>JANEHK010000076.1:1017470-1036037 GCA_025960845.1 Tachycineta bicolor | reverse complement strand
TCTTATCTGCTCCAGCCGAGTTTTACATCTCTAAACACCACTCCGGAGTAAGCAATCAAGATATTGTTCCACCCCAAGAAATCTATTCAACTGACCGGAGACATGGACATGAATATCTGATGAAGCAAAAAGGGACACCAGAAGCAAGGTAGCTCTTCATCCTTAGCAAAAGACTGTATAAAAGCCAGAAGCTCGAGACACACTTTGTGAACAGGGTAGATTCGGAGCTATAGAGTCCGTTTCTGCGTTCACCCAGTGCTGAAACCCAGGGTTCGATGCTGTTCCTTTTAATTGTGGCTGTTAGAGACTGAGTTTAAGTCTCGAAAAAAACCTCTATATTTTGATTAATGAAATTGGGCTTGATCATTTATTACATGGACAAACACACCGGGATGGGCAGGAACACAGTAGGAAAAGCACCCAAGGCTGCTCAAATGGCAAGAAGAGGAAGGCAGGAGTGGTAATGCTGAGTGCCATATATAAAACAGGAGAAATTTGTTCTGCCCTGTGTCATCAAATGTTGAAATATTAACTGGATGTCAAATCCACTCTGCTGTGCCAGATGTTAAGATGCAAGACAACTACAAGAAATCCATAGGAAAGCTACAATAATAAGGGCTGGTGTTGGAAGAAAACTGTATGGCTCATACTATAATTCAGTTTGACTAAAGTAAAAGTAGTTTGAAGTCTATTGATAGGGTTCACCCCATCCTTTGTATGGCTTTCCATTGAGATGCAGTTCTAAACAAGGTTAAATAGATGCCTCTTTACCCCAGATTAGCAACACATCTCTTGTCGTGGGCTTTCCCTGACATTCAGGTGGTTTGAGTCTTTTTGCCCTCTTCAAAGCTCTGTGCCAAACGGATGAAAGAGATGGAGCCTTCAAGTTCTGATTTTTCAAGGTTGCATGCTTAGTTTATTTTTCTTATCTTACAATTTTCTCAGTGTCCAACAAAGATGTTTGCAGCTGCCTGGACATCTGACTACTCCTCCCCGCCCAGGGCTGTCCTTATCTTTTATACTAATTGCTACGTATTCTTTATTTATCATTACTTGCCAATGCCTATTACTAATACTAAACAGGTCATCCCTACCTTGACTCAATCCCCATTAAAATACTTTGTGCCAACATCACTGCAGAAATGGAGTGAGGGAAGAAGAAAGAAGAAGCAAGAGACAATGCCCCAGATCCTCCATCTTTCCCCCATTCACTTCAATGCTATAAATCTAACTTTACTGTTTTTTCATCCTGTGATAAGCTAAACTACTGTATTTCACACTCTTGTGGCCTGCAAACCCTCTCGCAGTGCAGGAAGCCTTTCCCATGGACTGAGATCAAAGCCAGTGTCTCTCTGAGCTCTGGGCTGGGGTTCCAGACCCCCCTGTCCAGGTCTCTGACCCTCCAGGGCAGCCAAAGGAATGCCCTGGACTCCAACAATCTCTAAAACAAACTTCTCCAAACAACTCATTTAGAGCAGCTTTGTTTTTAATAGTCATTAGGAAGGAGAAAAAAGGAAAAATGTGAGGGGTGGGGAATCCAGAGCCTAGAAATTCCAAAATATCATTTCTGAGACCAGACTACCCCACCAGTCAAAAAAAATTCAGTGTCTTTCACAGACCAGCCTAATGAGCAAGTCATTCATGAATAGAGACCTACAAGAAATAATTCTGGTATGTAGCTTACAAGACACAAGATGCAAAGGCAAAATATGATTTAAGTGAAAGAGGTGATTCCTGCTGCATCTCTTCATTCCCCTCCCCACTGGATGGAAGATCATAGCAAGGAGCAGGCTGAAGCACACAGATTTCCATCTCCTGGGACTGCCAGCACAACGCCCAACTGTTGTATTTGCTGACCAGCCTGTGGTAGTGAGGGACTCCTGGGACTAAGATGCTCATCTGTCAGCCCAACTGCTGCCCGGCAGCTCCCAGGGACCATGTCACTCAGTGCAAGGAAGTCCCTGGAACATTGTTGAGAGTTAAGTTTCCTGTATAATTTCCCCCCCCCCCCCCATGAGTTGCTAGGAGACTTAAGTAGTGATAGTTAAGGGGTGCTTAACCTGACAAAGGAAGTTGATCACTTGGTTTTGGGGGAGGGAGGAGGCTCCCGGGAGCAGAGGGTGGAGGACTCACTGCTCTCGGTTTTCCCGGGGAGGACGGTCAGGCTACGGAGTAGCTGCTTGGAGTCTGTTGCTGTGTCCGTCCTCGCGCTTGCAGCGTGCCCGCAGGCTAGCTCAGTTATGCACTGCAGCAGCGTAGAAGGGTCGGGGCGGCACGTCGGACGAGCTGCGTCCTCCCCCATGGGAGCTTAATTCCCCCCCTCACCAGCAGCGAGTGGACCGATGTAGAACGCAACCACGGTGGCCGAAGAAAGGGCGACTCCTCCAGGCAGGGCAAAACAGCGTTTATTGCAGGGAGATAGAGCACGGAGCTCAGCACCCCCTGATCCCCTGCCCAGAAGAGCCGAGATCAAAGCTTGACAGCCACTTATAAACAGGGGAGGGCTGACAACTGGTCAGCCAACCAGGGAACACAAGGGTGGTAACAGGGGTGTCAACCTTGGAACCATTGACAAATCACAGAAGGGTAGGGGGAGATTCCCCGAGCACCAGCCTATCACTCGATGCCTCTCCTGGATCTTTCCAGAATCCAGGGAAGGATCTCGAAGTGACAAACAGGGCGACCACGAGGAGAGAGGGGGGAAGCTGAGAGGGACAGGTGCAGGGAAGAAATGACTGACATATAACTGACTTTTCTAGTTCTGGACAGACAGGTTACAACTGATACAAAAAACAGGGGGGTACAAGGAACAAACCATTACAGAAAACTCAATATAAATTACATTAAATAAATAAAAAAAAAAACGCACACCACCACAGGAGTCCACGGCTAACAGAGGAGTCTGGTCCTGGGAATTCTATCATCTGTTGGAGTGCCCAGGAATTCGGAGTTGTCTTCGTTGCCCTGCTGGATTCTGGGTCAGCCCGGGTCCAGCCGCTGCGGGTTCTCCAGCACTGCCCACTTTGCCTGCCAGGACACCCCCCTGCCTGCCGAGGACAATCCACTACTTCCAGCTTCCAGCCATCAGCACCGGAGTTTCCACCGTTTGCCCCTCAGGGTTCTTGGTTCTGTTTTACTGTTATTATAAGTGCTGTTGTTGTTTGTCTGTCCTGTTATATTTACTAGTAAAGGACTGTTATTCCTTCCCCATGGCTCTGACCAAAAAGTTTTTTTTTTTTAATCTTCCAAATTATAATAACACGGAGGGAAGGATTTGAATTCCTCATTTCCTAGAGAGGCCTGCCTCTCCTTAGCAGACACCTGTCTTTTTAAAACCAAGACAAACATCCTGCTGTCTTCCTGGATATCATTGCTCTTGCAAAACCAGGCAGAAAGGCCAGGATGTAAAAACACATCCCAATACAGCCAATACCTTGGGGTCTCAGAAATAAAACTTATTAGAGAGCTATCATATTAGCCATGACAGCTCAGTGTTTGCACTGTCTTTATACACTGATGGTTGCTCCCCGGGAGAACAAAAAAACCATCACCACTACTTTGGATCTAAGCTCTACAGAGCCTCTCCAAACACTGTGGTCTTCCCACCCTGCTGGGTGATCTGAGCCACAGAACCAGCCCTGGCGCTTGTGCTGAGTGGTGCAGACTGGCTGACACACAAACCCCTGAGCAAGTGCCACCCCTGCTCTAGGAACACTGATCCACCCCAGTCCAGAGACTGGGAACAAATTAAGGCACTGGGGTATACCCATTGCAAAAGCAATACAGGGAGGAGTTAAAAAATAAAGTATCAGCATAGGAGCACCCAGATCTGTGTTTCACAGGATGGTAACCCACAGATGAGCACTAAAGGGCACAGCCAAAAGCCCAAAGTCAGCTACAGAGCTCACATTTAGACATATTAAGCCATTTATGACATGGCAGCAACTCTCCCATAGGCACAAGGAGGAGTCCAGGCAGGCTCTGCCTCTTTGGTTTTACTGTCTTTCTGGTGGAAAATGTTGTTACAATAAAGTCTAGGGGGTGGTTGAGTGCAGTGTCGGTAGGTGTCTAAAGTAATTGTTGCCATACAAATTTCCTCTGAGCAGCAGCAGAGTAGCATTTTCCAGCCACAGACACCCCTGGAGATGCACACACAGGTACAGCAAAGTGGCACCTGTGATCTTAGCTGCTTTGTGCTCTCACTTACAAGCATTAACATCTTGGAAACAACACATTTGTCTTCCTTATTGCCCAGCTACACTGGACAAACAGAAAGGAGACCTCATGCTATGCTAATGTAATCAATATTTCATGCAAGGCAGATACAAGTTTAGATGGTCCATCCAAATGCAAATTTGAAATATAAAGCAAAGTTCCCTTCAGAGCCTGGCATTAGCAAGCCATTTCACAAGGAAGGGAATTTTCAGTAAATTGCACATTTAATTTCCATGTTATGGGAAGTGGCTTCCCTTAGTTCTTCCAACAGTCACCTCCTGCTATTAATGACCACAAGCAAAGCAGTGACCCTTATAACGTTTGATTTCACAGCAAATATTTTGATTTCCAAAGGTGAAATGTGAGATGTACTCTCCTATAACACTTATCTTTATGGCTCTCTTAATTCTTTAGGATTTATTGTCTCCATTGAAAGCACATAGAACATAATTGAACTAGATTTTCCAAGATATATCTGAAGTATTTTACACCTACCTTTCTTTGTTAGCCTTTTATATCATGCTATTCTAACACAGGAAAAAGAAAAACTATTTTCACACTAAGAGTCCACTAGCAGCTTTTTAAACTTTAAGAATTTTTTTTTTTTTTTAAAGGCTTTAAAAAGAAAAACACTGGTTCTGGCAGCAAAGATTTCCAGAAACCAGAACTCAAGGAAGGGCTTTACTCTCCGATTTCATACAAATGGATGAAATCAAGGCATTAACACTTCTTGAAATGTCTCAAAACAAAATGTTCAATTTCAGGGATTCTAGGAAGGTATGGACATGACATTGCAATAAGTCTCCAGCACATGGAGAACAACTGTGGTCTGAGCCATCCCTGAGAATTGGAAAACAGCATTTCCCAGATTTTTTTCCTGCTTACAGGAGTCCCACTGTGCTCTGGAAGAGGTTGCAACACCTCAAAGTTTGAGAACATCAAGACCAGCTTTGTAGCCCACAAAACTTCTGTTTTAATAGTTGTTTTATGTGAGGGTTTTTTTCCTCCAGAAAAACAATACTGAGACAAAAAGCACAGTTTGAAGAATGAATGCCTTTTCCAGTGTTATCACTGCAGCAATAGGCACATATGGGAACTCAAAGCAAGCTCCATTCTGATTTATGTTTGACATTTCATTTAATTGAATTTTTGCAAGAAAACTGGTTTCATTATTCAGAAATGGACCTCCCATCATGCAAATAGGGGGGGAATCAAATGCTTAAACTCAGTCTCATTTAGCAGTGACAACTTCAGGAATGAACAATAGCTTTGTACATAAATTTGCTTGTTTGGCTGCCACAGATATGAATTGTCAGGGCATTTTAGAACAAAAGAAATTACATGTCAAAACAAATCTATAGCTTACCTAATCAAAATGCCATGTTTTAAATATTCAAGCTGTTTTACACCAGAAGGTGGCATTTATCAGAAAGCAAATAAATTGACAGGAAATATAAGATGAAAGTGTAATGCAGACAAAATGAGGATTTTCAGACATGTAAAAGAAATTTATTTCTCTGTGCACTTTATCAACCAACACCTTCCTCCTCAAAAAAACCTCTAAAACCAGGACATCAAAAAATCATATCCTCTGCTTCTTTTAAGCAATGAACACATTAAATCCAGCTAAAGCAATTTATCTGTCAAAGGTGGTTCAGCATTTGGCATTGCTCAGAGAGCCCTTACTAGACCAAGGGCTGATCTTCACAGACTTTTCATTGTTTTATCCAGGCACGTTTGGTATATCTGCAAAGCTTCAACTTGTCTTCTGCAGGCAGCCTGGGGAGGAGTGTGAGGGGATGTGTTTGGTGACTCACATGCACTCTTTACCTGTAAGCAGGTAAAGGCACATAGATACCTCCGAGGGTACTGCAGCAAAAACTTGCCTAGCTATGAATAAAACCCAAAGGAATGAGGCATAAAATTGCTCATTTTGTAAGTCCCCTGCAGGACTTTGCTGCTTACAGCCAGCCTCCTGGCACCCCCTTGGCACAGATTTCATTGAGCCCCATTCCCCCCTGGACCTCTCTGCTCCTGCCAGCCTGCTCTGAAGTTACAGTAAAACTTGTCAGATCAAAAACCTTATTATGTAGGTACGACAGCTTGCTGTGCTTAGCTGCTCCCAGCACAATGCTCAGTTGTGGAAGCTTAACATTATCTTTTAAAAGTGAAGCCCCATTTGTTCATCATCTATAGCCAGAACAGTTACTGGGTTGCTAAGAAAACACTCCAAAGGGAGACTTTTACAGCAGTTGGTCTGTTTCCTGCTTCTCTGTGCTTGGGAGGTTAAGTCCATTGCCAGAGTTTTACCTTTGCAACACAAACATGTTCCAGAGAGGGTAAAATCGCCCTAAGCCCACCAAAGGTGCCGGTCCTGTCGTGAATCTCACCACTGATCATGTTCCACAGCCTACAAACCTGCAGATATGCTTCCTGGAAAAACATTGTCTCTCTTCTAGCCTGCCACAGCACAGAGAGCTGCTACATCCTAGAGGCACACAGAAAAAGCCACAAAAGGTCACAGCCAGGCTTGAGAAGAATTTCAGCAGCTGAGCAGTCCATTAACAAGCTGGGAGCGCAACAGATTAAGCAGAGTTCAGGAAAGCACAGCTGGGGCCCTTCTCCAGAAGGATGAAGCATTAACTCACTGCAGCACTGTTTGCCATAAGGAGAGCACACCATGCCATCAGATAGCGAAATTCCATCATCGGATAGAATGACAGTGTTCTTCTGCATGTCACTTTTAGCCCATCTTCAGCAGGTCCCAAATCATCCCCCTACCAGCTTCACAACTGACTCTTTATCACACATGAAAAAAAGTATGAAAATAATTCCATTTACCAAAGTGCCCATATTAAGACAGGTTTTTGCATACCTGCCCAGGATCTCTGCTCCACAGCAGGTGCAGCACTGATTCTGGGAGGAGGGGATTTGCACAGACCACATTCCCCAGCCCAGGGACCAGCAAATGTACAAGAAGAGCTGCAAAATGGAGCTTCAGAAGAGGCAGCACCTGGCTGCAGGAGAGACACTTTTTATTGGGCTAAAAGACCAGAGTGTTTTCTACAAGAGGCTTTATTTAGGGTCACCGCATTCTCAATTCAGCAGCAATAATTTGTGGCAGCCTAAACTCACAGACAGCAAAGTGACTTCATCACTGTAGTGGTTTGAAATATACTCCCTCTAGCCACCCCCCCCCCCCCCCGGCTCCCGCTAGCTCAGTTGTTCAGGGGTTTTAGGGAAATATATTTCCAGAGACAGAATAAAGATTTCAAAAGAGTGGGTCTCACCCCCAGGCTTCCGTCCAAGCTTTATTCTCGATGTAATGTTCCAGGAGCCCGAGAAGAGAGAGGGCGAACAGGAAGAGAGAGGGATTTATCTAGTTTTGGGCCAAGGAAAGATATTGGCCCTGAGCCAATAGGGTCAGGAGTAGGTAAGATAGGGAAGAAGGGTTAAACTACATGGCACAGGCTTCATGGGGATTCTGAGGGGAAAAACCATTCCTCAGAGGAACACAACATCTCCCCCTTTTTTGTTTAAGAACATTAGAAAAAGAACATTAGGTTACACGGAATGTGGGTTTTCCCACCAATTACAATTGGTGAGAGAGTCAGCTTGCTTTAGGTTTGCCAACTCTATGTGGTTGACTTCTGAGGTAGAAGGTATGAGACTATTGATAGCCTTGAAAATCAAACAGCGTAGGATCCCGAACGCTATTGTTACAAGGAAAAGAATAACAAGAAATAACAAAATTGTTTTTACTATAGAAGTCCACCACCCTGTAAGTCCCCAGCCTTTGAACAGTTCTTTGATCCAATCCTCAGATTCTTGCTTCACTTGTCCGATCAAGCTGTTCATGCTTCAAAGGGCAGCATGGATGTTTGGAGCTTTCAAGGTCAAGTTTAGGCAACATAATCCTTCAAATTCCCGGCATTCATGTCCATGAAGTAACAAGAGATAATCTATAGTAGCACGGTTATGGAGAGTGGCCTGCCTGGTAATTTCCTTGTCTTCTAGGAGAGAGCTGATGGTGGTGGACGTTAAATTTGCCTGTTTGACTACTCAGCACTCTAGATGGCCCAATTCACCTAGAGCTTTGGCTGCTGCGACCCATGGAAGGAACTGGGACACAGCAACTCTTTTTGACTTGGCCCAATGAAAAATTTCTGAATTACAATTTGGATCCAATTGCTCAACACTCCTCTTTTGAATTTTGTTTGCCGATTTGTTTTTGTGAGTCCATTCACCAATTAAGGTTTGGTTGGGTGTCAATACGGACAACCACCCTATGGTACATGGCCCTCCTAAAAGCCGAGACAGAATTCCTGCCCATGCCCGATCCCCACAAATCAAGAACAATCCCTTAGGGAGGCTTCTGGGTCTTGAGTGAGATGGGTTTTCTGCCTCAATATGGCTTATCTGATGACACCGTCTTTTTGCAGAAAACTCCCCACAATATTGTTTTATATTGTGGTATTAATGTTAGGAGGTTTTGGGTAGACAGAAAAATGTATGCAGAATGATGCAGGGGAGGAACCCAATAATTCTAATTCTTGGGGTTCCTGAGATACCTTGGGCAAACTTGGCAACCACTCCTCTAAGGGGTTCACGATCATCACAGCTTTCTGCTGATGACCCTTGTATGGTTGGAAGGTGTTTTGCTCTGGAATTTCGTTGGACCTATGTGTGTCTAATCCTGCTGGAAATTCTCCAGCCTGTAATGGAATTCCTACCAGACAGGTGGACATAGGATTATCTGTTGATGCAGTGGACAAACATATGTTTTCCTGCTGAAGTGTCTGTGCCAGGGTCACCCAGACGTTTTGACGCGGCTGAGGGATGATCCATGCAGCTGCCAGACTGTTCAGCAATAACAAGATGACAACTTGTATGGGGTTCATCACAGGGTTGAGTGTGAGGTAGGTTTTCTCTAAAAAGAAAAACAAACATTTTTAAAACATGTTAAAAGTTTCTGTTTCTGCTGGAAGGAGTCCACATCTAGGAAGATTCTTTTTCCTCCATCCAGCGGCGTCTTCTTTTGGAGGCAACAGCTACTTGCCTCTTATCCCCTTCGGCTGGAGCTGGATTTTTAGGGGCAAAAGGTTTCACCCACTTCTGGAGAATCCACCGAGGGCCTGAGAGAGTGGCCACGCACACATAGCCACGACCCCAGGTCATGAGCTCATAGGGACCTTTGGTTTCCCAAGTTTCTGGATCCCTAATCATGACTGGTGGACGCTGAGACAATTTGAACTGATTGCCACTGTTAAAATGGTGTACCACTGGTGGACTCATGTTTTCAAATGAACAGTTCAGAAAATTGATGGCAAACATGGCTTTGCAGAGTTTCTCATATGGAGACATCCACACAGTCGTACTACTCTGTCTCGTCAGGACCTGTTTGAGTGTCTGATGTGCTCGTTCAACAACAGCTTGACCTGTGGGGGAGTGAGGGATGCCAGTTTTATGTTCCATTCCCCACTGCTGGACAAACTCCAGGAACTCCTTGGACACGTACACTGGGCCATTATCAGTTTTGATTTCTTTTGGAATCCCCAACACTGAGAAAGCTTGCACTAGGTGTTTCTTGGCATGATCAGTCTTTTCTCCTGCATTGGCCGAGGCATACACTGCGCCTGAATGCGTGTCAATGCTTACATGAACATATTTGAGCATCCAAAACTAGGAATGTGTGTGATGTCTGTCTGCCATACCTCACAACTGCCAAGGCCCCGGGGGTTAACTCCCATACCCATCGATGGCATCGCTTGGACCTGGCAGTTGGGACAGGTGGCCACAATGGCTCGAGCCTGGCTCCGTGTTAGCTGGAACTGACGGATCAGGCCTGGCACATTCTGATGGTATTGTTGGTGACTCAGCTTTGCCTGTTGGAAGATATCAGGGAGATGTGCTTTTTCAACTGTTGCAGCAAGGGAATCTGCCTGACAATTCCCCTCTGCAATTTCACCTGGCAAATCAGTGTGTGATCTTACATGCATCACATAGAACGGGTGTTCTCAATAAGAAATTAAATAAATTAGCTTTGAAAGCAATCTGAAGAGATGTTCATTGTCAATTTCTTTGAGCACCGCCTGCTCCGCTCTGGACACTACCCCCGCCACGTAAGCAGAGTCTGTTACCAAATTAATTGGTTCCGAGAACTTCTCAAAGGCTCTTACCACTGTGGTTAGTTCAGCCACTTGGGGGGATCCTTCCACAAACTCATGATCAGCTTCCCAACGCTGAGTCTGAGGATTTCTCCAAGTCATCACCAACTTGTGGGAAGCCCCGGATGCATCCGTGAACACTGTGAGAGCCTTGAGTGGTCTCTGACTCCTCACAAGGAATGAGGTGGAATTCCTCATTGAGCAACTTGTGAGACGAGGCATGGACTGATATTTGTCCCCTGTTGTTACCCTGGTTTTTCTGAGTTTTTTAAAGCCTTTTGAATTTTCAAAAAATGGAGTCAGATCTTTTAACTACTGTACAATATTAAAAGCAGTTTCTACCTTTTTCCCACATATGTAACATAAACAAATCCTTTGTTTTTCATTCTCTGTCCTTTGTTTGCATATTTCTAACCTGAAAACAATTGTAACTGACAGTTGGTCTAGCCACTGAGGCTGAGGGGTGTTTAACCCCAGAAGCCAATGTTTGGCCAGACCCACAAATGTATAAAAAGTAAGAAATAAACCAGGAGGCTCTCTCCGCCCTGACTCAGCCTTGAGCTGGCACAGAGGAACCTCTCTGCCCTGCGAAATTTCTAGTCTACGTGTGATTGCTTTGCGTGTCTTGGTGACACCCTGTAGCTGTCCAGAGATAATTGGAGACTGACATTGCTCTGGAGCAAATGCTCAAACATCTCTTTGGTCAATATCTTGGGAGAGTTCCTTCCCTCCTTAGAAAGTTTGACCGGAAGGTGAATACATGTAAAGTCACGACCAGCCAGTTCACACAATCTCACCCTTGCCTTCTGAATCAGTTGAGCTATCAACTCTTGTGGCTCAGTGATGGTCTTGGATCTTTGGTGAGAGAGGAAGACCCACTCTATGATCAAGAGTGAATCTCTCTACCCTTTGATCCATTGAAAAATCAAACCATGCAAATGTGGCAGTTTTCCTAGAACAATGACTTGGAAAGGTATGTTTGGCTCACATCGATGAGCCTGCCTCTCTGATAAGGCCTTCTGTACTTTTTTAATTGCTGTCTTTGCCTCTGGGGTCAGTTCCCTGGGAGAAACCAACTCCCTCTCCCCCTTCAATAAATTGAAGAGAGGGTCTAAATCTTCATTTGTGAGGCCTAGCCAAGGTCTTACCCAATTCAAAGACCCACACAAGGAGTGGAGATCTGCTAGGGTTTTGGGATTACATTCAATTTCCAATCTCTGTGGAACAATGGTCCTTGCAGTTATTTGTAGACCCAGGTACTTCCAAGGTGGCATCCTTTGAACCTTATCTTCCTACAATTGAAATCCAGCAGAGGTTAAAACCTTAACCACTAGGACAAGTGTGTGTTGGAGTATAGAGTCATTGGGGGCACACACGAGTAGATCATCTATGTAGTGAAGGATGATGGCATCCTTTCTCTCGGCACGTACCGATGACAGTAATGAGTCTACATACTGTTGGCATATGAAAGGACGATTTAAGGCCTTGGGGGAGTACTTTCCAGTGATATCTCTTCATTGGGGCTTCTCGATTAATGGTAGGAACCGAGAATGCAAACCGTGGGGCATCTTCTGGGTGTAGAGGAATTTGGAAAAAACAATCTTTGATATCTAAAACAGCCAATTTCCAATCTCGAGGGAGCATTGTTGGAGAAGGCATCCCTGGTTGGAGTGGTCCCATGTCCTCTATAATTTTGTTTATTTCTCGGAGGTCATGGAGCAACCTCCACTTGTCCTTTCCCAGTTTCTTTATTACAAAGACTGGGAAATTCCAAGGGCTTGTTGTCTCTTCTAGGTGACCTTGAGCCACCTGCTCCTCCACAAGCTCCTCAAGCACCTTGAGCTTCTCTTTACTCAATGGCCACTGTGCTACCCATCTTGGGGTATTGCCCAACCACTTTAGTTTGTGGGTAGGGTGCTCCACAGTGGCTATTTGCAAAAATCCTGGGGTGTCTTAGGAATGACCAATTGGACTCCCCACTGTGACATGGTGTCTCTCCCCCATAAGGGAGCCTTATATTCAGCAACAAATGGACGGACATTTGCCATTTTCCCGTCAGGTCCCTCAATTTGCACTATGTTTTTTGAGATTTTTGCCATTGTGATTCCTCCTATGCCCTGAAGTTTGCCCGCCACAGGTTGCAACTCCCAATGTGATGGCCACATGCTCTCAGGTATAAGGGTAATGTCCGCCCCTGAGTCAAGCACCCTCTCCACATGGAGGCGGTCTGACCCATGGGCTAAGTTACATGCCAGAGAAGGTTTGTTCTCCCCCACCACCTCCGCCCAGTAGACTTCCAGTGATTTTCCATCCGCTAGGATCTCTGCCGGAATAGAAATGGCCTGGGCAAGAACTTGCCCCTCTACCAGGTAGAATGGTGGGTGCATGCAGCGTGCCAACAGCATGAGGCCTGTTATCTTTCCCTTAATGGCCATGGGAGCTACCTCAACCTCTAAGGGTGTGTGTGCTGTGTCCCCAATAACAAAATACTCACTATTCAGTTCCATGTGGTTAACCTTCATATCTTGTGAAATGTTTTGCAGGTCCACTGTAATGACTGTCCAATCAGTAGATCTGAAATTAAAACTTTGGTAGTCATGAGCCTATATTGGCCTCGCGGCTGCCATACCTTGTTAGTTGAACATTTGACATTTTTATTTTTCTGTACCCCCACACCCTGTGACCTGCCCTCCCCCTTTTTTGCTAAGAGAGAGACATTTTCCAGGGTATGGCCTTGTAAATTTCTTTCTTGGCACGTCAAGGAGATAAAATCTGGGCCGCACTGTGAATTCCATTTTTTGTTTTTTGGACTTGTGTTTCTGGTTTTGTGGGCAGGCTTTGGCGAAGTGTCCTGGCCTTTTGCAGCGATGGCAGATGATGTGCTGCAGCTGGTCTGATGACATCGGTTGCCTCCTTGGTCCTGGTGCCGCAGCTGCCACAGGATTTGGGTGTATCAGTCCTGGATTCCTTTCAGGTGCACTGAAAAGTTCTGCTCTCCTGTGTGATCAGGATGAGCAAAGCAATCACACAGAGACGAGAGATTTCGCAGGGCAGAGAGTTCCTCTGAGAGAGCCCAAGGCTGAGCCAAGGCCGAGAGCCCCTCTGCCTGTTTATTTCTTACTTTTTATACATTTGTGGGTCTGGCTGTGGATTGACTTCTGGAGTTATCACATCCCAGCCGAATGGCCAGACCAACTGTCAGTTACAATTGTTTTCAGGTTAGAAATATGCAAACAAAGGACAGAGAATGAAAAACAAAGGATTTGTTTATGTTACATGTGTGAGAAAAGGCAAAAACTGCTTCTAATATTGTACAGAAGCTAAAAAAATCTGACTCCATTTTATGAACAATCAAAAGGCTTGAAAAAACTCAGAAAAACCAGGGTGACACTCCTGGTACAGGCTTCTATCATCTGTGCAAGACTAGGCGATGGGTCAAGGGGAAGGCTAAGAATGATTCTACAACAGGTCTCATTAGCATTCCTCTGAGCCATCTCCTTAATCAATTCTGCCTGTACCACTGGGTCTTGCACTTGTCTTTCCACTTGAGTTCTCAGACGATCCACAAACTGCAAGAAATTCTCTGAAGGAAACTGTTTAATGTTAACATAACTGTTCTTTATCTCAGTTGTTGGAATTTGATAAAACGTTTTTTTCTGCAGCATTACAGATATTATCTAAAACTGACTTGGATAACATCGAGTTTGCTCATCCGGAGAACTAAAATCACCTTCACCACACAGATGGTCATGTGTGATGTCATTGTAATCGCTGTCCTGAGCATCAGGAGTTTGCTGAATTTCCTGCTGTACTGTTTTCAAAGCTTTTTTCCATAAGCCTTCCAAAGTTCATACTCTGAGGGAGTTAATAGCCATCTGAATAACTTTTTAATGTCATTGGGTACCATCTCATTTGAATTGAAGGTACCTTTCATCATGACCTTAAATATTTCACTGGATCTTCCAAATTGTTTCTGCATTTTACACAACTCTTTTTTATCTTGGTAGGAAAAAGGCTGGTGTTCTCGGCGGACATGCCTTTTCCCGACATATACTACAGGAGCTACAGATGGTACGCCTTTCTGATCATTATTCTGAGTTGCTAAAAATCCTGCTGCTTCTCCATTGCCCAGGCAGCCAGGGGCTGTTGCATCCCCCCCTTCCCTGGGGTACAGCAACAGGCAGCTCCTCCCTCCTCTCCCGGGGCCCCAGGTTAAGCTGTTCCTTAGACCTTGCTGCGGAGAAACCATTCCCCCCTCCGCTGGTGAGGGCTGGCAGCTGCCCTTCACTATCTTTCCCCCCATCCACACTGGGACTGGTGATTGCAAGGCACCCTCCCCCTTCCCCCTTCGCGCGGCTGCTTGGAGGGAGGCAGAGGCACTGGGGGGAAGGGTGGCGTGGGGGATTGGGTAAGAGCTATGGAGTCGGGGCAGGGACTGGGGGGAAGAAGGGATTGCGGGAAGAAGGAGAAAGAACATGGCGGCTGCCATTAGTGTCCACCACGCAGTCTATGTTTCTCAGGGATCTATCTACGTGACCAGAGCCCTGAGAGGAAAACACTGCATCTTGCTGAGAAAAAACAGGTGGGAGAGGAGGATATAAGGAAAATGGGTGGGTTTGAGGAGCTGAATTTAGTGTGGAATTAGGGAATCCCTGCTTCTCGGGAATTCAGGGATCTACTGAGAGGTTTTGCATGACTGTCTGCTATTTTCTGCTTCTAACAGCTTCTTGCGTACTTGTAAGAATATTGGAATAAATAAATAAACTTTGTTTTCACAATTTTCAACCTTTAAAGATATTAATTTTCCCACATTATCCCAAAATGAAACAGAATTTATATCTTGTAAAGCAGAATCTGGGACCTCAGCTGACAGCCAGCAGATAAATTTTGTTAACAGCTTATTAGAGATTCTTACATCTGTTAAAATGTTTCTAAGTTGTTCCAAAGCACTCTTTTGATTAATCAATAGACGTATGCCCATGTTTCTGATGTTTTAAAAGGCAAACAGTTCAAAAAATCTAACCCCTGACCTGAAAAAAAACCTAAAGACGCAGCGTTCCGCTCCGTCCCGAGATAAGAGGGAGGGCAGGCTGCACGCGGCCTGGGGTGGCCCTCTCTAGCCGCTTTTCCCGACTGCGGGGACACGGGTGGGGGCATCCCAGCACTGGATCCTTTGTCCCGGGACCTTCCCGTACCTAGCCCACCCCAAAAACGCGGTCTCCCCTGTGGCGGTGCGAGAATTGTTTTATTAGGTTTTTATAAGAAGTTTTATGTTATGGTTCAGTTCACTGTATCCCCAGTTTTGTAACTGTCCATCCCCTTTTGTGTTTTCTGTATAATAAGGTGTTTTGTGTCAGTCCTCCCACCCCTCACCTGACCATCTCCATCCCCTCTGCCCCCCTCGCTCTGGGGCAGCCTGCCTATCACTTCAGGACCCCTCCCCAAGATTGAGCAATCATACTGAGAGGGCTTCAGGTGATAGGTCGCCTCGGGGGGGAATTCCTTTGGCCCTTGATTTTAGTGGTCCAAGGCTTGGAGGTGGACACTCCTTGTTACCCCCTGAATCCCCTGATTTGTTGTCTTGTTGTAACCCCCCTTGAACCCCTCCCCCAGTAATAAGGTGGAGGAGGGAGGCTCTCGCTCTCTCACTCTCTGGCCTCTCTGGCCTGTGGTTTGGACCAGCTGCAGACTTCCCACAGCTCGGCCTGAATAAACATCTTTTAACCTGCTAAGCTGAGAGCCATCCTTTTCTACTGCTGCTGCTGTCACGACTCTATTTAGTCCAGCTGCTGCTGTTGAGAAGCTGAGCCAGCAGGTAAAGATAACCTGCATGCCTATCCGAACTGGGAACATCTTGTAGCTGTGCAGATCTGAGCTAGCCAGAGGCCGGTGTCCGCCCGGTGTGGAGACAGAATCAGCTACAGGAGAGTGGCACCCCAACATGAGGCACTCCACGCCGGCAAAAGCAGCTTGGACCACGCGGGCCCGGTTCCATGGTGACAGAGCGTCCGGCACCCATGCAGAGGCCCCCCGGCGACTGCGTAGACCCTGCGAATGGACTGGGGCTGATATAGCCCAAAGAAAAGTCCCTGGGCATCACGCACCTCTGGTGATTCGGCTTTTAAAGAAGACGAGTGCCAGGGGAAAGGAGGGCAGCTTCGGCCCCCGACAGAGTCCTCCTTGCGGCAGACCAACCCGACCCACGCACCCACCACGTCACAGGAGAAGGTTGCAGCTCACAGAGGGTTTGCACTTGAAAGACGACGACTAGAATCTTGTGTCAGTTGACAACAGTGAGCAGGGTACCTGGCCAAGGGTCAAAGGTAAGCTCATCATC
Organism: Tachycineta bicolor; assembly: GCA_025960845.1. NCBI lineage: Eukaryota > Metazoa > Chordata > Aves > Passeriformes > Hirundinidae > Tachycineta > Tachycineta bicolor. The sequence goes on along the minus strand of JANEHK010000076.1, from coordinate 1,019,318 downwards.
GTGGGGGACTGCAAACACGCTCCAAAAGAGATCGAAATTCTTCCGGGAACACTTGATAACAACCCTGGAAAATTCGTTCTCTGGCTACGCTGCACCCACCCACCAACATTCCTACCTAAAGGGCAGATAGTTGCCCAGATCATACCCACCTGGGAACGCCCGGAAGAAGACAACATACCAACAGCTTGCCCCGTGCACAAGATCACAGAAGTAAAACCCCAGGTGGGATGTGAGTTATATGTGGGTGATGAGGCCATTAACATGACAGGTCTGCTCGACATGGGCGCACACGTGACGATAGTCCCAGCTAAGCATTGGCCGTCACATTGGGCCTTGGAAAACGTGGCAGGACACGTGCAAGGTATAGGGGGAATGCAATTGGCCAAACAATCAGAGTGTGGTGCAAATTAAGGGGCCAAAAGGACAATTGTCCAGTTTACGCCCTTTTGTTTTAGATTATAGGGAACCCTTGTTGGGGAGAGACCTGATGGCCCAGTGGGGAGTCACAATTGACATCCCGGACCTCCCACAGGATTTTTGGGCGGCAGCCGCTGAGGAGCGCCCTACCTGCAAGCTGAATTGGAAAACAGATTCACCAGTGTGGGTAGAAGAGTGGTCACTTTCAAAACAAAAACTGAAGGCGCTTGAAGAGCTCGTGGAGGAGCAGTTAGCTAAGGGTCACATTGTAGAGACCAACAGCCCTTGGAATTCGCAGGTTTTCGTTATCCGGAAGTTGGGGAAGGACAAGTGAAGACTCCTCCAGGATCTCAGACAAATTTATAACGTGATAGAAGACATGGGCTCTCTCCAACCGGGCATGCCTACCCCGACCATGCTCCCACAAAATTGGAAATTGGCAGTAATAGACATAAAGGATTGTTTCTTCCATATTCCCCTACACCCTGACGACACACCACGTTTTGCATTCTTGGTTCCCACCATCAACCGAGAGGCCCCAAGGAAACGCTACCATTGGTGTGTTTTACCCCAAGGGTTGTAAGTTTCTCCTGTCATCTGCCAGTGGTATGTAGCTTCCTTGCTGTCCCTGGTCTGCGTAGCCACGGAGAAAGCAATCATCAATCATTATATGGATGATGTGCTTGTGTGTGCCCCCACCAATGATGCCTTGTCCCATGTGCTTGACCTGACAATTAATGTGTTGGTTGTTGCAGGGTTCGAGCTGCAGGAAGACAAGGTTCAAAGGATGCCACCTTGGAGGTACCTTGGGCTGGAAATTGGCAAGCAGACCATTGTGCCGCAGAAATTGGAAATCAGGTCCAAAATCCAGACCCTCACAGATGTCCACCAACTGTGTGGGGCATTGAATTGGGTGAGACCCTGGCTAGGCCTGACCATCGAGGACCTAGCCCCTCTTTTCAATTTATTGAAAGGGGGAGAGGTGCTGAGTTCTCCTAGGGAACTCACCCCGGAAGCAAAGGAGGCGCTGGAAAAGGTACAGCATCTCATGTCCACTTGGCAGGCTCACTGGTGTGATCCAGACCTGCCTTTCAAATTCATGGTAATGGGGAAATTGCCACACCTCCATGGGGTCATTTTCCAATGGAGGAACAACATCAAAAAGGACCAGGGCAGAGAAGACCCGCTCTTAAGCATAGAATGGGTCTTTCTCAGCTATCAAAGGTCCAAGAGAATGACACGCCCACAGGAACTGGTGGCTGAACTGATCCGGAAAGCCAGAGTCCGGATCAGGGAATTGGCAGGGTGTGATTTTGAATGCATTCACATTCCTACTGGATTAAGATCGGGCCAAATTACAAAGGCAATGTTAGAACACCTTGTTGTGGTTTCAGGCAGATTTTGGGAGAAATGCTCCTGAGGGGCCCCCCT
>JANEHK010000076.1:973129-1002470 GCA_025960845.1 Tachycineta bicolor | reverse complement strand
CATGGGCATCTACATGACGGACTTTGACAGGTAGCTTCTCTACCTGAATGTCCTTCCACTCATCTGCAGCCCAGATTGGTTTTCCCCTATGCTGCCAATTGGCCTTTTTCTACTTCTCCAGCCATCCCCACAGAGCATTGGCTACCATCCACAAATCAGTGTAGAGGTAGAGCTTTGGCCACTTCTCTCTTTCAGCAATGTCCAGGGCCAGTTGAACAGCTTTGAGTTCAGCAAGCTGGCTTGACCCACCTTCTCCTTCAGTGGCTTGTGCAACCTGTCGTGTGGGGCTCCATACGGCTGCTTTCCACTTTCGTTTCATCCCAACGATGCGGCAGGAACCGTCAGTGAAAAGAGCATAGCATGTTTCTTCTGCTGGCAGTTGGTTGTATGGTAGGACAAAATAACCATAAACTGAACATACCCAGAACAAACTCCAGTATCTTTATAAGCTTCTTGTAAACAATAATCACCGATCCCAGCAAAATAACTATTCTAATTTGTGCATCCCTAGTGTAAAAGCTGTATGTTAGGGACAATATTGGAGCTATTTCTGGGTAGGAAAATAAACCTAGGGACCAGAAAGGTATTAAGGCCTCAAAAAAGCCTAGGGAACAGAAATGCAGAAAAGACTCCATTCTAAGAGACCTTAGGACTTCAAGAAGCAACATGGCCACTATCTGTTTAATCCCCACCCAAAGGACAACAAAAAATGCAGTTAATAATAATCAATAGAAGTTTTTTCCACTCTCTCGTGCCCCGCAGTGGGTGCCAATTAGGGGTATGTCCTGGTTTGGAGACAAATTTGGGGGAAACCCCTATATAGGATCCCTCTGGGAAGCAAACCCAAGTGGCCCCTCCCTCCAACCAGTCCGAAAAAAAAAACTTTTTAGAGAAAAGTGGAAAAAACTATTTTACTAAACAAATAAAGTGCATACAAGTATAAAGAATGAATAATATGAAACAATAAAACCTCTCGTTCTGGAGTGAGATGGCAAATTGAGAAAGTCCTTCCCGTGGGTGGAGCTCGGCTCTCTCTCAGTCTCTCCTCAGTCCCAGTCCCTCCAGCGCTGCTGGAAAATGCCGAGGTCCAGGCCCCAGTGGGCTGCAGGTGCAGCCCCCAGTGCTCCCCTGGGTTTTCAGTCTAGAGCAGGTTTAAACAGTTCCAAGAAAAGGAAAAAAAACCAAAAAAAAACAGTCCAGGGAACTTCTCTGCCCTAGCTAGCTAAAACTAACTAAAAGAAAAAAAAAAAAAAAAAAAATCTCTGTCCTGCAGTCCCTCCAAGTCTCTGCCGAACACCTCGTCAGCAAAAGAATGTGGAGGAGTCACGCAGTTTTCTCAAAACAAACTCCACGCTTCTCCTTGCTCTTAGAACCAGTCTTAAAGGCACAGGACTCAATATACAGCACAAACAGAACAGACGAATGGGGATACAAGCATCATAAAGTTACCCTAGGACAATTAGCCACCCCAAATTTTTTTTCCCCGTACCAACATATTATATTGAACTTAAACCTTTAAATAATATACATATATACATGTGAATATGGCTACAGACACAGTCACAGTGTTCACCGAAAAACAAGATCCCCTTGAGGGATGCATCGGGTCTCTCCATCCTTTTGCATCACCCACCATGTGCAGCCAGGTCCCTGAGCAAAAACAACCCCACGAGTGGGATTATCTTTGCTGGAGGCAGAATTAATCCAAACAGTTTTTCCCAGCATTCCTCTCATCTGTACCACTGGAACCTTATCTCCTTCTCTTGTTCTCAATGGCTCAGATTGGGTGGTGCCTGCTCAGCTGGTGGAACCTCGAGTGTTCCCTAACCAGGTGGCCTTTGCTAAATTAATCTCCCAGTTCTTGAAAGTCCCCCAACCCATTGCCTTCAAGATGGTTTTAAGCAGGCCATTGTACCGTTCAACTTTCCCGGCTGCTGGCGCATAAGGAATATGGTACACTCACTCAATGTCATGTTCCCTAGCCCAGTTGTTGAGGAGGCTGTTCTTGAAATGAGTCCCATTGTCAGACTCAGTCCTCTCAGGGGTACCATGTCACCACAGGACTTGCTTTTCAAGGCCCAGGATGGTGTTCCGGGCAGTAGCGTGAGGCACAGGGTAGGTCTCCAACCATCCAGTGGTGGTTTCCACCATGGTCAGCACATAGCGCTTGCCTTGGCGGGTTTGGGGAAGGGTGATGTAGTCAATCTGCCAGGCTTGCCCATACTTATACTTGGACCATCACCCGCCATACCATAGAGGCCTCACCCGCTTGGCCTGCTTGATTGCAGCACAACGTCTCACAGTTATGGATAACCTGAGAAATACTGTCCATGGTTAGATCCACCCCTCGGTCTCGTGCTCACTTATAGGTGGCATCTCTGCTGTGATGACCTGTGGAATCATGGGCCCATCGAGCTAGGAACAACTCTGCCTTGTGTTGCCAATATACGTCTATCTTTGGCACCTCTATCTTTGCAGCTTGATCTACCTGCTCGTTGTTTCGGTGCTCCTCATTAGCCCGACTCTTGGGGACATGGGCATCTACATGACGGACTTTGACAGGTAGCTTCTCTACCTGAGTGGCAATGTCCTTCCACTCATCTGCAGCCCAGATTGGCTTTCCCCTACGCTGCCAATTGGCCTTTTTCCACCTGTCCAGCTAACCCCACAGAGCATTGGCCACTATCCACAAATCAGTGTAGAGGTAGAGCTTTGGCCACTTCTCTCTTTCAGGAATGTCCAGGGCCAGTTGAAAAACTTGGAGTTTAGCAAGTTGGCTTGACCCACCTTCTCCTTCAGTGGCTTGTGCAACCTGTCGTGTGGGGCTCCATACGGCTGCTTTCCACTTCCGATTCATCCTTATGATGCGGCAGGAACCGTCAGTGAAAAGAGCATAGCGTGTTTGTTTCTGCTGGCACTTGGTTGTACGGTGGACCTTCTTCAGCACGTGTCACTTGTTCCTGCTCCTCTTCACCTGTGAGACCAAAGTTTTCACCTTCCGGCCAGTTTGTAATTATCTGCAAAATCCCAGGGCGATTTGGGTTTCCAATGTGGGCGTGCTGAGTGATGAGGGCAGTCCATTTGCTCCATGTGGCATCGGTGGCGTGATGGGTGGAGGGAACCTTTCCTTTAAACATCCACCTCAGCACCGGTAGTCGAGGTGCCAGCAGGAGTTGTGCTTCTGTGCTAATCACCTCTGAGGCAGCTTGAACTCCTTCATAGGCGTCCAAGATTTCCTTCTCTGTTGGAGTGTAGTTGGCTTCAGACCCTCAGTGGCTTTAGCTCCAGAATCCCAGTGGTCAGCTCCGAGTCTCCCCAGGCACCTTCTGCCAAAGGCTCCAGGACAGGCCATTGTTCCCGGCTGCTGAGTAGAGCACATTCTTCACATCTGGTCATGTCCTGACTGGGCTAAGGGCTACGGCATGAGCGATCTCCTGCTTGATCTGGGCAAAGGCTGGTTGCTGCTCAGGGCCTCAGTAGAAATCATTCTTCTTGTGGGTGACCAGGTAGAGAGGGCTCACAATCTGGCTGTACTCAGGAACATGCATCCTCCAGAGACCTATGGCGCCTAGGAAAGCTTGTGTTTCCTTCTTGCTGGTCAGTGGGGACATTGCGGTGATCTTATTGATGACCTCAGTGGGAATCTGAAGCCGTCAATCTTGCCACTTTACTCCCAGGAACTGGATCTCTCAGACAGGTCCCTTGATCTTGCTCTGCTTGATGGCAAAACCGGCTTCCAGGAGAATTTGGAAGATCTTCTCTCCTTTCTCAAACACTTCCATTGCTGTGTTCCTCCACACAATGATGTCATCAATGTACTGTATGTGCTCCGGAGCCTCACCCTTTTCTAGTGCAGCCTGGATCAGTCCATGGCAGATGGTGGGGCTGTTTCCACCCCTGGGGCAGTCGGTTCCAGGTGTACTGCACGCCCCTCCAGGTGAAGGCAAACTGAGGCCTGCATTCTGCTGCCAGAGGAATGGAGAAAAATGCATTAGCAATGTCAATTGTGGCATACCATTTTGCTGCCTTGGACTCCAGCTCGTACTGGAGTTCCAGCATGTCTGGCACAGCAGCGCTCAATGGTGGAGTCACTTCGTTCAAGGCACAGTAGTCCACAGTCAATCTCCATTCTCCATCAGACTTGCGCACAGGCCAGATGGGGCTGTTGAAGGATGAATGGGTTTTGCTGACCACCCCTTGGTTCTCCAGCTCACGGATCACCTTGTGGATGGGAATCACGGCATCTTGATTTATCCGATACCTTCCGCGGTACACCATTGAGGTGGCAACTGGAACTCGTTGCTCTTCTACCTTTAAGAGTCCTACTGCAGATGGGTTCTCTGACAGTCGAGGCAAGCTATTCAATTTCTTAATGCCCTCTACCTCCACTGCAGCTATTCCAAAAGCCCACCTGAGTCCCTTGGGGTCTTTGTAATAGCCATTCCGGAGGAAGTCTATGCCCAACATATGTGGTGCCCCTGGGCCAGTCACAATTGGATGTTTCTGCCACTCCTTCCCAGTCAGGCTAACCTCAGCTTCCAACAGGGTCAATTCCTGTGATCCCCCCGTCACCCCGGCAATGGAAATAGGTTCTGTCCCCACATATTCTGATGGTATCAGGGTACACTGTGAACCAGTATCGACCAAAGCTTCATATTTCTGTGGCTCTGATGTGCCAGGCCATCGGATCCACACCGTCCAATAGACCCAGTTTTCCCGTGCCTCTCCCTGGCTAGAGGCAGGCCCCCTCTAGCACTGGTCGTTATTCCCTTCCTGGCCATATATGGTAGAGGTTCCTTCACAGGGATCTGACATATCCTCACTTCTATAATACCTGGAGGCTTGGTCATGGGATTCTGAGGCTACCTTCATCTTAGTGGAACCCTCGAGGTTAATTTTCCTCTCCTTGAGCTCACACACCTGTGCTGCCAGGGCAGAAGTGGGTTTCCCATCCCACCTTCCTATGTCTTCCCCATGGTCACGCAGAAAGAACCACAGGTCAGTTCATGGGGTGTACCCTCTTTCTCTATCTAGGGGACGTTGAGCTCTGAATCTGGGGCCTGTAACTCACACCAGTGCTGTAGGTGCCACATGGGAATTGTTCCTCCTCATCTCCTCCCTCACCTCCCTTATCTCCTCTCTGAGTTCCTTAACCAAGGCAGAGACCTGAGCCTGCATTGGGCCACTGATCATACTCTCGTAATTCCTGAGCTTGTTGGCTACAGAACCCACTGTCTCTCAGTTGTTATCGGCATTAAAGGTTGCAATGAATGTGGCGTATTGAGATGGTCCTAGAGCTGCCAGATTTCACAGCATTTGCCCTGTGCACCTGACTTTGTCGGGGTCATTATCATGCTGTCCACCCCGCCCAAAGAGTACCTCCAATACCGCCACCTCTCAGCTGTTGGATCCCTTCCTCAAGGGTCTTCCAGCGCATTCTATGATGGTGCTCCTGCATTCTGTCTCTGTGGACAAACCTCTCCCTTACACTCATTAAAAGCCGCTCCCAAAGGGAAAGGGGCCCTGGCTTGCTTACGAATTCCTGATTCCCACCTGAGTCCCGGGTCAAGGGTCCCAAATTGCTTGCCTCACCGCTATCTAGTTGCATGCCTATACCTATAAGGTCCCAGACCCGAAGTAACCAGGCTGTATCAACTTCACGTCCCCGTCATGCAATATCTTTTTGCAGATTATGGAGACTTTCATATGTCAGGGACTCAGTGATGATCTCAACCTCTGGCTCCCCTGCGGATTGTGAGGGCCCTCCTTTCTTATCCTTGTTGCCTGGGTGCTCTGATTTCACCTTATACTTCTTTGTTTCCACAGGGGCAACTGCTGCTGGCTGTGGCTGCCCCTGTGGTTCAGCTGGAACCTGGACGGTTGTCACATCCGTGGGTTCTGCTGCTGCACCATCAGACTCTCCTTAGTCGGGGCAGGGGGAGGGTTTCCCACCAGCTGGGACTAATGAGGCTACTACAGGGGAAATGTTCTCCCTCAGCATCTGGCCTATCTCACGGATCTCCTTCACCCAAGCTGGGTGGTTTATTTCTGAGGCAGGCTGTAGGGGCAGTATCCTTATTCTCTGGGGTAGGTATCAGGGTGGTTATCCAGGTCAATCTCCCCTTATCTCTAAATGCTAAACAGAACAGGCATACCAGCAACACCAGCCACTGTATATCATTAGCATTCAGAGATTTCAACCCTTCAAAGACTGGTGGGGTTAGACCCAAAGAGCTGGGTGAAAGGTTGGGAAAAAATTTCCCCCAGTGTCATTTCCTCACAGTAGGTACCATTGTTAAAGTAACCCCAAAAACACACAGCTAGTGCATGATAGCCCTGAATCCATGTGCCTACCTTCCAGAGGAAATTAAAAATCTATGAATTCCTCATCTTGTTAACCCATATAGCAAACTGGATGACAGCCACAGTAGCCTTAGTTATAGGGACCATGTTTAGGTAAGGGCCTGCAAATGGGAGAAATACGGCCACCACCACATGCCACCTGAACCAGGGTAAGCCAGACCACATGATATCCAGTACACAAGAATGCAGGCACTAAAGAACTGTTATTCCTTTTTCTCTCAATGCCCTCGTGCCCCACATTGGGCACCAAATTCTGTCTTGGTTTGAAAAGACAGGTATCCGCTAGGGAGAGGCGGGGCCTCTCTAGGAATGGGGAATTCTAATCCCTTCCCTCTAAGTTATTATAATTTGGAAGATTAAAAAGGCTTTTTCAATCATAGCTATGGGGAAAGGAATAACAGTCCTTTACTAGTAAATATAACAGGACAAACAAACAACAACAGCAATAATATAAATAATATTAATAATAAAACAGAACCAAGAACCCCGAGGGGCTTTGTCTCACAAGTCCTGGGCAGTCTGATCTCTTGGGACCCTGAGAGCACTAAGCTGAAATGGTGGAAAAACTCCAGGGCTGATGACTGGAAATGGTGGGTTGTCCCGGCAGGCAAAGTGTGCAGTGCTGAAGAAGCCACAATGGCTGGACGGGGCTGACTCAGCTCCAGCAGGGCAGGCAAGGGGCTCCGAATTCCTGGGCGCTCTGGCAGATGATAGAATTCCCAGGACCAGACCCTCCATTAACAGTGGACTCCTCACGCAGCCAGCAGTCGCCCAACCGTCCTCTCCGAGACCGAGGGCAGAAGAGACCACCCTCAGCTCTCGGAGCCCCCTAGCCTTTTCCTCCCCCTCAAACTAAGTGATCTACTACCTTTTGTGTGGGTCAAGTACCCTTTAAGCATCAGTATTTAGTCTCTTAGCAACTTATGGGGGGAAAAAATTCCACAGGAAAACTTAACCCCCAACACAAGTATAAAGAATGAATAATATGAAACAATAAAACCTCTCGTTCTGGAGTGAGATGGCAGACAGAAAGTTCTTAGCATAGCTCGGCTCTCTCTCAGTCTCTGATCAGTCCTGGTCCCTCTGGCGCTGCTGGAAAATGCCAAGGTCCAGGCCCCGGTGGGCTACAGGTGCAAGCCCCCAGTACTCCCCCTGAGTTTTTTCAGTCCAGAGCAGGTTTCAACAGTTCCAAGAAAAAAGGGAAAAAAAAAAAAAAAAAAAAAAAAAAAAAACAGTCCAAAGAACTTCTCTGCCCTAGCTAGCTAAAACTAACTAAAACAAAAAAAATCTCTGTCCTGCAGTCTTTCCAAGCCTCCGCTGAACACCCCATCCAGAGAAGAATGTATAGGAGTCAGGCAGTTCTCTTGAAACAAACTCCATGCTTCTCCTCGCTCGTAGAACCAGTCTTAAAGGCACAGAAGTCAATACACAGCACAAACAGAACAGATGATTGGGGATATAAGCATCATAAGGCCACCCTAGGGCACATGGCCTTAACATCACCTCCATTTTAGGTTCCCCTAAATCCCCGGCTTTGCCACTGCTGGGGCCACCTGAATCCACTCAGTGTAATTCCTCTGTCACCGTCACAGTGCCAGGAGCTGAGCAGATCAGGGGCTATACAGACGAAACCTCCTCCATCCCTGATGTCTCCCCCAAATCCCTCAGTGCCACTTACACCTGAACCAGGCAGCAGGGCAAGATGCTCAGAAACAACATTCCACAGCTGAGCAAAGAAGTGTTTGCCTCTGATGAGATGGTTTGAGGCACTTGGCATCAGATACAGAACACGTGGCACTCATATTGGCTCAGTGATGCACAGAGATATTTACCTCACCCCTCAAATTAAGGCAAGGTGTTTCAATAGTTGCCAAGGGCACAGAAAGCAGCTTCACAGGCATAGCTAGAGATTTTTCATAAGCAGCAAAAAGTGCAAAATTAAAAGCTATGCCAGTGTTTCTGCACTGGATTTTGGGTTGTCTTTGTTTGGAAAGACAGGTGTCTGCCAGGGAAAGCTGGAGCTTCCTTGGGAATAGAGAAGGTAAACCTTCTTCCTCCAAATTATTATAATTTTGCAATTAAGGGGGCTTTCAGACAAAGATATGTAAATAGGAATAACAGTTCTTTACTAGGATTATTAAAAATACAAATGTAGTAGTACAAAAAGAAAGAAGAAAAAAAAAAGGAAAAAAAAAAAAAACAAAAAAAGTCCTAAAACCTAAAAACACTGACAGAATCAGAATACAACCTGACATTCTGTTGGTCAGGGTGTTCAGAGCAGTCCAAATAAGTCCACCTGGAGTGACAGATGGGGTTCTGTGGGAGTAGAGATGATTCTGTAGAAGGGTGCAGTGGTGGCAAGATGGCTCCAGTTTTCCTCTGGGAAATCCAGGGGAAAACAGGCTGCTTTCATGTTCTGATTCTCAGGTTTTATCCAGGTAGAAATGTTTGGCTCCTCCCACTGGGTGGAGCATCTCACAATGGGATGATGTAATTTTATCAGTCATGTGGTGAGCCTTAATGGCCCATTAACAGAAGATATTCCCCAGAGGGAGGATGGTTTTAACAGCTGGCCCATTAACACCTCCCCACCGGGTTTCAACAGATGATAATAGAATGCACAACCCTGGTTACATGCTGCATTGTAACCCAAGACAGGGTTATGAATTGTTACAGATTAATCATGTATCTGTTGAGGTTGGAGCATTCACATCCACCTTCAGCTCGTTCTTGAATGCTGCTTCTGTTTTCCAGGTTGCAACAAAAGCAGAAATCCAAATGCTGGTCCCACAATGTGCAAAATTACTGATTTCTTAAAAGAAAACCTCCCCCTCCAGCTGCCTTGCTTCGCTAGGTTATAATGTGTGGAAAGAGAATTAATTAACCCAGGCAGCTCTCTGGTACACATGTGAACTCACCACAGCCCATGTAAAACCTGCTTGGAAACGCTGGCTTAGCAGGCAAGCAGGCTCTAAATACAGCTGCAGATGGAATCCCTGAATATTCCAGTGGTAGTTCTGAACAGGAATAACTTGACATTTAGTTCTGGAACAAAAGTGAAATGCCAACATCTGTTGAGGAAATACAGTATAATGATTAAACTGACGCCACTTGCATCTTTTAAGGATGTGGTGGTAACACCACACTGGGATCTACTTGGACAAAGCCATATTGAGCTTTTATGGTTAAAGTTAAAGAGCAACTGTCCATACTGGAGCAGAACAGGACCAGGCCCTGCTCTTGGCAGATGTATTTCAAGGATGGAGAGCTCACCACTCCAGCCTGCCAGCTCTGAGATTGCCACATCCAGATTGTTGGATTGCTCCAGTCCCTAAATGCATCATTCACAGCCCTTAGAGAGTCTGTAACTAACATGGAGACCTCAGACCATCCCTTGTGACTTACAAGAGCCTCTCTGGGATACAGTAGAACACACCAAGGCTTGCTCAGTATTTAATTACAAATCTAAAGTTTTTTACAAAGGTTTATTCAAGGATTTCACCTTTTGCTTCCTCTGATTATGGAGCAGGCTGATGTCCAAGCCTCAAAACTGTTGTTATCTTGGTTTGAAGTCTTCCAAGTGAAACATCTCACATCGCAAGGGTGTGATGGTGGAGACAATGAGATCCCACAGAATCTGAGAGCTAGAAAGGAAGAGCCTTCCAAGGCTCAGCACACAGATGGGGATCCTAGCAGGAGCTCTGCCACCCACAGCTTCTCTACACCAGACAATAGCCACAGGCAGGCAGCGAGTGCAGCAGCTGGAAACAGCCTGGGAAAAAAGCAAATAATGGTGCATTTTGGGCAAGACACACAAATCCCTCTGCACCACTCAGTCCCAGCCAGGAGCAGAGCTGAGAAGCTCACCCTGCTTGCAGGATTTTGTCCAAGAAGAACCTGTGGCTCCCTGTGCTCCCCACAACCCTGAGAGGCACCAGCCCAGGCAACAGCTCATGCGAGCTATATGGCATTGCAAGAATTTGTCAAATCACTTCTGCCCATCGTGGCTAAAACAGAATCACAGGACAAGCTGAAGCACTACAGACTTGGCATTGAGTGAGCTATGTTTTATGAATTGGTCTGAACACAGGCCAAATCCCAAAGTACTCAAGGACATTAGTGCCATAGATGTTTTTATCTGAAGGGAAGTTACTGTATTTAACCATTTTGGGGTGATGTCAAAGAATGGTCACTAAAGCCAGTCAGCAATGGGGAGCATGTTAGCAATCCTGGCCTATTTGGAAAGCAATAAATACAAAAACTGGCCTTGTTTCCTCCTCCCAATGGTCATGCATCTACAGATTAAAAAGAAAAAAAAAAGCCTAGGTCAGGTGGTTTGTCTCCTTGGACATTTTACACCAATCTGGAGGAGCCTTTTGTTTTCCCAGGGTCAGATCCAGAGAAGCACTGAGTCTTAAAATTTGTGGGTATTTTAAGGGTGAACTGAATGCAGGAGAGCATTGCATGCAGCACAGCAGATCCTGGTTCTTGACATCAGGCTGAGCATCTTGAGCCCACAGTCAGGCTAGTGCCAGAGCCACAGAGAAAAACACAGAGAGGTCACCAGTGATCCCAAACTAGGAAAATTAAATGCAAGTTTGTTCCCACACCTAAGTTCTTTGTTGTGCAGGGAGCTGGGGTGGGCAAATCCAGCTTGTTACCTGTTAGTTACCACACAAGGGAAAGGGGAAGTGGCTGTGAACAGGGACAGCCTGTGCCAGAGAGGGGCTCAAACACCCTGTGCAGTATCCAATGGCACTTCAGTTCCTGCAGCAACCATGGCAGAACTGATCAGCAACAAATCCAAAAGGCTGAACTCTGCTAAAACAGAGGTTAGTCCTCAGGTTACAGTGCTGAGAATAGGGCAATGGAGATGGACTCAGCACCAGCACTTTGAGCTTCTAATGCCAATTCAAATCCTGGCCCAGCTGAAGTCAGTGGGAATTTTCTTGTTGACATTCAGTCCCTGGATTTTGCAGAGGGCTGGATTTCCCTGCAGAGAAGCTGGAAAGCTTTCCTTCATTTCTACCAACATCGCACAGCTCTGCAAAGGGATTTGCTCTGGATTTCCTTGGATTTGAGTTTGGCACCAGGTCAGAAACCCTGACAAAGTGGCATTAAAGAACTGCAGAAACTCAGCCAACAGGGCCAGTACCAAGAAATAATGGAAATGCTGCTGTTATCCCACAAACTCTGGGACCAGTACAATAACAACTTCAAGCCAGGGGCTAATACCCACCAGTCCTGGGTTTTGTTCATCCAACTAGCACATTCCTGTGCCTGCTGGTACATGATTACATATTTACCAGAGGAGTCTATTCACTGTGAAAAGAGTTTTTCAATTTAGGGCTCAATTTTTCTAGGTGGTGGGGTGGACAGGATTTGGGGACAGAGGGAGCCTTCCTCTGAAAAGCTACTTTAACCCATTCTACCGTTAGCAGCCAGAAAGGGCGAGGAATTTCCTCAGCTAGCTCCAGTCCTGCCAGCAGACACTGGTAGCAAACCAACCACAGGATCGCACACCACTGGGCAGGTCCTGGTCCAGGTGCAGGGACCACCAAGCAACACACTGGGAGGTGACTTGAAATGGAGTCAAGGCTTTATCCCATCAGCTAACATCCACAGAGCACTGACTTTTCTTCCCCCCTCATTATAAGCAGATTAACAATTCACATGGAGGGGGTGGTTTTCCAAATTCAATCCTAAAACTCCATCATGACCTGTTTGCTGTTTACTCCTGTAAATCCACAGGAGGATGATAGCAGAGAAGAACCACCACTTCCAAAGATAAAAAACCATGTCTGTCCCCACTGGGGTGAAGGGGCCACACCCAGGAGGCAACAATTGCCCACCTGGCCACTGTGGAGGCTGTTAAGCCAGACAGTGCTAATACAAACACACTCCCCTAGAGAGAAGCTAGACAATAATATAAACATGCCCCCTTAGAAAAAGAACAGTTAGGCCAGGCAGAATTCTCATAGGTTAGCACAATTTTGTTTTCTACATATAGAGAAATGTAAAATGTTTTTCCCTGCCTTAACTGTGGGGTAGGTTGGGGGGGGAGGAGGACAAGGACCTATCAGAAAGCAGGCTGGGATATTGACAGCTAAGTTGACCAATGAGAAGTGTCAGTGCAACTTTGGAAAGAACATTTAAAACTTATCTGCAGCTGACAGCCTGCTCTCTTGCTTCAGTGATCAGCCATGAGGTAACAACGTGGTCAGGGCCAGGTCCGGGCCCGGGCCCGGCCCGGGTCAGGCTCTGCTGCCCCTCTGGGCTGACAGGCCAGGCCTGGCCAGGCTTTCAGAAGCTGCTGCCTGCATGGAGAGCGGGGGGAGCCCAGGTTGCCCCCCCACCCCCCCCCACCCCCCCCCCCCGCCCAATTGCCGGCTGGGCCGGGCCCGGCCAGGCTTCTGAGAACTGCTGCTCGCATGAAGGCAGCTCAGGTGAAGCCTTTCTTTGCAGCTTAGTGATAGCTCCGAGCTGGACCGCTCTGGATGAGACAGAGGGGTGGAAAAAAGGACATTTGCCAGTTTCTTCTACCAGCCTGGCGTGTGCACGTAGCTTTTTGCAAGCCCGAGTAAACTTAACCCTTTCTTAGCAACACAGAACTTTTAAAGCACAATTCTTCCTCGAAAGAAAGAAAAAAGAAAAACAGAAGGTACATAGGACAGACACTGCATGAAGTCAGATGAGAAGTGAAAAAACTAATAATATTGGAATAGGATTGAAGAAGTGGACATTTTTAACCAGACTCTTCTAAGGTAAATTATGAAGAAATGAACTGTTCTTTGTAGCATCTTAGTATTATTTGGGTAGAATGCTATTCTAATCAAAATTAAGGACTGGTGTAATAGAGATTTATTTGGGAACTTTGAAATCCCCTCTCCTGGGTCAAAAAGGAAGTCTCAGCCTTTTGAGACAAATATAATTTTAGATAAGAAGAAGTATTCGTAAATAATACCCCAGATACACTGAGAAGCTCTGCGGATAAAACATCACAGTCTGCGAAAACTCCGGGTGGCAGCGGATGTGTGTGTGAGCAAACATCTTCATAAAAGATCTTAGAAGGACTCTTCTCCTAAAATAATGTGTAGTTATGTCTAAGTAGTGAAACTGACTGAAAATCCTAAGTTGTGTCTTTCTATGTTGTTCAATAAGAAAGTTAATCATTTGTAAGAGGAAAGAAGTGTGTTTTTTTAAAGTTTCATTCTGTTTTAGTTTTTTTCCAGCTTTTTTTTTTCTATTCTTTTAGTGTGTGTTAATAAAACTATTTTTTTGTTCATTTTTAAGCTTAAGCCTACTTTGATTATTTTTCTCCTAGTCTCTCCCTCCCACAAAAATATTAACACTAAAACCCCTACATGAATTGGTGTTTCTGCCTGGTTTTATTAAATTAAAACCATTACAAGAATATAAACACAAACCCCTAAAGGAGAAACCCTGGCAAACAGCTCTCTGTTATGGTGATGAAATGTGTTCATCAGTTATACCCCATTGGTTCTTTTTTACCCAAGCCAATTGGTCCATTTTGGTTCCTTCCCCTGATTGGTCCCTTTCCCAATTCCTCTCTCCATTGACCAAGTTGTAAAACCCCACCCCTAGCTACCCTATATAATCCCACTCGCCTTGGGCTCAGGGGTTCTTTCCTACTCCGGACCTGTGGAATAAAGAAGCTTTCCTGGAGACTGGAAAGACCTCGTCTGGCTTTTACTCTTGTGTCACCCGGGATGGCAAACGTGGCTCTGCTGCTCAGGTAGCTCCTCAAAGAGCAAATCCCTCTGCACTTGAGAATGCACTAGAGAGCGAATCACTTTGCACTTGATAACCCACCAAAGAGCGAAATCACTTTGCACCTAAGGGTGCACAAAGAGCTGAATCACTCTCCACCTGAGAGTGCCTGTGCCTCCATCGATTCAGGTGTCTTTTTAAGACACTTCTAGTGAGGAAGGTCGTGGCACCTTCACCACCAGACCAGACCGCGAGAGGCCACCTCCCTCCCCGGATGCTGTTTTGAACTTCAATTCATCACACAACAGTGAGAAAAAAACAACTGAGAAAACCATCTCTTCCCATCCTGGAAAAAGTCCAACAGTTCAACACCTATTATTTATGTCCCTCTAGTTGGGAAAATAAAAAAATCCATTTGTAAAAAATGCAGAAAGAGAGAATAATTTTGTCACTGGTCAGGGCAAGGGACCAGCACTTCTGCTGGCTCTGGCAGTCCCAAGCCCAGGATTTACTTGCCTTACATCAGCAGTCACAGTGGCATAAGTGGAGAGTGAGGATGAGCAAGAGCAGGGGTTGCCAGAAGTGCAGGTTGTGTTTTCCTGGCCCATCCTCTGCCCAGGATACATCTGTGGCACAGGACACATTTCTCCCACAGAGCTGTAACAGCTCCACCAGATTGAAGACACTTTAAATGGAGCCAAGGTGTCCTCCCAAATGCTTCACATAGGAGGACATGAAAAATTATTTGAGAGAGCAAGCAAACCAGAAGCATTTCTAGGAGGAGTTGACTGGAACAATCTGCATTGATTTAAATTCACTGGTGCCTGAAGCTCTGCAGGCTCAGCCCTGAGGGCAAGCAGGAGTTGGGCAGTGTTGTAGTGCATTAATTTGGTTTATATTGTATTTCATTTTTATATTGGGTTTTGTAATGTTTCTTCTGTTCCCTGGAAACTGTATCACGTGGTTTGTCCCTGCTCTGCCCCGCCCATCCTCCTACACTGGAATGTAACCCAACTCTGTTCCACTCCCACCTTGTCCCTGATTGGGTAGTGGCTTGTCCATGCCTCTAGGCCCTGCTCCCTGGATAAAAGCCCTGGGACGAAGGGGGGGTGGCCTCTTTTGCACAGGATCAGGATGGGGCGGGAGCAGACTGGGCTCTGGACAAAATAAAGACATAATTCCCCCCGGAGAAAGAGCAGACTCTGCCTTTTGCCATCGACAGTCGCCTGTTCTCTCAAAAGAACCCCAATAGGGCAGAAATCAGGTTTTGAACAGCAGGAGGGCACAAACTCACTCACAGTGAAAGATGTCCAGGACTCCAAACACCATCTTCTTGGACACTTCCCCCAGCAGGCACCTCTGGGATTTTGGGGGTTTGCTTTCTGCTGTTCTTCTGTGGGGTTTTGCTTTTATTTCCCAACTGAAACTTTGAAAAACCTGGAAAAAGCAGCAGAGCAGGAGCGAGCAGGACAGCCACACTGTGAGGGTTTCCCATCATGTCTCCTGACTGTATCATTTTCAGGGTGCCCTAGCGTAACTTTATGATGCTTGTATCCCCAATCGTCTGTTCTGTTTGTGCTGTATATTGAGTCCTGTGCCTTTAAGACTAGTTCTAAGAGCAAGGAAAAGCGCAGAGTTTGTTTTGAGAAAACTGCCTGACTCCTCCACATTCTTCTGCAGACGAGGTGTTCGGCAGAGGCTTGGAGAAACTGCAAGACAGAGACTTTTTTTGCTTTTAGTTAGTTTCAGCTAGCTAAGGCAGAGAAGTTCCCTGGACTGTTTTTTTTCCTTTTTCTTAGAACTGTTTAAACCAGCTCTAGACTGAGAACCCAGGGGAGCACTGGGGACTTGCACCTGCGGCCCACCGGGGCCTAGACCTCAGCATTTTCCAGCAGTGCCAGAGGAACTAGGACTGAGGAGAGATTGAGAAAGAGCCGAACTACACCCACAGCAAGAACTTTCTCAATTTGCCATCTCACTCCAGAATGAGAGGTTTTATTGTTTCATATTATTCATTCTTTATACTTGTATGCACTTCGTTTATTTAGTAAAATAGTTTTTCCCACTTTTCTCTTAAGAGGCTTTTTACCAGACCAGTTGGAGGGAGGAGCCACTTGAGTTTGCTTCCCAGAGAGATCCTATTCAGAAGTTTTCTCCCAAATTTGTCCCTAAACCAAGACATACTTCTAACTTGCACCCAACGTGGGGCCCGAGAGTAGAAAAAACTTGTATTGATTATTATTAACTGCATTTTTAGTTGTCCTTTGTGTGGGGATTAAACAGTCAGTGGCCATGTTGCTTCTTGAATTCCTAATGTCTCTTAGAATGGAGTCTTTTCTGTGTTTCTGTTCCCTAGGCTTTTTTGAGGTCTTAATACCTTTCTGGTCCCTAGGTTTGTTTTCTTACCCAGAAATAGCTCCAATATTGTCCCTAACATACAGCTTTTACACTAGGGATGCACAAATTAGAATCGTTATTTTGCTAGGCTTGGTGATTATAGTTTACAGGAAGCTTATAAAAGTACTGGAGTTTGTTCTGAGTATGTTCAGTTTATGGTTTTTTCGTCCTACCCTACATCTTAGTTCCAGCAGCATGTTTTGGGGATTTATCAACAATTGCACCCAGTTTGTTAGATGAAGAGTAAGGGATGAGGCTCTTCAGCCTCTCCTTTCCTTCTTCTCTTTTGAGTCAGTTACATCACTTTTGGAGAATGTTCAGGGTCTCCTGAATGTTAAAGACCCAGCCTCCCTGGTATTTCACCTGGTGACCTTCCTCTATATGGTTTATAGCTTTTCCAGAATGAGTCACACACTGCTAAATATTGTAGAGCAGCAGATAGAAGCAAGGGAGCAAGGAGATAAATCAGTCACTCAGGCTGCAGCCAACCCCACAGCTATTCAGGTTGCAGCTAAACCAGACAATGAAGCTAAGACACCGGCAGTTGCTGCAATAAAAAAAAGAAAGAAGCACACGGACAAAACTGATTGAACATTAAACGATGATTCAAGTGAAAGATCCTCAATGCCTCCTGACACCCAATCAGGAGTCAAACCAACTGATACAAAATCAGAAGCCCAACCAACTAGCACAAGATCAGGAGTCCAACCAACTAGTACAAGATCAAAAGCCCGACCAACTGCTACAAGATCAAGAGATACAATTGAGTTCTTTTCCCTGAAGGACCTTCGTAGCCTAAGAAAGGATTATACTCGACGACCTGATGAATCTATAATTAGTTGGTTAGTCCGTCTTTGAGATGCTGCAGGCGAGGCTACAATGCTGGATGGCACTGAAGCAAGGCATTTAGGATCCCTATCACATGATCCTGTTATCGACCAAGAAATTATTCACTCTTGCAGTCTCTGGGAACGGGTCCTGGGAAGTGTGGCACAACGATATCTGTGTGCCGACGATCTCTATATGCAGCAAACCCAGTAGAAAACCATTGAACAAGGGATTCAGCGCTTAAGAGAAATAGCAGTAGCAGAGATTGTCTTCTCAGATGACCTAAATACTAAGAACCCCGACTTGGTACCATGTACACCTGTGATGTAGTGGAAACTTGTACAACTTGGGCCACAAGAATACTCTTCTGCTTTAGCAATAATGAAGCAGGATAACACAGAAGAGACTGTGCTTAATGTAGCAAAGAAGCTCCGAGCATATGCAAATGCCGTGCATGGTCCAACACATGCAAGAATCGCAGCTCTAGAAACGCGTATAAAGAAATTAGAAGACAAGGTGGAGGAGAATCACAAAGAACTCAGGGAGGACATTCTCCGGATCTCTGCAGTACAGGTTAGAAGCTCTAGCACCACACGCAAACATTCCCTAGATAGAAAGGAAAAAAGCATCCCACGGGCTAAGCTGTGGGTCCTCCTGTGTGAATGTAGAGAAAACATAAAAAGATAGGATAGAGAATCTACTGATGCTATGACACAACAGCCGCATGAATTGTTGGACGGCAAGACTATGAGAGGAAGTTCTAGCAAAAAGGAAGCAGCTCCAGTTACCCAGGGAAATAAGGATAACCAGGCTTAGAGGAGCCCTGCCTCTAGCCAGGTAGAGGCTAAAGAAAACCATGTTTTTTAGACTGTGTAGATTTGTTAGCCTGACACATCAGAACCACAAAAATATGAGGCCTTAGTTGACACTAGTGCACATTGCACATTACTCCCATCAAGACATGTGGGAGAAGAATCTGTTTTCATTGCTGAGGTGACAGGGAGTTCACAAGATCTTACTTTGGTGGAGGCTAATGTGACCCTGACTGGAAATGAGTAGAAGAGACACCCTATTGAGACTGGCCCAGAAGCTCCATGCATTTTAGGCATAGACTCCCTCCAAAATGAGTATTTCAAAGACCCAAATAGATTTAAGTAAGCATTCGAAATAGCAGCTGTAGAGACAGAGAATGTTAAGCAGTTGAATACCTTGCCTGGACTATCAGAGAAACCATCTTCTGTAGGTCTTCTGAAGGTGGAAGAGCAACAATGCCAATTGCCACTTCAACAGTGCATCGCCGACAGTACAGAACAACTCGAGATGCTGTGATTCCCCTCTCCACAAGATGATCCGTGAGCTAGAGACCCAAGGGGTGGTCAGCAAAACCCACTCACCCTTCAACAGCCCCATTTGGTCTGTGCGCAAGTCTGATGGAGAATGGAGACTGACTGTGGACTACCGTGCCTTGAATGAAGTGACTCCACCATTGAGCGCTGCTGTGCCGGACATGCTGGAACTCCAGTACAAGCTGGAGTCCAAGGCAGCAAAATGGTACGCCACTATTGACATTGCTAATGCATTTTTCTCCATTCCTCTGGCAGCAAAATGCAAGCCTCAGTTCTCCTTCACATAGAGAGGAGTGCAGTACACCTGGAACCGACTGCCCCAGGGGTGGAAACACAGCCCCACCATCTGCCATGGACTGATCCAAACTGCACTAGAAAAGGGTGAGACTCCAGAAGATCTACAGTACATCGATGACATCATTATATGGAAGAACACAGCAATGAAAATGTTTGAGAAAGGAGAGAAGATCATCCAGATTCTCCTGAAGGCTGGCTTCGCTATCAAGAAGAGCAAAGTAAAGGGACCTGCTCGAGAGATCCAGTTTCTAAGAGTAAAGTGGCACGATCGAAGGCGTCAGATTCCCACTGAAGTCATCAACAAGATCACAGTGATGTCTCCACCAACCAGCAAAAAGGAAACACAAGCTTTCCTAGGTGCCATAGTTTTCTGGAGGATGCGCATTCCTGAGTACAGCCAGATTGTGAGCCCTCTCTACCTGGTTACCCACAAGAAGAACAATTTCCACTGGGGCCCTGAACAGCAACAAGCCTTTGCCCAGATCAAGCAGGAGATGGCTCATGCGGTAGCCCATGGCCCAGTCAGGACGGGACCAGATGCGAAGAACGTACTCTACTCAGCAGCCAAGAATAATGGCCTGTCCTAGAGCCTTTAGCAGAAAGTACCTAGGGAGACTCGGGGCCGACCACTAAGATTCTAGAGTCGAAGCTACCAAGGGTCTGAAGACAGCTACACTCCAACAGAGAAGGAAATCTTGGCTGCCTATGAAAGAGTTCAAGCTGCCTCAGAAGTAGTAAGCACTGAAACACAACTCCTGCTGGCACCTCGACTGCCCGTGCTGGGATGGATGTTCAAAGCAGAAGTTCCCTCTACCCACCACACCAGCAATGCCACATGGAGCAAATGGATTGCCCTCATTGCACAGCGTGCCAGTATTGGAAACCCGAATCGCCCTGAGATTTTAGAAATAATTACAAACTGGCCAGAAAGTGAAAACTTTAGTCTCATAGATGAAGAGGAGCAGGAACAAGTGACATGTGCTGAAGAAGCTCCACCATACAACCAACTGCCAGCAGAAAAAACATGCTATGCTCTTTTCACTGACAGTTCCTGCTGCATCGTTGGGATAAAACGAAAGTGGAAAGCAGCTGTATGGAGTCCCACAAGACAGGTTGCACAAACCACTGAAGGAGAAAGTGAGTCAAACCAACTAGCTGAGCTCAAAGCTGTTCAACTAGCCCTGGACATTGCTAAAAGAGAGAAGTAGCCAAAGCTCTACCTCTACACTGATTCGTGGATGGTAGCCAATGCTCTGTAGGGATAGCTAGAGAAATAGAAAAAGGCCAACTGGCAGTGTAGGGGAAAACCAATCTGGGCTGCAGATGAGTGGAAGGACATTGCCACTCGGGTAGAGAAGCTACCTGTCAAAGTCCGTCATGTAGATGCCCATGTCCCCAAGAGTCGGGCTAATGAGGAGCACCAAAACAATGAGCAGGTAGATCAGGCTGCAAAGATAGAGATATCAAAGATAGACTTAGATTAGCAACACAAAGAAGAGGTCTTCCTAGCTCAATGGGCCCATGATGCCTCAAGTAACCAAAGCAGAGATGCCACCTATAAGTAGGCACAAGACTGAGGGGTAGATCTAACCATAGACAGTATTTCTCAAGTCATCCATAACTGTGAGACATGGGCTGCGATCAAGCAGGCCAAGTGAGTAAAGCCCCTATAATATAGGGGGCGATAGTCCGAATATAAGTATGGTGAAGCCTGGCAGATTGATTATATTACACTGCCCCAGACACATCAAGGTAAGCACTATGTACTTACAATAATAGAAGCCACCACAGGATAGCTAGAGACCTACCCTGTGCCTCACACCACGGCCCGTAACACCATTCTAAGCCTTGAAAAACAAGTTCTTTAGAAACATAGTACCCCTAAGAGGATTGAGTCAGACAATAGAACTCATTTCAAAAACAGCCTCATCAACAACTAGGCTGGAGAACATGGCATTGAGTGAGTGTACCATATCCCCTATCATGCACCAGCTTCAAAGAAAGTAGAATGATACAACAGACTGCTAAAAACCACCCTGAAAGCACTGAGTGGGGGATCATTCAAAAATTAGGAGCAGCATCTAGCAAAGGCCACCTGGTTAGTTAACACCCGAAGTTCCACCAACAGAGCAGGCCCTGCCCAATCTGAGCCCCTACATACAGTAGATGGAGAGAAAGTCCCAGTAGTACATGTAAGAGGGTTGTTAGGGAAGACAGTTTGGATCAATTCTGCTTCAAATACAGAGGATCCCATCCGTGGGATTGTCTTTGCTCAGGGACCAGGCTGCACATGGTGGGTAATGCAGAAAGATGGAACCACACGATGTGTACCCCAGGGAGATCTGATTGTTGGGTGAGAACTGTGTGTAACTATCATTGTGTGCTGAATGGTACTGCCACTGTATGTAGCTGTATATTGCATATTGTCTTTATATAAATGTATGTGTGTGTAGAGCTAGAGTATATATATTAGTTTTAGTAAATTGACAATATGGGGATAAGGGGTGGAATGTCCTAGGGTAACTTTATGATGCTTATATCCCAAATCGTCTCTTCTTTTTGTGCTGTATATTGAGTCCTGTGCCTTTAAGACTGGTTCTAAGAGCAAGGAGAAGCGCGGAGTTTGTTTTGAGAAAACTGCCTGACTCCTCCACATTCCTCTGCAGACGAGGTGTTCGGTGGAGGCTTGGAGAAACTGCAAGATAGAGATTTTTTTTGCTTTTAGTTAGTTTCAGCTAGTTAAGGCAGAGAAGTTCCCTGGACTGTTTTTTTTTCCTTTTTCTTAGAACTGTTTAAATCTGCTCTAGACTGAAAAGCCAGGGGAGCACTGGGAGCTGTACCTGCAGCCCACCGGGGCCTAGACCTCAGCATTTTCCAGCAGTGCCGGAGGGACTGGGACTGAGGAGAGACTGAGAGAGAGCCGAGCTACACCCATGGCAAGAACTTTCTCAATTTGCCATCTCACTCCAGAATGAGAGGTTTTATTGTTTCATGTTATTCATTCTTTATACTTGTATGCACTTCATTTATTTAGTAAAATAGTTTTTTCCACTTTTCTTCAAAGAGGTTTTTTACCGGACCAGTTGGAGGGAGGAGCCACTTGAGTTTGCTTCCCAGAGAGATCCTATTCAGAAGTTTTCTCCCAAATTTGTCCATAAACCAAGACACAAGGTAACAGAGACTTGGGGTTTATTGCAGTCACTGTGTCTGACTCTTAGAGATTAATAATATCCAGTAGGCTTTTGCCCACCAGCAATCACATTGCTTCACCAAGGGGCTTGGGCTTTCTCCTCATCCCTGGCTGTTCTGTCACTTCCAATGATGTTAACAGACAGCTGTTCTGCCAGCACTGGACTGTGAGCATGAGGATTTCCTCAGATACATAAATTGCAGCTGGTGCTGTTGGTGAGAGCGAAGCATTTTGTTAGTGCAGCTGAAGAGGGCTTTGGAGAGGAACATCTCAGAGGACTTTCCTTGGAGCCACTCATTGGGCTGCCCCTGTCATAAACCCATGGGTATTATTTGCTACATTGACAAATCCATACTGATTTGTTCTTCACATCATATATTCACACTGGGCATTTGCTGCTACACGTCCATACAAAAAAAAAAAAAAAAAAAAAAAAAAAAAAATCAAGGAGAGGCATAAACTCAAGTCAGAGGCAGCGTTAACAACTATCCAACAAATTCCAGTTAACTCAGAACATTTTTTAAACCACTGGAAGCTGTGTTAATTTGCGCAATAGGCAGCAGGCAGAAGCTGGGAAGTCAGGTGAGGCCATGGTGGTAGATGCCCACGGAGCTGGTTGACAGCACCGTGATGCTGCCAAGAGCATCCCTGCACTCGGGGAGATGCGGGTACCAGGGCAAGCAAACACCACAAACCTGCAGCTGGCAGAGCAGCAGCACGATGGGAAAGGACATTTATTATGCAGAGCTAATAATGCCATTAGAGTAAATGGAGTTTGCCCAGAGGAATAACAAAGCAGTGAGATGGTTACAGGAGACGCTGGAGGGGTCTCCTGGGTATGGGGGATGATGGTGCTCAGGTGGACTCTGCACATCTAGGCCCTGGGCACATCCATCCTCATTCACCGCATCCCCCTTGGATTTTGGAGGACAAAACCTGGAGGGGGCTGCAGCAGTCAGCCCTCCCCAAGCCAGAGGGAGCCTGGAGCTGGAGAATTTATCCACTGAGCTGAAGATTTCTCGCTGTATTTTATTTAGAAACAGTCTGCCCTCATGTGGTGAATGAAAAACCAGGAGGCTGAAGATTTTGGCCTAAAACTGTCCAGCAATGTGTCAGGGCAGGGGCCAGGTGACAGGCAGAGAGAAAATCTCTCACAGCTAAGTCACACACAGGTTTTCCTCAGTCCTTTTTGTGCCTATTTCCCTTCCCATCTGCACAGCACCCACTTCTGCTGACCTGGTGATTTCCAGATAGCCCAAGGCAAGTGCCCTGACAGAGCCCCCGTGTGCCCAGCACAGCACCAGGGCTGTGGCACCCACTCCCATGGCTGAGCAGGTCCCACAGCACGGGCATGAGGGGCTCCACAAAGCCAAGGCAAGCCCTTCATGGAGGCAGAGCACTGGGGCTGCAACAGCTAAAATGAGGAAAAGCCTGTCATGGGTTAGTACAGTTTGGTTTTTTAGTTATAGAGGAATGTAGAATGATTTTCTGGGTCAGGACCTGGGAATTGCTTTAGAAAGGACAGGGACCTATCAAAGGGTTACTTGGAATACTGGCATCTGTTTTGACCACTGAAAATTGTTGGCTACGTCTTTGGGAAGTACCATATAAAACCCCTTGATTTCCCGTAGGTGGGCCTTTTCCTTCTTTCCTTTGGCCAGAGAGAGACAGGCAGCATCGAGTTGGGCCTGCTGCTCCCCCTTTTGGTGGGGAGCTGGCCTGAGACCTGGCCTGATTCTATTGGCTCCCCGGTGGGGAGGGGAAGGAGAGGTTGCTGCTTTACAACTACTTTCTCCAAACTTCCCTGGAGCAGGGAGAGATCTCTGCCGGGCCCCTGATAAGAGCAATGGGCACCATTTAGGCTGAGGCTGCCCTGATTTACACCAAGGGGTGGGCTGAAAAAGCATTTATGATCCTGCCTGGTTTTTTTG
The DNA here is from genome assembly GCA_025960845.1 of Tachycineta bicolor. Classification (NCBI taxonomy): domain Eukaryota; kingdom Metazoa; phylum Chordata; class Aves; order Passeriformes; family Hirundinidae; genus Tachycineta; species Tachycineta bicolor. The sequence continues at coordinate 978,387 of JANEHK010000076.1, read as the reverse complement.
TGATTCCCGACTGCCCAGGTGCTCTGATCTCTGATGTTTCTGTGTGAGTGCTTCCTCCCTCACCAGCGCGGCCTTGAACATCTAATACCACGAGCTACAGAGGGAGAGACAAAGACTCTGAGCAGATTAAACCCTTTCCTGGAAACATGAAGCTTACAGAGCTTAGCCCTTCTCTGAGAGAGAAATGAAAAAGACAGAGTGAACATAAAGAAAAACAGAATGAAGTCAGTAGAGCAAGAGTGAAAAGACTATTGGGACAGAGGGTTGAAGAGTTGGTTGTTCCATTCTTACTTGAGCCATGGAAATGAACTCTATATTTAGATCATTCCTTTAAATCATGGGAAAGATAAGCATTTGGGGAGATGATTGTTTAGATTTGTGTGTGGATTTGAGCAAAGGTGTTTGTAATAGACTAAGAATAATTAATCCTATAAGATGCTTGAACAGAGATAGAGATGGGAAGCCCCCTGCACCAGTGAAGAAGTGAGAAGATATCTCTGTACCTTGAGATGAAGAATCCTTTGCTTTTGGAGTTATTCATCTTTAAAAGGTGACACCCCAGTATGCAAAAGTCTAAGACTCATGACCTATAAGAAGCTTGGGAACCTGCTAATGGGAGGGGTCCCAAAGGCAAGTTTCTCCAGGTGGCTGTTTCTGTGAGTTAAAAAACCCACAAGAGAACTGTTCTAGGTTGTCAGTGGGATCCATGACTCTAAGAGAGACTCTTCCCCTAAAGAATTGATGAAAGACTATTATCAGATAGTAAAACTGACTGAAAATTACAAGTTTTGTCTCTTTATGTTGTTTTGTAGGAAAGTGAACAGTTTGTAAGGGAAGGGAAGAGTTTTTGGAGTTTCATTCTGTTTTGTTTTAGTTTTTTTCCCAACTTTCTTTTTCTATTCTTTTAGTGTGTGTTAATAAAACTATTTGTTCATTTTTAAGGTTGAGCCTGCTTTGTTTTTCTCCTAGTCTCTCTCCCACAAAAAAAAAAAAAAAAAAAAAAAAAAAAAAAAAAAAAGTGAGTACTAAGACCAAAATTTAGTGAACATGAAACCACTACAAGCCCCATTTGCTGTCAGTTTATGGGCAGAAGAGAAAGTAGATTTTCTTGAACAGCTCCAGTGACACTTTCCATGAGGGTTCAGCCTTTGTTCATAAAGGCAATTGCACTCACATCACATAAGGTGGTTTCTGGGCAGCCTCTTGGAGTAGGCACAGTTTATCGTGATGGATAAAAGCTTCACCCAAAATCAACACTAATCAGAATAAATAAAATCAAGCTGAGTAAGAGCCAAGAAAGATGTATTTTCCCCACCCAATAATCTTTTTTTTTTACATTAGTGATGTTTCTGTCCACTCAGGGACGCCAATTGTTTCTCTGCACCCAGGGACGGCAGTTGTTTCTTTGCACCCAGGGACAGCAGTTGTTGGGGGGCTGCTTGCTGGAGCTTAAATTCCCTGCATTCAGGTGGTTTTAGAGTCTTTTTTGCCCTCTGCAAAGCTCTGAGCCAAACGCAGGAAAAGACGGAGTCTTCAAGGTTACATGCTTCGTGTTTATTAGTTCTTATCTTTCAATTTTCTCAGTGTCCTGCAAGATGTTTGCCACGGCTTGGACATCTGGTGACTCCACCCGTCCCAGGGTTGTCCTTATCTTTTATACTAATTGCTACGTATTCAATATTTACTATTTATTACCAATGTCTATCACTATTACTAAAAAGGTCATCTTCTCTTTGATCCAATCCTCACAAACTACTTTGTGCCAACGTCACTGCAGAAATGGAGTGAGGGAAGAAGAAAGAAGAAGGAGACAACGCCCCAAATTCTCCATCTTGTCCCCATTCACTTCAATACAAGAAATCCAAACCGACTGTTTTTTCACCCTGTGATATACTAAACTACAATCTTTCACACTCTTGTGGCCTGCAATGTTTCCTGCAGTGCAAGAAGCCTCTCCCATGGACTGAAATCAAATCCAGTGTCTCTCTGAGCTCTGGGCTGTGGTTCCAGACCCTCCTGCCCAGGTCTCTGACCCTCCAGGGCAGCCAAAGGAATGCCCTGGACTCCAACATAGTGATATGCACAAATCTTCCAAACCAGCACTGAAAAAACAGCTGTGATGCAAGACCAGGCTCACCAAGAAGCAGCTGGGACAGTAACTCGGGCAGCGAAGGATGCTGTGGGCCAGGAGCCAAGACTGCCCAGTAGCCAGCCCCAGTGAGAGCTCTGGTATGGGGCTGCAGCTCGTGGCTCAGACAGAACCCCTTGATATGCAAACAGGACACAGTGACTCCTGTTTGGGGCTTGCAGGATCCCAAAACCCAGCGAGAAAACAAGAGAATGTACCTGCACATCACCCCGAGAGCCAGCACATCTGCAGTGCAGCACCAGTCTCTGATAGGACACAGGCAAAGCAGAGCTGATTCTCACTGCCAGTCACTTCTGAACACCATGGGAAAAGCAGAACAGAATCCCACAGTGGGAAGGAAGTTGAAGCAAAGCAAATCTTACCCAATACAGATGCAGTTTCTAATCCCCAGATCAGTAGAGTCCCTGAGGTCTTGTGCCACCACTCCAAGACATGCTGGGGGATAGCTGGTGCCCAGCTGAGCACCACAAGCTGATGTGGAGCCACAGGGGAGGCATCTTCCCACTTCTTCCAAACACCTTCATTTAATGCTCCTGTTTGCAAAACTCCATGACTGCAGTCTAAGCACTGACCTGTCCTGTTCCTGTCTCACTTGTGCAACTTCAAGGCCTCCCCAAAGGTGCTGACTTATGACAGCCAATAGAAAATAAGGATAAATGCAAGGAAAGATATGTCTGGATGGTGGTCATGGATTTTTTATAGCCTAGACAAGCAGCAGCTGCAGTTTCACCTCAACATCCACATTGTACATGAGTTTCTCACAGCAGCGGGTCCAACAGGCACTGCTTTCTGAGGCACATCGGGCAGAATAGCTGCACAAGGAGGTCTAAAGTGCACAGAGAAGGATGCTCACACAGATCCACATCCAAGAAGTTCTGAGACCTGCTAATCCCAGTCTTCTGCCAGCAACCTTCAAGCAGCTGGAGCACCAGCACTGCAACACAAACTGCCCGAGCGAGAAACTATGAAAGGCAGCACTGCAGCTCTGCCTGCAGCAAGCAGAGGCTCTAATTCCATTTTATCTGCTTGTCATCATCTCCTAAAATGAGCCATGCCCATGTTTTAGTTGGAGAGTGAGGCATAACTGAGTAAAAGAGATTTTTGGTACATAAAAATAATTCTGAGCAGGTCTGTTTACGATAGGGCTGCCTTGGGAATGGCCTGTCAGCAGTGCCAAGGCAATGCAGCAATCAGGGTTAACACCAGGGTATTTTGCTATATTTACTGCACTAATAGAATTGCACAGGAAGGAGCATTGAATGACAAGCAATGCTCCTTCCATCCCCACTGCTCACACATGGGATTGGTGGCAGAAGAGACACACTCGACTGATGCAGCCCTAATTCTGTTAGTTTTCAATTTTTCTTCAAAGCTAACTACTGCTTTTACTGCAGATGAAGCACTTACCATGAAGCCTCCCCAAAAGAGAGGGTGAGCAGCCATCTCATTCTTCTTTCTTATGTCATGATAAAGAAAACTAAAACATTTTTAGCCAATCAAGCTCTGTCATATGCTACTCTTGGGTTGAAGGATAAGCCTTAAGATTTTTTGGCTATAGGGTCGATTTATAAGGTTTTCATCACCATCATTGCCACCATTTTGTTTCAGTAGAAATTGGTCCTTTGAGGAAAGAAGTATTTGGAGTTTTGCATAAACTCGGAAAGAAAGTAAAGATTAAATTATTTTCCCATCTTTCTGTATACTTTTTACTCCATATTGTCACCTTGGTTTTTCTGAGTTTTTTTTAAAGCCTTCTATTTGTTCATAAGATGGAGTCAGTTTCTTTAGTTTCTGCACAATATTAGGAGCAGTTTTCACTTTTCTCACACATGGGAACATAAACAAACCTTCCCTGTCCTTTGTTTACATACTTCTAGCCTGAAAATAATGTAATTGACAGCTAGTCTGGCCAGTGGGGTGAAGGGTAGTAACCCCAGAAACCAATCCACAACCAGACCCACAAATGTATAAAAATGTAAGAAATAAACAGGCTCACTCTCTGCCCTGCTCTGGCTTGGGGAGCAGCTCTGCACTGCAGACCTCGTCTCCATGTTATCTCTTTGCATGCCGCTACCACAACTGGTGCCCCATCTGTGTGACAGAACAGTCTGGTGAGGTTTTCCTTCCCTTCTTTCCCTGTTGTGTGCCTGCTATGCTGGACGCTCTGGTGTTGGAGCTTTGGGGGGACCTCTACGAGTGGAAACATGCTCAGGTCTCTCAGGAGGGGCTTCAGCGTCTATTCACGTGGGGCAGAGAGCGTGGATTCTTTCCCACGCCAGATGACGAGCTCTTTTGGGAGGCGTGGTTCCTCCTAGGGGAATGTCTGATGGAGGTGCTCGAAACAAAGTATGATGAGGAGGTTGCACACTTGTTGGTGGGTGCAGTGGAAATTATTTGAGGGGGCTGTGTTGAGGTCGATCCCCCCCAGCTCGCAGACCTCGCGGGCTGCCTCCCTGTGGTGGTTTCAGGCAGATTTTGGAAGAAATCCTCCCAAGGGGCCCCCTCCCCCAACCGGTTCGGGAAAAGACTTCCTCAGAGAGAAGTGGAAAAAACCTGTTTATTAAACAGGCAAAGCACTCCCAGCACAATACCCGATGACAAGAGCTTCGTGCCGCTTACGGAGGGATAACAAACTTAAAGAAAGTCTCCTCTTGAAGATCGTCACTGTGCTCCACTACTCCGTCTCTGCTGACGTTGGGAGAAAAGGAGATGTGCAGGGCTGGTCTTGGTGGGGTGGGTCCCCTGTGGAGGCCCCCGGTGCTTCCCCAGGTCCTTAGTCCGGAGAGGTTGGAACAGTTCCGAGGAGAGGGCAAAAAAAAAAAAAAAATAAATAAAGCAAAAAGCTCCAGCTATTCTACAGTGTCTAACTACGCTAGCACTAAACTAACTAACTGTCGGGGAAAAAAAACAACAGAGCTTCTTTCGTCTTGCCGTGTTCCAACTCCCCCGCTTCAAGGTCACTCCGATGAGCAGAGTTTTCCTGGGGAAAAAACAAACCGCGCTTGCCCTCCCCCCTGCACCCAACAGACGACTGGGGATACACAGTCACCCCAGGACACTCCTGTAATATATGTGCTAAAGTTAATTCGTGTTATCAAATTATAAAGAG
>JANEHK010000076.1:946834-968129 GCA_025960845.1 Tachycineta bicolor | reverse complement strand
CGTCGAAATCCCTGACTGCATCTCGCGATCCACTGTATAAAAAAGGGACAGCTAGAAATCAAAATTGTGAACTTGGGGGATAGCAGACTGACAGAGTCTGTATCCATGTCCACCCAGCACCGATTCCGGGCTCGGCGCTGTCCTTTTACTTGTGGCTTTTCGAGACTGTTATTTTGTCTCACAATAAAATTCTTAATTTTGATAAATCGGATATAGTCCATTAAATTTATAACACTCCCCCATTTCAAAGCTGGACGGGGGGTTGGAGCAGGGTGGGGTCGTTATATCGGACCCAGAAGTGTTGTCTGAGCCCGAACTTCAGTTCCCTTGTGAGACGGACTCTCCTCCTCCCTCCCCAGTCGCTGCGCTGGGTGGTCTTTCCCTCTCGGGCTCTGGCACTGGTCTCCGAGGGGTGGGGCGCGTCCCGAGCCCGTCGATGCTGCTCGGGCAGCAGGGGAGGGTGAGGCTCCGGCAAGCCTGGGGCCGGTCCCGCCTGTCCCCGCACCGTGGTGCCGCCGGAGCGGAGCGGGGCCACCTCCCCTCCATGCCTTTCCGGCGTTGGTGGAGGAGGGCGGCCCGGGGGCGCGGCCCCCACTGTTGTTTGACTGGGATTCAGTCACTGTGTGGTGTCTGTGCTGCGGCATGTCCATCACCTATCCGATGGAGCCGGGTGGAGCAGCGCACCCCGCCCTGCCGTCCGGGCCCAGCCCGGAGGGGGGTGCGTTGGCCGCTTCTGCGCCCGCGCCGCCTGCTGAGGGCGCGCGGGGCATGGACGCCGCCGGAGGCGGGGTCCTGTTCGGTTTTTCGCTGGACACCGCCCCTGTGGGCGGGAGGACAGCTCCGCTCCGCTAGGGGGTGGTGGTGCCTGCTGTGGGCCTCCGCCCCCTCATTGGGACTCTTCTAGGGGAGATCCCGGACCCTTCGCTCCCCGCACCGGCCCCGTGGGCTGCAGCGGGGGGCGGTGCTTGTGGGGCGGGGAGAGGATCCAGCGCAGCCAGCTCTGATGGGGTGCCGGTGGGAGCCGGCGTGACCTCGGCGGCGGCCGAGCTGCTGCCACCGTCTCCGCCTGAATGCAGCCCGGGCTTCCCAGCTACGCGGGGATATGTGCCTGCTGCGGAGCCTTTTGACTGGTCTCCAGCGGCCGGTGCCGCGGCGCTGCTGGCGGGCTCCAGCCCCGCTGCGGATGGGGCTGGAGCCCGCCAGCAGTGGCTGACCCGGCTCCGCCTCCACTTCCTGCTGCTAGCACTACAGCGGCTGCGGGCGCCGGGGTGTTTACGTTCAGCGCGAACGGGGACACGGCCAGGACGCAGCCGGTCTTTGACAAGAGTAAAGGGCCCCGCGCTGTTGGGTCATCCTCCACAGCCTGGTGGACACTCCCCCCCGTCAGGTGACCGTATGCCCGAAAGACCGCGGGCGATTCTGAGGGGGAGGTGAAAGCTAAGGTTGAAGGACTGAGTGATTGTGCTGATGCTGTTGCTGGACCTGCAGTGTCTGGTACTCAGCCGGTCCCCAGCCGAGTGCCTGCCTCTGACCCTGTGGGGCCCACAGGGCAGGATATGGCAGGTACCGCTGCTTCATCTGGGAGTCTTCAGGCCTTCCCTGTCTTTCAGGGTGTTACTCATAACACCTATCAACCCTTGGCTTGGCAGGCCTTGGCAGAGCTGTGTGATGCAGTCAGGAAGTATGGTCTGGGGTCGGCCGAGGTGATGCAGGTTCTCCGTTATTTTAATGCCAGCCTTTTGACGCCCTTTGACATTTGGAGCTTGGCTCGGACCCTTTTTCCACCGCTGGAATATGACTTCTTTGAGTATAAATGGACTCAGTTAGCAGTCAGAGCGGTAGAATGGAATGCGACACTGGGTCCAGGTGATCCTAGATGTACGGTTAATACCGATATGCTAATGGGAACAGGCAATAATACCAGGGCCGATGGGCAGGCTGGTTTTGAGCCCTTGGTCCAGGAGCAGTGCCAGCAGACAGGCATGGCAGCCCTGGTTCAGACCATACAGATGGCTACTCCACAGGAGTCCTTTGTAACAGTTGTCCAGGGAGTTGATGAGCCCTTCCTGTACTTTGTGGGACAGCTGACTGCTGCAGTTGAGAAGCAGGTGAGTGATCCTGTGGCAAGGAAGCTCATGCTTCAGTCCCTTGCTCAAAGCAACTGCAATGCTGTTTGCAAGGGGATAATTGAGGTGCTTCCTGGGGATCCACCCATGTCGAAGATGGTTGAGGCCTCTGCGAGGGTAACCCCTTCCAGCCAACAGATGGTTGCCATAGCTACAGCTGTACAGCCAGCCATGGCTACGGTTGTCCAACCGACAGTGGCTAGGGTGGTCCAACCAGCCATGCCTACAGCCGTGCAGCCTGCCTGAATTGTTCTCCAGGGCGTGCAATGGCAGCAAGGGGGTGCTCAGGCCAGGAAGAAACAGGACAGAAAGGCACAGAAGCCTACGGCTGTCTTGTTTCTTTGCGCATGATGTGGAAGGCCGAATCACGCTGCAGACGCATGTAAGGCAACGGTGCACGTGAATGGTCGTTTGTTGGTCAGTTCGGGAAACGCAACGTGGAGTGCTAAGGCGAGACGCGTTCTGACACAAATGTCTCTGCCTCAGCCCCAACCAATGGAGATTTGCTCAGCAGGCTTGCAGCCAGCACCCACGGTTCAGCAGGTGTTGATGTCTGCACAGCCGAGTCTGTCGTGATTGATTCGGACAAAATACACAAGGTTCCCCTGGATGCCTTTGGTCCCTTGGGTGATGGCATGAGCGCCTTCCTGATGGGGAGATCCAGTGCCACCATTCAGGGTATCATGGTGCACCTGGGACTGATTGATGCAGATTTTTCAGGGCAGATTCACGCAATGGTCTCCACACCCATCCCCCCGCTGACTATCCCAAAAGGCACACAAATTGCTCAACTTGTTCCTTTTAAGTCTTCTGTTTCCAGAACCGAGGACCGGTTGCAAGGTGACGGCAGCTTCGGCTCTACTGGGCCACATCAAGTACACTGGACTGCTGTCCTGACCAAAGACCGTCCTGAGACGCTATGTACCGTGTCCATGGCTGGTGCCACGCAGTCGGAGATTCACCTTCACGGCCTCCTAGATACGGGGGCTGACATGAGCATTCTCTCCCTGGCTGCTTGGCCCCCGCAGTGCCCTTAGAGCCTGGGCAAAGACATTGATCGCGGGCTTAGGAGGAACGAAACAATGCTACATGAGCCAGAATCCTGTGGTCATCACGAACCTGGAGGGACAGACAGCCATAATTTGGCCTCATGTTACTGAGATTCCTCAGAACCTCTGTGGGAGGGATGTTTTGGCTGCGTGGGGGGTGCGATTGGGAACGGATTTTTGATTGGGGCCACTGTGATGAAGGGCGCAGTGTCCCTCGCCTCCTTTACGGTGGCTGGTGGACAGACCCATCTGGGAGAACCAGTGGCCCCTCCCTCATGACAAGCTAATCGCCCTTCGTGAACTCGTACAGGAGCAGTTGGACCAGGGGCATCTGGTACCATCTGCCGGTCCCTGGAACACTCCTGTCTTTTGTATCAAAAAGAAGTCTGGGAAATGGAGGTTGCTACAAGACCTCCGAAAGATCAATGCCGTGATGGAAGGCATGGGAACATTGCAGGCTGGTATGCCATCGCCTACCATGCTTCCCGTGGACTGGCCGGTCCTCATTGTGGATCAGAAGGATTGCTTTTTTACAATCCCTCTGCATCCCGATGACAGACCAAAATTTGCCTTCACGGTACCTGTTGTAATGCATTAATTAGGTTTATATTTCATTGGATTTGTAATGGTTTTTCTATGTATCTGTCCTATCATCTGCCCATCCCCCACACTGAAATGTAACCCAGCCCTGTTCCCTCCCACTTATCCCTTATTGGGTGGTGCCTCTGGGCCCTGCCTCTGGGCCTTGCCCCCGGGCCTTGCCCCCTGGGGGAAAAAGCCCCGATGGGGGAGGGGCCTGGGCTCTCTGGCATCGGCAAGTCATCGGGACAGTCCAGCTAAGCAGAGCAGGACTTGAGAATAAAAGATGTAAAATTCCACCTGGTGCCAGAGAGCAGACTCTGTTACTTTTGCCATCGGCGGTCATCTAGTCTCGTGGGGAAAACTACAACTGGTGCCCTAACGTGCGGCTTGAAGCCACAGAAGGTTCCCAAAAAGCTGGAAGAACCACTTGGGGAGCATGTGGCCGAGGAATCCCACACAGAGACAGACCCGTCAGGCTTGGCGTTCGCTGAGGAGTCTCCGAAACACAGGACTCTACAGGCCAGGGCTGCAGTTTTCTCCCTTGGACTCAAAAATCCCGTCGGAGCACTGCAAAGAAGCCCCCCCGAATGGCAAGCTGCCCCAGAGAGTGATGAAGTGTTCGTGGAAAACTGATCCTGGGGACCGAGACTGGAAGCTCTTTTTGCACCAAAAAGGGTCAGTCTCAGGCAAAAGGAGTGATTGGGAAAGAAGGGAAAGGAACACCAGAATTTTGGTGAGTACCACTTTCGGTTTTCTAAGGGAAAATTTTTCAGAGGCAATGTTCCTCAGGGAAAAGGGTTTTTTTTCTTTTTTGGGGAAGGTCTTGCTTTCAGAGTAAACCTTCAAAGTGCTATTGGCAGCCTGGGGGGGTGGAAAAGGAAACTGTTTCCCCTTTTGGCTTTTCTTCTCTCCAGTGAGGTTTTTTTTTCTTTCTTCCTTTCAGTTTCTCAGTCACAATAGAGAGGACACAGAAACTCAAAATCTGAGCCAAAAATGGGTGCAAAATTGTCTGTGTCTCAAAAGAGGGTCTATTACCATATTTTAAATGCCTTTGATGATGGGAAAACCCATTTTTCCAAGAAGCAATTAAAAAATTTCCATTGGTGGTTATTTGCTCAATTTCCAGAGGTATCATCTGAGCAAACAAGCTCCCCAGAATTTTGGGAAACTGTTGTAAAGGAATTGTCTCAATCAAGCTCCCCTAATGATAAAGAAAAAGCAAATTTTGCTCTTTGGAGCTTGCAGATTCTATTTGCAATGTAAAAACAAAATGAAAAGAATAAAAAGCTGTTTCCTTGTAGACTTTCCCCAGTTTCCTCAGTTTCTCCCTATCGTGACCCCAAAATCCCTTCCCCAAAATCGGATATTCCTCGAGAAACCCCTAAGCTTTCCCCAAAACTCCCTTCTTCCCCAGTTTGTAAACGTCAGGTTAGGTTTACTTTTGCAGGCAGTTCGAGTGCACAAAACCCCGCATCTTAGTGAATCCCAAGCTAGTCTTAGTTCAGAAGGGGGGTCACAAGATGGAGGGGACTCCTTTGTTCCCCAAAATGGCTGAAGTCATGTCCTCCCGAGTCACAAGGAGCCTCTCTCTTTGTTTGTCCCTCTTTCCCGCAATCCCTCTCGCAATCCCTTCCTCCCCCCAGAACCCCCCTTCCCTTCGGTTCCGCCCCTGGCACCGCCTTCTCCTCTGACTCCACCCCCTACCCTCAAACCTCCACCCTCCACCTCCACCCCTTGTGACTCAAGTGTCCAGCCCCTCCGTGCCCCTGGTTCCCATGGTTTCCCCGCCCACAGTCCCAGTTCCCACGCCCCGGAGAGGGGGGAAGCCGGGAACCCGGAAGCAGGAAATTATCTTGGCTTCTCTGCCACCCCTGTCACATACCAATGGTCAAAAAGAGGGGGTACTGTCCACAGTAATTGGGACCCTTCCCCCAACAAGCGATTCAGGATTTGTGCAAAGCTCAGGCCAAATTTGGACGTGAAAGTGAATACTTTTGCAGCCTTTTAAAAGCAAATTTAGCAGGGAATCCTATTGTTCCCTTTGACCTCTGGCAGCTTTTTTTCTGCCCTCCTTTCATCCACACAGTTTAGACTTTGGGACTCCACATGGAATAAAAGATTAAGAGATTTACTCCCAGAGCTTTGGCAAAATCCTGAAACAGCTGTTGATAATAATAATTTGCCAATTCAATTAGAACATCTATGTGGTGGTGGTGAATGGATTGCAGCACTAAAACAAGCTCAAGAAATTCCTTTAGCTGTTTTAGAATGCGTTAAAGAGACTGCTTTAAAAGCATTCTTTTCAATCCAGCCCAATGGGCCTTCCCAACCTTACTGTAAAAAAAAGCAGCTTCCATCAGAACCTTTCATAAAATTTGTGGAGCGATTAACCCGAGCTATCGAGTTACAGGTTAAGAATGAAGGAGCCCAAGAACAGGTCCTGGAGGAAATGGCGCTGACCAATGCAAACTAACAGTGCAAGGCAGCCATCCTCAGCCTGCCCATGGACCCGGCTCCAACCTTAGATGACATGCTGCATGTTTGTATTCAGAAAGTTCCTTTCATGACAGCACACCTTAATCACAGTTCCAGAGATGCATTCAGACCACCGCAAAGAGCTGCCGCAGCAGACGCCATGCCCCCTGTGCCTGCGCCACAGCCACCACCCGAGAGAAGAACAACGTGTCTCCTGTGTGATCAGGCTGGACATTGGGCATCTCAATGCCCTTTAAAGAAGCAATTTCTGGACTTTCAGGACAATGGGAGCGGGAGGTCTCAAGAGTTCAAAGGGATTTTTTCAAAAAACTAAAATGTCAGCGCTTACTTGCCCAGCGTGCCGACATAAAAAGGGCAAATCCGAGGAGGAGGGAGAAAAAACTAAAAAATGCAAATGTTAAATTGAATAATCCTGTTATAACCAGTTCTACCTTTCAGCAGAAGTCACCAGATATGACCCTTCCAGATCATGACGTAAGCAGACCCTGTGTAACCACAGAATGTCTCCAAACGCCTTTTAGGTTACAACTGACAGAATCCTTGCACCTAAGTACACAGACTGGCATTTAGGTTCATTGGATCTACAAGTGCTAAACTCCTGGCAACATGTTGGCAGTAAGTATGTCATCCTTGGAGACACCAAGTACACACCGAGAGAGATTGAGACCCTTCCTGGTCTCATCTCATTGAACCCTAAACAACTAGTTCTCTGGCTGCGCTGTGTCCGTCCACCTTTGTTTCTGCCTAAGGGGAAGATAATAGCTCAGGCAATTGCAGCACCTGACCCGTTCCCTGGAAAAAACAGCACAAGGAACAAACACCTTGATGTTTGCCCCACACGAGTTATTGGGAGGGAAAACCTCATAATAGGGTGTGAGGTCCGTCACAGTGGGGAAGTCATAAACCTCAAAGGAGTTTTGGACACAGGCACGTATATAACGATTGTACCAGAAAGGATGTGGCCCTCACATTGACTGCAAAATGTGGCCAGGCATGTAGAAGGTGTAGGGGGGAATGAAATGGGCAAAACAATCAAAAGGTGTTGTGCAAATTAAGGGGCCAAACAGACAATTAGCTACACTGCGGTGATTTGTTTTAGATTATTCAGAGCCCTTGTGGGGGAGAGACCTGATGGCCCAGTGGGGGGTCACGATTGGCATTCCAGATGCCCCCTCAGTTTTTCAGGCTGTGGCCACTGAAGAGCGCCCTACCCAGAAACTCAATTGGAAAACTAATTCACCAGTCTGGGTAGAGCAGTGGCCACTCAGTAAAGAAAAATTGAAGGCGCTTCAGGAGCTAGTGGATGAACAGCTAGCTAAAGGCCACATTGTGGAAACCACATCTCTCTGGAATTCCCCAGTCTTTGTTATTAAAAAGGCGAACAAAGGCAAGTGGCGGCTCCTCCACAATCTCCATCAAATTAATAATGTCATTGAGGACATGGGTTCTCTCCAACCAGGGATGCCATCCCCAGCGATGCTCCCCCAAAATTGGAATTTGGCAATTATTCATATCAAAGATTGTTTTTTCCAGATCCCTCTGCACCCTGATGATGCCACACATTTCGCCTTCTCACTTCCTACCCTCAACCGAGAAGCCCCAAGGAAAAGATACCACTGGAAATTTCTTCCCCAAGGGATGAAAAACTCGCCATTTATTTGTCAGTGGTATCTCTCTTCCCTGCTGTCCCCAGTGCACGCAGCTGTAGGAGAAGCCATCATCCCGCACTACATGGATGATGTGCTCGTGTGTGCCCCCAATGATGACTTACTGTCCCACGCGCTTGACCTGACAATCGATTCTTTGGTTGCTGCAGGGTTCGAGCTTCAGGAGGAAAAGATTCAAAGGATGCCACCTTGGAAGTACCTGGGTCTGGAGATTGGTAAGCGGACCATTGTGCCGCAAATATTGGTTGTCAAAAATAACATCAAGACTTTAGCAGATGTCCAGCAGTTGTGTGGGTCCTTAAATTGGGTAAGACCTTGGCTAAGTCTGACCACTGAAGACCTAGACCCCCTCTTTAATCTTTTAAAAGGGGGAGAGGAGCTAAGTTCTCTGAGGACCCTCACCCAAGAGGCAAGAGCAGCCCTAGAAAAGGTACAGGACTGTATGGCCACCAGACCGGCCAACAGGTGCAAATCAGACTTGCCATTCAAATTCATCATTTTAGGCAAATTGCCACACCTCCACATAATGATTTTTCAGTGGGAAAGTGGAAAAATCAAAAAAGGACAAAGACTGTAAGGATCCCCTCTTAATCATAGAGTGGGTTTTCCTCAGTCACCACCGGTCCAAAAGAATGACCAGGCCACAGGAACTGGTAGCAGAATTGATCCAGAAAGCCAGGACCCGGATCAGGGAGTTGGCAGGATGTGATTTTGAGTGTATTCACATCCCAATTGAGATAAACTCGGGCCAAATCACAAAAGCAATGCTGGAGCACCTGATTCATGAAAATGAAGCTTTGCAGTTTGCTCTGGATAGCTACACAGGTCAAATTTCAATTCATCGGCCTGCTCACAAATTATTTAGAGAACAAATTCAGTTCAAATTGTCATTAAAAAGTGTTCAGAGCAGGAGGCCTTTAAAGGCTTTAACCGTTTTTACAGATGCATCTGAAACATCTCATAAATCAGTAATAACATGGAAAAATCCTCAAACTCAGCAGTCGGAGAAAGATATTGTCGAGGTGGAAGGATCACCTCAGGTAGCTGAGTTGGCTGCAGTTGTTAGAGCTTTTGAAAAGTTTCCTGAACCATTCAATTTGGTCACAGATTCGGCCTATGTAGCAGGTGTAGTATCCAGAGCTGAACAAGCTGTACTGAGTGAGGTCTCCAATTCTGCACTTTTCAGCTTGCTCTCAAAACTAGTAAATGTGATCTCCCACCGGGAGCAACAATTTTATGTGATGCACATCAGATCACACACCGATTTACCAGGATTCATAGCCGAGGGCAACAGAAGGGCTAATGCTCTTGCTGCGCCTGCGGAGATGGCCCTGCTCACAGATATCTTTGGACAAGCCAAAATCAGCCATCAGCTTTTTCACCAGAATGCACCAGACCTAGTCCACCAGTTCCACCTAACTCGGGAGCAGGCTCAGGCAATTGTGTCAGTGTCCCTCGTGCCAGCAACATGCACTCCCAGCCCTAAGTGCAGGAGCAAACCCCAGGGGATTGAACAGCTGTGAGGTATGGCAGACAGACGTGACACACATCATGTCCTTTGGTAGACAAAGGTATGTCCATGTATCTGTAGACACCTTTTCTGGAGCTGTCTATGCCTCTGCCCACACAGGGGAGAAGTCTAGTGATGCCATGAAACACTTAACACAGGCTTTCTGCTTCCTGGGCATCCCCAAATCAATAAAAACTGATAATGGACCCATGTACACATCCAAGGAGTTCAGAAGCTTCCTGCAGCAATGGAGAGTAGAGCACAAAACAGGCATCTTCTACTCCCCGACAGGTCAGGCCATCATGGAAAGGACCCACCAAAATCTCAAAAGGGCCCTCAGCCAACAACATCAGTCTCTAAAACTAGAAACACCCCAAATCCAGTTGTCCAAGGCCCTGTTCACTCTGAACTCTTTAAATTGCACGTTTGAAAATCTTAACCCACCAATTGTGTGCCATTTCAGAGAGAACTGCCAACTGCAGCTGAAAGCAAAGCCACCGGTAATGGTAAAGGATCCAGCAACCAGAGAAACAGAGGGTCCTCATGATCTGATCACCTGGGGTCATGGGTACACCTGCATGTCCACTCCCTCAGGTCCCAAGTGGGTGCCAGCCAAGTGGGTGAAACCTTTCATCCCTAAAAGTGCAAAACCACCTGCAGAGGGCTCACAAGTGGCCAGTGCTGCCTGGAGGAGGAAAAAGCGCCAAACCTTCTCCTTCTAATTATCATTATTCCTTAACATGTTTTTCTACATAGTTTTGTTTGCACTAAAGGTCATTTTTGTTTTGCAACTTTAAAGGTGCTCAAGGTCCAAACTCTGAGCATCTCCCACGAACCAACCCTTCCTCCTTCTTAATTAAATAAGAAAAGGGGAAATGTTGTAATGCATTAATTAGGTTTATATTTCATTGGATTTGTAATGGTTTTTCTATGTATCTGTCCTATGATCTGCCCATCCCCCACACTGAAATGTAACCCAGCCCTTTTCCCTCCCACTTACCCCTTATTGGGTGGTGCCTCTGGGCCCTGCCCCCTGGGGGAAAAAGCCCCAATGGGGGAGGGGCCTGGGCTCTCTGGCATCGGCGAGTCATCGGGACAGTCCAGCTAAGCAGAGCAGGACTTGAGAATAAAAGATGTAAAATTCCACCTGGTGCCAGAGAGCAGACTGTTACTTTTGCCATTGGCGGCCATCTAGTCTCGTGGGGAAAAACTACAGGTACCAACAATAAATAATGCCGAGCCCGCTCAGCGATATCAATGAAAATTTTTACCTCAGGGCATGTGAAATTCCCCAGTGTTATGCCAATGGTATGTAGCCCGTGCCTTGTCTGGAGTTCGCAAGCAGTTTCCTGAAGCTCACGTCTATCATTATATGGACGACATTTTGGTGGCTGTGCCCACCCAGGATGAGCTGCTGAGGATACAGCCTCAGTTGTTGGATGCTCTGCATTCACATGGACTGCAGGTGGCTCCAGAAAAGGTACAACAACCTCCCTGGAAATATTTGGGGGTCAAATTTCTGGAATGGACAATCCGTCACCAGGAGGTGCAGTTTGTGCAATCGGTGAAGACACTGAATGATGCTCAGAAGCTGGTAGGTGTTATCACTTGGTTACGTCCTTACTTGGGACTGACCACCACACAACTGTCTCCCTTGTTTGAATTGTTGAAAGGGGACACTGATTTAAAGTCACCTCGTGAATTGACCCCTGAGGCAAGAAAAGTGCTGGAGGAGGTTCAGCAAGCTGTTTCGGCTTGCCAGGTGTACTGCATTGAACCTTCCATTGATGTCACTGTGTTCATCACCATTCCTGATTTACATCCTACAGGTATCATCGGCCAATGGAATGATGATTGGACTGATCCTCTGCACATCTTGGAATGGGTCTTCCTGCCTCATCAGCCGCATAAGACGGCGACGGCGCTGTTTGAATTGATTGCGCGCTTGATAATCAAGTGCCGGCAATGCTGTTTGCAGTTGATGGGTGCAGATCCCTCAAAGATCATGCTCCCGGTTCAGAGGGAGGAATTTGATTGGAACTATGTGAACAATGTTTCGCTGCAAAGTGCTCTCGAGGGTTTTTCAGGGCAGATCACTTATCATCTGCCTAGCCACAAGCTATTGCAAGTGGCCAAAAATACTCATTTTTTTTCTAAGACCCAAAAATAGCCAAGAGCCAGTGCAAGGACCCACCGTCTTTACTGACAGTTCGGACAAAACAGGAAAAGCCATTGTTACCTGGCAGGATGGATCTGAGTGGCAGGTTTTGGAAAACCATGAGGATGGGTTGGCCCAACTGAATGAACTAAAGGCTGCTGTCATGGCATTTGAGAAATTTTCTCAGGAACCTTTCAATTTGATCACGGACTCCGCCTATGTTGTCAACATCGCACAGCGATTGGGTTATTCAGTTTTGAAGGAGGTCAGTAACCCTGCCTTGTTTAATTTACTGAAGGCCCTGTGGTGTGCAATTCAGGCCAGAGTTCATCCATACTATGTTCTGCATGTACGGAGTCACACTAACTTGCCAGGATTTGTAGTGGAAGGTAACGTAAGGGCTGACAAGTTGGCTAACCCAGCGTGGGTAGCCCCTCAGCCTGACGTGCTCGCGCAGGCCAAGGCATCGCATGGGTTTTTCCACCAAAATGCGCATACGCTGCAGAAGCAGTTCCAACTGATGGCCACTGAGGCTCGTGAGATTGTTGAGTCGTGCAACAACTGTCACACCCTTGGTGCGCCATTGCTGGCAGGGGTTAACCCCAGAGGCCTTAAAGCCTTGGAGCTTTGGCAGACCGATGTCACCCAGGTCGCCGAGTTTGGCCGGCTCAAGTATGTGCATGTCACGGTGGACACGTTCTCCTCTGCGATGTGGGCTTCTGCTCACACTGGAGAAAAGACCCGTGATGTCATTGCCCACTGGAGGCAGGCCTTTGCCATTCTTGGCATACCTTCTGCTGTGAAGACCAACAATGGTCCTGCTTATGCCTCGCAGAAGGTATGGCAGTTCCTACAAGTCGTTGGGTGTGTCACACAACTTTGGCATCCCTCATTCTCTGATGGGACAGGCGATTGTAGAACACGCTCACGGTACACTCAAGCGTGTTCTTCAAAAACAAAAACGGGGAATGCAGGGTGAAACCCCGCACAGTCGTTTGGCAAAGGCTTTGTACGCCATCAATCACCTCACGGTGCCGCAGAACTCAAATAATCCTGTCATTTTGAGCCATCACCTCTCGTTGCAGGCTTCGGACGATGCGCATCAGCCTCCAGCGAAGGTACGGGTCCGAAATTTAGTCACCAAGCAATGGGAAGGACCCTATGACCTAATCGCTATGGGGCGTGGGTATGCGTGTGTGTCCACGGACACTGGGACACGCTGGCTACCTTCAAAGTGTGTCCGTCCTGACCTGCGACCGCAGAGGCAGAATTTGGCCAACAGGCAAGGTGGAAGCCGTGATCAACTTCAAAGTCACCAAGTGGATGAATCCTCGAGTGATGACTCAGATGCTGATGGTGCGAGTGATCGCTGTGATGATTCCTCCACAGACAGTGATTGAATTTGTATATATTCCTTTTGTAAATTTGTTCATTTGCTTTTTCTGCTTTCTTTTTTGTAAAGTTAAAAGGGTGAGATGTCACCTTGGTTTTTCTGAGTTTTTTTAAAGCCTTCTACTTGTTCATAAGATGGAGTCAGTTTCTTTAGTTTCTGCACAATATTAGGAGCAGTTTTCACTTTTCTCACACATGGGAACATAAACAAACCTTCCCTGTCCTTTGTTTACATACTTCTAGCCTGAAAATAATGTAATTGACAGCTAGTCTGGCCAGTGGGGTGAAGGGTAGTAACCCCAGAAGCCAATCCACAACCAGACCCACAAATGTATAAAAATGTAAGAAATAAACAGGCTCACTCTCTGCCCTGCTCTGGCTTGAGGAGCAGCTCTGCACTGCAGACCTCTTGTCTCCGTTTTATCTCTTTGTGTGCCGCTACCACACCATATAAATGCAAATCCGCATTTTTCACCAGTGAAACCAGTAAACTTCTGTTGGTACAAAGGACTCTTTTTAGTAAGGAAATAAGAGGAAAATTAAAAAGAAAGTGAGAAACCATGTGAGAGGCCAGTCCTGCAGCCCCTCTGAGGGAAGAGCAATGTCTGGAGTAGATGGGCAGGGCAAACCTCCCATCTCCTGGGATGGTGTTTCCCCATCAGTCCCTATTTCCTCCCACATCCCAGCTGGAAAGCTGCAAACTCAGCTACAAGAAGCACCAGTTTGCAGTTGAAGGTCCAGCAATACCTCCAGCAGCCAACCTCAGCACAGGGATCCAGGCTGGGATTTCCAAGCCACTTGCAGGGATTTAAGCGCCCATCTCCGAGCACTAAAAATGAATAGAAGTGGATGTTCTGGGAGCCAGTGATACTTCAAAAACTGCTGCTTATCAAAGCACCAAAAGGCACCTGCAGCACTGCTTGGTATGGGAAGGGGCAAGGGAACATACACTGAGGAGTGGTCTGGCCTTGGAAGAAAGAAGGAGGCTGTGGGTTCAGGGCAGGAAGTTCTCAATTTTCTTGTCATTGCTGCAATGAAGCTCTGGGCAGGCAGGCTGATAAAGAGTGGCCTTTGAAGTCCCAAGAGATTTGTTACTTCTTTAAAGCTTTCAATTTGTCCTGCCAGCCATTTGCTGTTGCTGCAGGGTACCTACCCAGGAACCAGCTTGGGTTGGCACCAAAGAAACCATTTCCATTAAAAAAACAAAACAAAACAAAACAAAACGTTTTTTAAAAAATCACTTCACTACAGCTCTGTATCACCAGAATAACAAAATGGTGATTTCTGATTTCCTCTTCTGTACTATTATACATATATATGTGTGTGTGTGTGTAAAAAAGCATTGATGGTTTCCCCTTTGATTCAGTAGAGTAATTCTCTACATTTTATAAAATCCTTTGGCGAAGGAAACTTAACCTCTACAAAGCAACACTTTTAGTGGGAAAGGTAATTAGCCAAATAACTGGTGACTTATGACCTGGCTGTAGCAGCCAGCACACTGACTGCAGAAGTACAGCAACTTAAATCCCTAGGTAGATGTAAAAAGGCAAAAAAGAATGAGGCAAGTTATTGTGATCTATTATCACAGGGATTTGATACAAAAGCCAGGAGGACACAAGGGCAGGTGCAGCACATAATCACTTTCTCAGTCAGCAGGTCCTGGTCAAGAACTATTTTGGATCTGGACAACACTTGGTCCAGTGACCACTATTAGCAAATTAGAAATACTCCTCTCTGTCAGCTATGATTTAAACTTAATAACATGTGGAAGCAAAAAACAAACAAAAAAAAAAAACCCTCAGATTTTTTGGACATGACTGTGATTACTTTGAAAAAAGTAACTTGGAAGCAACCAAAGAGGACAGGCAGCAAGCACACAGACCTTGTGAAAAACTCACCAGTTAGAAATGCTTACCTGGGTATACTGCACTGATTTAGAGATGAACATGCTATTTAAAAACCACTCTGAAGACCATCAACAGCAGAAGATACTTTTTTAAAAACAAGATAATTCAGAAGTATTAAGAATTATCTTAACAAGCTTCCCTTAAGAGAAAAACAAAGCACCCACTGGGTGCTCCACAGGATAACCACTGATTTCACCTGGGAATAACCACATACAAATTAAACAACAAAGTGTTGTGTGACAGGAAGGAGACTGAAATAATATGAAATATTCCCACTCTATAAAAATAGCCCAGGCACTCTGATGTTAGAAGCGCTCTGGAGTTTCCAGAACAAGTGTTGTCTCTTTCCACAATCAGCCCTCACATCTCAGTGTGCTTGTACCTATTTATATATTTGCAGTAAAAAATTACCAGCACCGACTCCTTTCTAGCATCCCACTCCCAGGAATAGCATCTGCAGCAGCTCCTGGAACAGCTTCAGTCACTTGGCACCAATGTCCAACAGCTGCACAACGGCTCCAACAACTTCTCATGGGTTAATAAAACCTCATTTAAAAAGCAGTACAGCTGCCCCTGCACCAGCACAGCAACAGCAGCACTGCACAAATGGCCAGGGGGATTCCATCCCTTTCCTCCTTTGCTGAAGCACTGTAATGCCCAGCCCTGCACCCCCCTCCAGGGCTTCCCATGGGAGAAGGGGCTGCACTGAGCATCCCGAACCCAATAGGGAAACCTCAGCTTCAGTTTTTCCAAAGGCAGGGTCAGGGCAAAGCCAAAAGGTATATCAGTGTCCTAGGTTACAATGTAAGATGTGCCCAAACTATGTATTCTATCACTGTCTACATGAGCTGTCAAAACCGGGTGGGGTAGTGTTTCCCTTTGTTGAGGGTTAAGTTTTAGAATTTTTCCCCCCCCCTCATGAGTTACTTTTAAGTACTGATAGTTAAGGGTGCTTAAGGGGACAAAGGAGGTTGATCGCTGAGTTTTGGGAGAGAGGGGAGGCTCCTGGGGGGGCAGAGGGGGAAGGACTTTCAGTGCGTTCGGTTCTCCCGGAGAGCACGGTCAGCGAGTGCGAGCTGCCTGAAGTCCACAGCTAGCGGAGGAGCCTGGTCCTGGGAATTCTATCATTTGTTGGAGCGCCCAGGAATTCGGAGTTTCTTCGTTGCCCTGCTGGATTTTGGGTCAGCCCGAGACCAGCCGCTGCGGCTTTCTCCAGCGCTGCCCACCTTGCCTGCCAGGACACCGCCCTGCTTGCCCGAGGACAGACCAGCTTCCAGCTTCCAGCCGGAGCTCCGGAGCTTCCAGCGTTTGCCCTCGGGGTTCTTAGTTCTGTTTTACTGTTTTTATAAGTGCTGTTGTTTGTTTGTCCTGTTATATTTACTAGTAAAGGACTGTTATTCCTTCCCCATAGCTCTGACCAAAAAGTTTTCTTTTTAATCTTCCAAATTATAATAATACGGAGGGAAGGATTTGAATTCCTCATTTCCTAGAGAGGCCTGCCTCTCCATAGCAAACACCTGTCTTTTTTCAAACCAAGACACCCTTGCACCCTCCCTCCGGACTATCTTCTGTTAATGGCCCATCAATGCCTTGTCACATGACTCATAGGCAACTCCCTCCGGGAACTATCTCTGTTTAATGGGCAATCAAGGACCCATTCCATGACTCATAGAATTATATCAGCCCATTGTGAGATGCTCCACTCAGGGGGAGGAGCCAAGCATTCCCACCTGGATATAATCTGGGATTTGGGACAGCACAGGTAGCCCTACCCACTGGATTCCTAGAGGACAAGAGCTACCAGACCTTTCTGCGGGAACACTGCTTCAACAAGACCACTTCATCTGGACTGCTACTACCACCACAGGGTATCAGGTTGTATTCTGACTCTGTCAGTGATCTTTTGTACTATTGCATTTATTTTATTTTACTTTTCTTTTTTTTTTTTTTCTCCTATTAAATTGTTTTTTCTGACTTGGAGTATCTCGCTGTTTTTGCCTTCAAGCCAGCACAATCAGAAAAGCCCAAGATCCCATGGATGCCCTCCATGCAGGGAGCTGGAGATAAAACTCCACAGCTCCAGAAATGTAGATACCCCACTGCACAGCTCTACACATCCCATCTCTGCATCCTCCCTCAGAGTTCAGATATTCAAAATACCCAAACCCACCATTCTCAGGCTGGTTTACTTTGGAGTAGAGCTTGTTTGTGGGGTTTTTCTGATCTTTTTCTGTCCTTCTGGAGCTCTGCCTGATCATACAGAGCACCCAAAACCTCAGAATCAAGGGCATCTCCTGAAAAAGCTCCCAAAGCAATGCTCTGGGCTTAAGACAAGGCAATTCTGCTTAGTGCTGCTAGTATAAAAATGGGTCATTTGTTGCTTCAAAACAGCAGGTTCAGCATTTTTAAACCTTTGGAAACCTAAGTCTTGACACAGAGACTGGGGCAGTGTAAAACAGACTGTAGGCTTGGCACAGCTGTGAGCAAGGCTGGGAGACCTCCTCAGAAAGGGGGTTCTGTAATGCGTAAAAGCCAATAGTTTATCCTCCGGTAATAGTTTATCCTCCGTAAGAGGAAAGGACAGAGGAGCTCACGGATAAAAGATGAGATGCCTCGATAGGAAATGCAGTGATGAGTTAGTTCAGAACCAGCAGCCTGCTGTCACGTGGAGCCTCTTTTCACACGATTTCACTCCTCATCAGCCTTAGAGATTTGTTCAAGTGATAATGGGAGTATTTTTTACTTCCAAATCCTGCAATGCAAATACCCTGCAGGTTAACCCCTCCTCACCATTCCACCATCAGCCCTGGAGAGGCAGCACCTGTGCTGCTGTGCTCTCAAGTACCAGAGCCTGAGAATAAAATCAACTTACTGAGCACAAGCACACACAAGGCACCACTTTGCAGAAGCTGCTCCCAGGGAACAGATCTCACTTCCCTATGATGCCTGAGCTGGTTTATAACTGCAGGAACATTCAGCTGGCTTCCATATTTCAGCACTTTGAGCAGAGTCAGTGAAATCCACGCAAACCACCCAAACTTCACACCACAGGCTTGTCACTCAGAACAGATTGTGTAGATACTCACCAGCACAGCACACCTACACTGCTAATGGAGAGCTTTCACTCACGGGAACAGACAACAATCCCCCTCACTCAGTAACTCAAACACCACCCTACTCACTGCTGAAGCCATCAGTGATCTGCCAACAGCTCAGCCTGGCTGGGGTGGCTTTGGGGTGCCCTTCTCAGGCTCTGGCCCACACAGTGCTCAGAAGCCCTCACTAGTAACACATCCCAGGATGACCACACCAGCACCTCACCCCAAACACTGGCTGTGCTAAACACACAGTGGTAGCACAGAATTGCCTCCTGCACCTACCCCACCAATACAAGTCTGCATCATCCCAAAACCACTACTAAGACCCCATGCAAGAGCTGGGTGCAGCTCCAGTATTAGCAATATAAAGCCAGACTTTGGAGCATCTCCCAAGAGTGCACTAACACCATAGCAAACTTGAGTTTCATTCCCAGCACAGACGTATCCCAATGCCTTCCACCCAGCTGGGGTATGGTACACTACAGTAAATCACAATTAGCATACACTCCAAACCATTGTTCCTCACTGTCACTAAGCGGTGCAGTCAGAAGGGCTCCACACTCAGGGAACATTTTTTCCTCTTGTTTGCACAGGGATTTGAAGACCAGAGCACAGCCCTCCAGGCATAAAGATGACAACTCAGCCTCAGATTAAATTATGGGGTAGAAAATAATCCAGAGCCACCAGCTGCAGGGACACCCTCGTGTTGGAGTCCAGGGCATTCCTTTGGCTGCCCTGGAAGGTCAGGGACCTGGGGAGGGGGCTCTGAGACCCTAGCCCAGAGCTCAGAGAGACACTGGCTTTGATCTCAGTCCATGGGAAAAACTTCCTAAACTGAGAGAGGGTTTGCAGGCCACGGGAGTGTGAAAAAATAGTAGTTTAGTTTATCATAGAGTGAAAAAAACCAGTAATTTTAGGTTCATAGCATTGGAGTGAATGGGGACAAAATGAAGAATCTGGGGTGTTGTCTCCTTCTTCTTACTTCTCCTTCCCTCACTCCATTTCTGCTATGACATTAGCACAAAGTAGTGAGGATTGGGTCAGTGTATAGATGACCTTTTTAGTAATAGTGATAGACATTGGTAAGAAATAGTAAATAACGAACACATAGTAATTAGTATAAAAGATTAAGGACAGCCCAGCTCGGGGGGAGACGTGAGAAGTCCATGCAGCTGCAAACATCATGTTGGACTGTGAGAAATTTGTAAGATAAGAAACAATAAATGAAAAATGCAACCTTGAAAAAACTAAACCTGAAGACTCCATCTCTTCCTTCGGCTTAGCTGGAAGCTGTGCAGGGGGAAAAAGACCCTGAAACCACCTGAATGTTAGGGAAGCCCCCTGACACCCTCGTAGGAGCTCTATAGTCGTGCTTCAACCAAGAAAGTATTGCTGTGCTTAGCCTGTTGCCTTCTCTGCTGCTCACAACCACCCCCAGTCCACATCTGGGCATGGGACACTGGGGACAGGCTTCCATCAGGGACCTACAGTGGTATCAGCCCAGCTAGCCACAGTAAACCAGACCAGCAATAAGATTCTTCTGGATATCACAGTATTTTAGCTGGGGGGAAAAGGATATTGAAAACTCACTGGTGCTGCCCACCCACTTCAGACCACATCTGCTTGTGCCAAGGCAACTGCAGCCACCCCACATTGCAGTGCTGGGGCACATCCACAAGTTTGGCCACACAATGTGCACGTAACCACTTTTAGGAGGGCAGGCTAGGAAAAACACCCAGAAACTCATACATCCAAGCAACCCTCTCAAGAGGCTCCCCATAGCAGATGAACCACTCAAAAAAGGCCAAAGCCAACCCAACATTTAGCACAGAACAGCAATGCAGCAGCAGTCTCAACACCACCACATCCATCAACGGTTGTGCATCCACAACTCAGGCTCAGCTCACTCCCTTGCCAAAGCACCCAGATCCTATCACGCAATCAGCACAGAGGCTCGCCTAGCTCTTACATTCAGCTTCTACAGCAGCCTCCACTCCAGCCCCACTTCTGGTCACACCATTCTGCCAGTCTCTGAAGCTGGGACAAACCAAGGGGTCAAGGGGTCCCCACTCCCAGGGCAGCAATTCCAGAGAGGATGCAGCTCCATTCCCAACTTCAAGGCTGAGAGAGTCAAAGCTAAAAAAATAAAAATGGAGCATGACCATGGCTTAAGATCACTCCGAGCACTGAGTGGACATCCTTCTGGCCTGGAGATAAACATCCCCCTTCCTAGCAGACTCCCTGAATTAGCAGCAGCAAGATGCATCTTCTTTAAAATCAAGGTTGAAGAGGTTGTTGGGGGCTGTAACCCACAATCAGCAAAAAATGCTCCTTTATTTCTTAGGTGTCTACTGCAACCACACTTAGTGAAATCCATTAGACATTTTATTTTAAAATTATTTTATTGGCAAGTCCACCATAGTCATTTACATATTACAGGAACAAACCTCCAAAATGTGCTTCCCTGGACCACAAGTGTTCATGGGGTTTTCCTTTTCAGGTTGTGTTTTGGGAGTTTTTGGTCTTTTTAAATGGTGGACAAACCTTAACATCGAAGTTTTTTTCTTTGTGTCCCTTGAAGCTGTGGAGCCACCAGCAAGGTTGGTCGTGAGAGCAGTGATTACTGACACAAGCCACACTGTCTGCGATGAAGGTTTTGCGGTTTACAGATGGATACCGTGCAATTTTTCTCCTACTAAACTAATCAAAATTGCATCGTGATCCACCCGACAACAGCAAAACAAGAGCTTTACCAAACTGGCAAATTTGGGGCAGTTCAGTCTGATGACAAGTCCTCCTTTCCTCCACAGGCCGGGACAAGTGCAATACTCTACATACAGCTACAAGTAATGCAACAAATCCCCACCCATGGAGAAATCAGCACAAGGCATCTTCAAATCTTCCATGAAAGGAAAAAAAAAAAGGGGGGAAGAGGGGAGAAGGACAAAAAAAAGGTTGAAAACCCATTATTCATCACAGATTCACCACCATCACAGCCAGTTTTGCATGGATTTGCACAGCAATTTTATTAAGCTGGGATGCAAACCTGCAAAACTGACTGTAATCAGCACCATCTTCTTCAGCAACTGGCACTGGCTAGGATGCACTTTATCTAGCAGTACTGTAAGTGCCCACATTACAGTAGGTCCAATTCCAAGCTACCTGCACTATGAGCACTTTGATACTGCTAGGACAAAACTACTTCCCAAGCAACTGCCTTCAACAGGAAAAAAACCCCTTAAACTAAAAACAGTAATTGCTGAGCCAAAGCCAGAGGGACGCAGATTTTTTTGGATGTGCAGGTGGCAGC
>JANEHK010000076.1:921099-946734 GCA_025960845.1 Tachycineta bicolor | reverse complement strand
ACCATGTGCTCGCCGCGCGCGCGTCCCCTCCCCTCCCCCCGTCCCACGTGCACTGGCTACGCGGGGGCGGCACAAGACTCCCCCCCTCCACACACACACACCCTCCTCAGTGCCCAGGGGATCACACGGGGACCCCCAAAAAAACAGCCCCGACCCCCCCCACCCATCCCCTGCTCCCCCTCCCCGCACCACCCCAAGTTTCGGCTTCTCCCGCCGCCGCCTTCCCGGTCCATTGTTGGTGCTGCGGGAGCCGCCGGCCGCGGACGGGGCGGCCGTGGGGGGCCCCGCGGTGCGGGGGAAGCCGCGGGCACACGCGGGATGAGCCCCGCGCACTCCTACAGGTGGGTGGCAGCCGCCCGCACCCCGCAAAGCGCTGCCGCCCCTGCCCTCCCCGCATCGAGCCCGGGGTTGGGGGTGCTCGTCGCGGTGCGCGTCCCCCGCCCCGGGCAGCCCACGCCAGCCGGCACTGATTGCGGCGGGGCTCGGGAAGGGTGCGGGGCAGAGAGAAAAAGAGAGAGGGAAAAAAAAGAGAAAAGCGATAAAATAAATAAAATTATAGAAGAGGTGTAAAGCGGGGAGTGTCCTTGGGGTCGCGACGGCTTTAGAAAGGCGAAACAAAAAAAGGAACGCAAAGGAGAGAGCAAGGAAAGGAGAAGATAAACACAGTACCTTGGAGCCGAGCTGAGCCCTGGAATAAAAAAGGGTTTTACAAAAGTGGCGCGAAGACAATATCATGTGATCCAGCCAGGGCGGCTCCTCCCGCCCGACCAGCGAAAAACGGGGAGAGGGATTGGGGGGAAGCGAGCACATCCGCTCCCCGCGCCATTAGCATAATTAATTGTGTCCTGCAGCTGTGGCCGCTGCTGTCCCCCGCTGCCCCTTCCTCCCGCGGGGGGAAGGCGATGGAGGAGACCCCGGGCCGGGCCGTCCGCGGGGCTGGGGAGGAAGGGATTGAGAGGGAAGGATTTGGGGGGATTTTGGGGCGCGGGGGCTGCGTCTGTCCCTCGTGGAACTCGAGCCACCGCAGCCGCCATGGCCACGCGTGGCCGCAGTCGCTCAAGGCCACCAGCTCAATGATGGGAGGAAACTTGGGCCGTTTTGGGGTGAAAAGCCCCGAAAGGACGTGGTGCGTCCTGTCCCGGCCGAGCTGGGCTCACACAGCGCTGCTGGCGGTTCTCGCTGTCCACCCGCCATGGCCTCCCAGCACCTGAGCACCCCAGAGGTGCATCCCGAGGGGTCTGCCGCGCCCGGGCTGTGTTGGGGACCTCAGCGCGGGGTGTTTGTCCTGCCCCGGCGGGCGGGCCTTGCAGGAATGCTAAAAATGTGTTAATTGTGCCCAGCCAGCGGCCACGGTTCCTCAGGAATTAGAAGTAATCATCTTTTAAACAAAAGTAAATAACCTAAAATCGATTGATAATGAACAGTTTTGCCCCGCTTCCCCGGGCGTGTCTGCTCGATTCGGCGATAAAACCCCAAAAGTGCCTCATCTCACTCCGATCATCGGGATCTGAAGTCAGAACAAAATGTCCCCATGGAAACCGGGCAGTATCCATCGGGGCTGCTTTCGCACACAAAGAAAAAAAGGGCTTTTGTGTCGTCTCTCCCGTATTTATTACTGTTTAATTTCTTTATTAGAATTCCGCGGCCCCGTTCTCGCAGGTTGGGAGGGCGAGGCTGGCGAGGTGCTGCGCGTGTGAGGCCTCAGACAAAGCGGCCGAGTCCGGGCGCTGCTGGAGAAGGACGGGAGGGCTCCGCGCAGGCAGACCCAGCCACGGGCTCCTGCATTTCTTCCAGAAACTGCAATTTGTTTCTTCATCATCAGTGGAAATCCCCAGCCGGGTTGCTCTCTGCAAACTTTTGTGTTGTCGTGCCTGAGACTGATATGGAATTTACTGGTTCGGAGCTGCAGGAAGATCATGTGTAATGGAGGACGCAGTCAAATTCAAAATTTAAATTTTCTCCGGATTAGGCAAAATTCCCTTCTGAGGTCTCGACCCACAAATGCTAAAAGAGAGCAAAATGCTCAACACTGAAGTCAGAAATTTAGCATGGGTGTGTGAATTTGTTATCAGCACCCATGCAGAAACAGAATAGTGAATTGACACAGCGATGGAAAATGCAAAAGTGTCCCAGTAACTCATATGTGCATAACAGGGAAAACATTCCCAAAGAAAACATACTTCATGTCTAACTCTGTAAAACAAAACTATTTTAAACTGGCAGCAAATAAACATTACACAGTACTAGAAAACTTTCTTCTTTATATAAATTTTGTTATATATAATGTGTTGATTTTTAATTCTTTAATATAAACATTTGTATCATAAGCATATTCAAATCTTATATATGAATAAAATTACATGTAAGGGTAGGAGCTTTTACTCAATTCATGCTGCAAATTGATTATCTCTTTTTGTCAGTTCAGAAATAAATTACTTTCAACAAAGAAGGTGAAATAAGTCTGCATGAAGTGTTGCACAGATAAGATTAAATGGTATTTTTACATCCTTCTGCTGACCTTTGACTTGTGTTTTTGTGTATCTTGGAAGGGAGTCCTGGGGTTTGCAAATACATCAGTTGCTAAAAAAAGTAATGGTCAAAGAAAAAAGTACCAGAACTTTTCTTAATATTTTAAAGGGTATTGTGTAGTGAAAGCAGTTCTCTGCCATGTCAGCTGGGCACAGTTTTGACGGCCTTTTCAAGCACACGGTGATTTATAGGTTGCAAGGTGGTGCTTGTAAAACACGTTACTGTGGGAAGGTTTTGGAGGTCTGTTAGCAAAACTGAGGTGCAACCCATATACAGAGCTGAGAGAAAAAAAAAAAAATTAAAAATAACTGAAAATCACTTTCAGGGTTTATTCTGAAATTCTATACCTCACCCTTACAGCAAATATACTGAAATTCAGATTTTTTTTTTTTTTTTTTTTCCTGTAATGGAACCACATGTATGCATACATGCTGAGAAGATATTTCTGTTTCCTTCACTACGCTTTTCTTCTCAGTGCTGCAGATAATTCTGTTCTCTCTCTTCTTAGTTACTGATTCATTAATACTCTAACAACTATGATCAAGGCTTGCCTTGGACTCTCTGCTCCACTTCTGTTCCCTACCAAAATCAGTATTATTGTCTGACCTTTTTCATACTGGAGAAGGCACAGTGAATTGTGCTGAACTATCCAAATGCATAAAAGAAATCAGAAACAGCTAAGAGGGGTGAATCTTTGTGAAATAACAAATTTCTTTTAAAAACAAACTATCCAAAGATCAGTTCCTGTATGGAAATATTTATATCAGATTAATAAAAACTAACTTATTTCTCAAAACTTTGGGAATACCTGAAAGCTTGAAGATCTTCTAAACTTGCAGAACACCAGTATGAAATCAGTGTCCGAACTCCTATATTATAGCCAGGTCTGGAGTCTTTCAGACACCATACTTTATACTTTTGGAAGAAAATGTTTGGAGAGATCAGGTCATCTTAAAAAGAAACAAAATTCCCAAAGGAATATTTAAGAGAAGACACTTTATTCATTAGCTACAGAGTTATTCCCCTGATAAGAGGGAGGCTACAAACTTTCTATGAATTCTCACACAGTCACAACTCTGGTAAATCATTGCAGCAGTGGAGTTCCTTAAAGATCTGTCTTCATTTGTCTTCTGTACACTTTGGGTTTTTTGTGTAACTGTGGATTAACTGTGTGCTGCTGAACTGTATTTTAAATCATTCAGCTGAAAAAGATGTAGAATGAAAATTTTCCTCTTGTGAGGACAGAATAAAAAGAGATACTTTGAGATTTTCCTCAATGTTAATGAAAAATTTAATTCAGTATTAGTTTTCTGAGATGTTTCTATGTGCTTGCACTTGTCATGAAAAATGACTGATAATAGAGGTTTACTAAAAAAGATTTCACACTTTTGTCATTGTATTAGTATGACATTTGAAACTGGCATTCATCTTTTAATTTCTATTTGCTTCATTTGTAAAACTAATAGGGAAAAATAGGGATACAAATAAGCTGTTACCTTGCATTTTAGCTAAGTAAAATATGCCTGTAAAAACACTAAGCCCTCCTACATAAGACCAATCTACAAATAAATTAAGGAATAAGGGTACAGTAATGTCATAGACTTCATGTCTAATTCCTTTTTTTTTTTTTTTTTTTTTTTACTGTATTGATTGCTGTAATAAATAATGTAACATTTGCTGTATTTCTGCTGTAAAGGACTGCTGCATACTTATGTCTCAAACCTGTCCTTTTAGAAGCTCTTTGACAATTTATTATAAACATGTTTATTATAACAAAATTTAAATGTATAGAATGAACTCTGCCTCATTCATCTTCACAGTTTGGTAGCTAAGTATATTAAAGTCTGCATTTAGCTTTCTAATCCTGTTCATTTATTATGTATCTGTATTACATTGTAGCAGGCTGAAATTACATTTCTGTAAAGCTCTTTTATGCAATTTCTATAGGATTTGATTCTGTGAGTTGCCTCCACCTTCATAACATCATGAGAAGTTAAATGAACTCATCCTTTGGCAGCACTCAGTTCTTCACCTATTTCTTTCCCATTTCATGTGGATTAAATCCTGAAAACTGGTTATAAGTTGTCAAATTGAAAGGCAGCTACTTGCATGACTAAATGAGCCTTTTTGTGGTACAGGATAGGGCCATGTGTAATGCTGAAATTAGAAATGTTTATCACATGAACTTGCTGAGGAACATGGTTTATATTTTTTCATGTCAAAATCAATTCTCGGAAGGCAGGGTTTTGAATGTTGGCCATCTATTTTCTGTTTCAGATTCTCTGGATAGTCTGTCTTGTTAAACACGTTTTCAGACACCCCACACATTCTGCTGCCATTTTGATAGACCATGGATTATACCTGTCCACTGTTGTAATGCATTAATTTGGTTTATATTGTGTTTTATCGGATTTGTAATCTGTATCATGTGGTTTGTCCTTACTCAGCTGTAACCTAACTCTCTTCCACTGCCACTTCTCCCTTATTGGGTCGTGTCTTGTCCCTGCCTCTGGGCCCCTGGGGAAAAAGCCCGAGCGCGGGCGGGGGCCTCGGCACTCTGGCACCGGAAAGCGATTGGGGAAGATCTCCAGCCAAGGCAGGGCAGGACTGGAGAATAAAGCAATATTTTCCCTCCCGGACAAAGAGCAGACTCTTTCCTTTTGCCATCAGCGGTCATCTAGTCTCTTGAAGAAATACCACAGTCCACACCACTGCATTAAAGTCTCCATGGTTTGAGATTTGACTTTCTCATTAGGTTTTTGTTGTGTAACAACTTCTCTGCTTCATTTCACTCCAGATGGGTGAATTCCTCTCATGCACAGGTTTCCAATTTTGCCAAATATTACTGGTATTTTGATGAGTTTTCTAACTTGTGTATATAACACAGCATTTGAATTCATGCATATGTCCCTGTATATTGATTCTGAAGTACAGTTTCTATTTTGTAACAGTGCACAACTTCCCCTTTTGTAAAATTGCTTAATAGATTTTATTTCTCCACAGTTGGCAATCGGAATATGTTGTGAACTCTCTAGATTTTCTGTAAATCTTAATATTTGGATGAGCCACATAATCCAAATATGTGCTTAAGCCCTTAAAATTGTGTAAATATATTAAATGAGGAGTATGTAAGTTTGCAAACCATGAAAGCTTGTGTCTTGAGGAGCGGTGTTCTTTCCATCAAAACAAGCTACAAAGGCAGGCTGCACCATGAGACTGATCCTATACATTTTATACACATGGTAGGTAATTTGGACGAGTGCTCCTGTTGATGCTTCAGCCCATCCATAGGTTCAGCTCAGAAAGAATTGGCCCCAGCACCACACACACCTCTGTGCACTCTCTGAATTCCTCCCTTAGGGCAGAGGAACTAAACAGGACTGGTTTAACCTTCTTTTCTGTGCCTAAACTTAAAAATATGCTGAAGTCATTTCTAGATGAGACATGTCCTTCCAAAATATACTTCCCTTACACCACGTGGCATTTTAGAAATGAGTCAATAAATTACTATTTGACTCCAGGTTACACATAAAATTGTTATTTTGTTTGGCTCATTAACTGTTACTGCAGGATGATGTACAGCATTTCCTGCATTTTTCTCTGAAATCTAAATATATTACCAATATTTGATGTAAGGACCTGATGAGAAGACCCAGGGACCAGGCCTTGTCTTCATGTTTCCATTGTGTCCTGTGGTTAATATGTTGATCCCAGGGAAGACATGTACCTCTCCCCTGTTGATCAGATTGTGTACACTCAGGGGAGTCAAGCAGGTATTAGATTTTGAGAGCTCTTTCTGTCAGGCAGCCTCTAAGAAGAGGCAGAGGTTTGGGTATTGTACATGTAAGAAATCTGGGAGTTTACGCACACACCTGATCTTTATGCACAGCAAAAAAAAACAGCTGGTACTTTTTTTTCCACTCTTGAATTTTGACAGTTGCATGCAATAGGAAGTGCAAGGATTCCTCTCTTTTTTCAGCAGAAACATGAGCAAGTTACAGACAGAAGCTCTTGGGTTGCCTGTTAAATGTACAAAACTTGTGCAGGTGCAAGACAGGCTCTGTAAACCACCTGCAAGTGGCAGGATGCTCGTCCTTCACCCAGCACCCAGAGCACCCCTCAGGCCCTTTTCTCTGTGCAACATCAGATTGTGCTTCAAGAGACTGATTTGAGCAGATGTCCTAGACATAAATCTCTGTATGTGTTCATTAAATTCAAAATCCTGCCAGTTAGGATGAGCTCCTTGGAGCAGGACAGTGTGAAATAGTTTTTACATCCATTTGGGGGAGTTATTTCATTATGCAGCTTGTCAAAGTTCCCCTTCAGTGATTTCCCTTCCCAATACTTGTGCAGGAGCTGGGCACTGGAAGGTGCATTTCAGAGGTTGTTGCCTCTCACAGGAGCATTTTGTAATTTCAGGGAACAGCTGAGTTCACAGGTTAGTTAAAACACATTGAGATTCCAGCTGACTAAGCACTAGGGTATCTACCCCAGCCTGCAGAGCAGCTCAGGATTAGAAGGGCATAAAACCATCTTAAACCTGCTATATATTCCCAGTTCTATGGCTACAGGCATGACACAGGATCTCACCTCTCATCCCAAGGCAACTCTTTTTTCCAGTGTGTGTGTCGTGCATGCTCCAGATCCCTGCTAAGAAGATAAAATATATTAACCGTAGTTTAACACATTTTGGGATGTGCATACTAAAAGGATGATCCTGTTATCCCGAGCTCAAAATGTTCTGTTGGAAAAGAACAGCATGACAAGAGGTAAACACGAGGAAGAATGTCTAATTGACCTCAGCATAGTGGGAAAATGTGCTTGCTTGGAGTAATAAAGTCCACAGATCCAGCCTAGATGGGAAATAAGGCTGAAGACAGATACAGGCTGGAGTTCACATAAAAACATGCAAAGATGGAGTTAAAGAAAAAAAAAAAAAAATCCTTTTAGGAGGGAAGATCCTTTCTGCCTCAGAATGAGGTAACTAAATGTCAAACAGAGGGAAGGGGGTGTTATTCCCCGTCCAGAACCTGTCCCAGCTACAAAACCCTCCTGGGAAGAGGCTTCTCATGGCTGCCGGCACCAGCCGGTGTGGCTCTGCCCCCAGGCTGCAAACAGGCTGAAGTACAGCACTAGGAAAGAAAAGTATTCCAAAGACGGAATAATATCCACTAACTTTAATAACAGGGAGGGAACAGGGACATCTGGGGTGAAGCCAGAGACGCCGGGGAAGCGGCTGGAGGTAAGCACCGCTGGCAGCCGGGAGGCGCAGCAGCATCTCTGTGGTGGCGGTGGCAGTGGCAGCCCAGGATGCGATGGCAGTCCAGGATCCGATGGGAGTCGAGGATCTGATGGGAGTCCAGGATCCGGCGCGGCAGGAGAAGCTGCTCTACACAGATAATGAGACTGGCTCGCAGCCCCGGCGATCCGCGGGCGGACACAGCGCCTTTCGTCCGTCCTGCCACTGCTGCCTCCTGCCGCCTTCCAGCCAGGAGACAACTCCTGCCTCCTCTGATGTGCAAAAAAATCATCCGTCCTGGCATAGTCTTTTCCTAGAAATTAGGGTTGTGAGTTCAGGAAAGACATCCCTCGCCCTGTTTGTACAAATTTACTCCTGCTCAGTAGCCTATTACGAAGCAACACTTCTGTGCTGTAATTTCATTAACCCACAAAGAACACAAAACTGATGTGGACAAAAGGTATTTTTCCATGTGAGTCACGCATCTCAAGACACCAGGTCCTGTCAGTGTTTAAGAACTGTTTACTGTGCAGCTTCTTACATGAAATTATTTTTCTGGTTAAACATGAGCCATATGCAACCAGCTATGGCAGATTTGCAGTTTATATCACAAAGTTGTCAGCTTTGCAAAAATTAGTGAAAACACAGATTATTGTGATTCAGCCCTTGAAACTCATTATATTCTACCTTTAATAATGCTCCCCACAAGTTTTTTGCAGGAATTAAAAGTTAAAATTAAACCCAAAGTGTAGAAATTCTTGGAGGCAGAAATTCTTAAGGATTTGTATTAAACTGAATTAATAAATAAATCATCTAGTTCTCACATCCTCCCATTACATATGCCCTTTTATTAACTCTTTGAGAAAAATCAGACATGGTTTTCTCTGGATTTTTATGGAAATTATAGGTCAATTCTGCAAACATCTAAACATGCAAGTGATTTTATTTATGTGAGCAGATTTACTCATGTATCTAAATATTTGCATAACGAGCCTTTCAAAAGTATAAATCAACTAAAAATATTTATATATATATATATATATATATATATATAAAACTTCCCTTGTTCAATTAATTCTTGCTACTGCTGACTAGCAGAACCTTGGCATTTGATAGCAAAAATGCCTTTGAACAGCAAAAAATGATGAAAGATTTGTTGGCTTCTGCCTCCTTTAGGATTAGGGTAGAATAAGGTGAGTTTAGTACTACAAGCAGGACTCAACCTAAACCCAGATGTTCTGCAAATGACTTTGTCGCCATAGCCACACTCATTTGTCACAAAATAGTACATTCTGAGATTTGAATCTATCACAAATATTTTATTCGCCCATGGGATCATTAAAAGAAACTGAAAAGAATCAAGTCCAAAAAAAAAGGAATTGAAAGGTTAAGTCTTAATACAAAATTATAAAGAAAAATACAAAATGCATAGCAAAATTAATTTACTATTGATTTTTAAAGTCTCCAAATGGATTTATTGAAAAACTTGGGGATAAAAACCCAAAAATGCACAAAATTTAAGGGCAGAAAACAAGAAAGCAACTAATATGCTGGGGTTTCTTTCAGATCAGTATGCGTTCACATGGAAACTGAAATCCTTAAAAGATAACAGCAGCAGTTCTTGTTAACCCTGAAATCACATCTATGAGCAAGGAGACAGTTGTAGGAGTTTTATGAGCTCTGCAAGGAGTGTAACTCTAGATGAAATATATGTTATGCAAAACAAATTCCCTGCAACTTCACCTCAGAAATGCTTTTGAGGTGCCTTGTGACAAGGCACTGGGTCATGACCCAGGTCTTGAGAAGCCTGAGTTAGGAGATGATAGTTTTCCTTGGGGCTTTGTTTACCACGGACTTAGACATTTTGTATTATTAAGAATCTGTGGCTTATGAGGACATTCTGTTTATCTTACCAGTCTTTTTTGATGGAAATGCCTGAATTTTCTTGGAAACAGGAATTTTACTGTGGATTCCTGGTGTCCTTTGTAGAGGCTTATTTTTCTGGACAATAGTTTTCCTTAGTGTCATTACCCTTTTGATTTCCCAATGGTCACAGGATCTCAAGGTCGTGCAAAGTTCATCCTTTTGTTATAATGGACCCAGAATTTTGTATTAAAAGATAGAAAAAATTATATCTGTTTAGTGACTTAAAGTATATTTTCTGCCATGTATCTCTGTGTTAGATTTTGGCTGTTTTGCTTGAAAAAAATTGTGCAATTTGTTAGGAACATAAAAGTTTTGAAGGCAAAATACATGAGTACACACAGTGTGTATATATATATATATATATATATATATATATATGTATTTACATCTAAAATGGAAATGCAGATTCTGCAGCAGGATTTTCCATATGAACCTCTATAATTTAAGCATTCAGTGCAACAGAGATTTTGTACCTTACACAGAGTGTAATGTAAAGTATTAAGAAAATATGCCTTTCTGTTTGTTTATTTTGATTTCGCTTGACTTTTCCTTTCTACATTACTCATTTAGACAGATCCTCATCTCTTAAATTCCTCCTGATGAGTGTTGCATTAAAAAATGATGATGACTGCCGTGGCTTGTGGCATCACTGTAGTTTGTGACAGTGCTTTGCCTTGCCCAGAAGGGAAATAGTTCCTCTATTTACTAACCAGAAAGCACAAAACTTTATGAAGACTGAAAATTCAGTGAGAATAATATGAATTCTAACATGATTACGCCCCCTTGAGATTTGCCTGTTTGAAATCTCCTTTCGACCTCTGTAACAGCAAGTTTTGACTAAATGTGAAAAAAACACATCAACATTTGAGAGCATTTCAATTCTTTACTTTCTGTTACAAGATTACACAGAATTCTAGGTAAATTGATTTTTTTGTTATGTAGGAAATCTGGTAACTCACTTCACAAAGTGCTTGCAGCCCCGACTGGGAGTGCAGTTTGTGTGCAGGGTGTGCAGGCAGCATGAGGTGCCCCAGGGCTCCAGAGGTCACTGCTGGCTTTGGGCTCCCGGCAAGGATTCCTCGGGGCTTTGTCCTGCAGCTTCTCCCGGCTTGTGCACAACCAGTTCCAGCAGGATCGTATCCTCCGCTCTCCCTGTAAAATCCACAACCAAAAATGATTGTTAAAAAAGATCACGCACATTAGCAACTTAAAAGTTACTGCCTTCAGGACAGTTTGCCTTTTCCAAAAGTGATGATTTTACATATTTCTTTAGAGATGACCAACAGCTGCAACATAAAATGTGTCTGCTTTTAGCATCATTCCCTATGAATAAATTCTCAGAATCGGTTTAATTGTAAAAATATACAATTTTAAAACAATCTTAAAAAAAAAAAAAAAAAAAACAAACAAAAACCAAAACCAAAACAAAACTTCTTCACTTTCCTGATATAAAAGCAAACTGATAAACCTACAGCTTTTTGAACTGTGGTTGTGTGCGCGTGGTTTTTTTCTCCAAACCTGCTATTGCTTACTTTTTTTGAAAAGTCTCTAAGGAGAAATGAGAAAAATCTGTTGATTTCATTTTTGCTTATAAGTAGTATCTGACCATTTTCATTGCCTAAACTTGCTCCACTCACACAGCTCTTTCACTTTGCTCTGCAAATACCTGAGTAACATTTAAACACAAACAAAAGTGTGGTAACTGCAAATTTTACACATTTTTAATTGAACAATTTTATGAGAAGAAAATTTAATTATAATGTTCTGCATAAATTACCAGGCAGTTCCCTGACAAAGGTTACTAAAGTCAATGGAATTTTTTCTCTTCACTGATTTCAAGTTGAATTAGAAAAAAAAAAAATTTGTATAAGACTTAACACTAACTTTTTAAAATTTTTTCTAACAAAATATGACAATAAATTATTTTCAGAGAGTGTAACATGATGCTCACACTTAATTTTTATTTATTGATATTTTTTATTTTCTAGTTTTCTATATTTTTCAGTCTTCTGGGGGAAAAAAGGCAACTAGGTTAAATTGCAGCTTTGCTTAATTCAGAATTTAAGACCAGCCCTCTTTTTTTTTTTTTTTTTTTTTTTTTTTTTCTTTTTACTTGAAATGTTTTCAGGTCAAAGTAGAGCTCATTCTCTAATTAAGCTCTTACATGCTGCTACATTCTAGTAACAAAAGAAGGCAACAAATTCACTAAATTCTCCAGTTCTGACAAATCAGGTTATTTTCCCATCTGCTTCTACTTGCTGGAATCACTTTTTAAATCTACCTCTCCAATTCCCACAGAGAGGAAAGGAGGATTTCCATTACCTCTGGCTTACATATTTAATTTGTAAAGAAATTATGAATTATTAAAAGATTTTTTCATATAGTTTTTGGATTTTCTTTCTAAGAATATAGATTTATTTTTTTTTAGAAACCCAAATTCCTTTTTAGTTTAGATCTATCCTTGAGCTCTGGATGATGCAAGCCATAGGCATAAACAACCGGAATTTTATTGTGCATTCCTGGTGCCCCTTGAAGAGCTTATTTTTGTGGACAATAGTTTTCCTTCATGTCACCACCCTTTTGATTTCCCAGTGGTCACAGGGTTCCAGGGTCATGAAAAGTTCATCCTTTTGTTCCTCCTAGCCTAAAATTCAGTATAAAAAGGCAATTAAAAGACCTTAAATTTGATCAAGGCATAGAGGGTATTTCATGTAGCAGAACTCAAGTTGCAGGATTTGTTAAATTACAGTTAAGATTGCAGTTCAAGAGAAAAGGTTTAATTAAACACACAGTTCAATATCCAAACTTTGATAAATATCTATTCATAAAGTCACATAATTAATCCTGGAGTATTTCTTAGCATTCAAATAATGATTGCCAAGCAACAAAAATTCAATATTATTTTAATATCTAGCTGTAATTAAATTGGTTTATTAATTTTGTACTATTTAAAAGGATTTCACTATGTATTTGTAACTTTATTGCGAAGCACCAACAAATTATTTTCTTTATTATCTAAATATTATCTTATCTCTTCCAGTTAAATCATGGTTCTTAAGGACCCCTTACACTTTCAAAAACACTAATGAAAACTAAATTTCAGACAGGAAATTTACAGCCCACCTTTGAAATTTGTAAAGAAAGAAATAAGCACGTTTCTTAAATATGTGTATTTCATCCTTAAAATAATATTAATCATACTAAATAAATGTTGTTATTTGCAATAGTCCATCTCTTTAACATCCTCACAGCACATCCCCATCCCTGTTTCAGCTTTTATGTTTCTGATACAAGGTGGCTCTTTAAGGGGAGGTGCAGTCCAGCATTTATTGTTGGAATTTGGGGCTCAAAGTTTCGTGCCCTGGGTAAAGTCAGCTGAAGGAGGACTCTGGTGGTCACTCCCCCTCCTTTGTGCACATCCACATCCTCTGAAGCAGTTCCCAAGGTCCCAGCAAGAGCAATAGAAGAAGGGTAGAGAAAAGGCAGAAGCTGTGTAAAAGCTGGAGCGAGGCTGCAAATGGATGAGGAGCGATCAAACATGAGGTTGCATCCTGGAGGGAAATGGGCTGGGAGAGAGGAGTCATTCCCTGACACTGGGGGCTGAGATGACTCCTGATTTATTTATTGATTCCAGGTGTTGGAGCCTGTGGTGCCATGTCAGGCTCTTCTGTGCTTAAGGAGTTAGGCTGATCCCATTCTTTAAAGATGGAAAATGAGTTCTTTCCCAAGGTAAAGTATTCTATGGAAAGTGTGTTACCTCTAAACAAGTGTTGCTCTGTTTAGTTTCCTAATAAATAACACAAAAAGATGTGTGCAAAACCTGAAACAGTTAATTCCTAAAAGCTTCATGGCACTTGTCAGTGGATTGCCACATGTTCTCATCTTCCCTTTTCAGCCAAATTACCATGAGGCAGGCAGAAGCTTCTGTGATCCATTCACTTTTTTCTTTTTTCTTTTTTCTTTTTTTTTTTTTTTTTTTTTGGAAAAGACTCCATCAAGATAAGGACATTTTGTTTTGCTTACAGAAGAGCATGATGCATTTCCCAACATAAACACTGCAGTTTGTTAATTAATAGGTTTTGTACTGAAATGTATATCAAAGCCTCCCAAATCTTCCCTGAAGAACAAGATAAACTAATCTATTTAAAACTATTTTCTGGATCCCCTGTAGTCCCTCCCCTTTACAAGAATTCAACCCTGTTGTCTCAAGGTACAATGCTGATGTTCCTAAGAGCAGATGGAGTGCACCTGGAAATTGGACAAAAAGACCAAGTACCCACATCTAGAAGGCTTTTTTTTTTTTTTTTCATTTGTATTGTTCAGATATCTTCTTTCTTTGGAAATGGAAGGTATTTATAATTTACCAGAATTACATTAAACCAGTTTATCTA
This sequence comes from Tachycineta bicolor, assembly GCA_025960845.1. Taxonomy (NCBI): domain Eukaryota; kingdom Metazoa; phylum Chordata; class Aves; order Passeriformes; family Hirundinidae; genus Tachycineta; species Tachycineta bicolor. Next base: position 932,649 of record JANEHK010000076.1, on the reverse strand, counting down.
TCACCCACTGGAATGATCAAATATTGGCATATCTCAGCTAGACTGGAAAGTCACTTCCAGATTAGCAGCCTTGAATCACTGATATTTAATACTGGATGTATTTTGTCTGGTTGAATGTATGGATCACACTCATTTATGCCATAAGAAGATGATTTCCTTTGCAGCTGGTAGCTCTGACATTTAGTGAGTGAAAGTTTAACTTCTAATGAACCAGCAGTTTCTGGCTGCTCCAAACTGTCCTGTCTTGTTTGATGACCCAGTTTTCCTAAACTCAGCTTGCCATTTCCATATGCTCATCTCAGCCAGGTACCTCCAGCAGCCTGAAGGGTATTTTAAAAGAGGATTTCCTAAAACAAAAAGAAAGTAATATCAGACAAAAATATAGATTTTGAGGCTAAGAATGGTTTGTTTCTATTTTGTTCAGTGCTTCCATTTAAGACAAGGACAGAAGCTGAAAGAACTGAGAGGAAGGCTTATTCCAATAAATGTTCATATATTGAGCTCTTGCTCAATATAGACCAAACACTCACTACTTATACAAATTGGATGTACTTCATTTTATCAAGGTGTTAATTACAACCTTGGCTAAGTAAATGTTGAGGCTGAAGCACATAATGTGTTGCACATTTCTATGACATATTATATAGATGAACCTGCATCATGTACAAGAAAGTCACATATAAAATACACTTCAAACCATGTAATTACATTTAAAATATTATTTTTATAATTTCATGTTTAAAGTTACATGCTACAAAAATTATCATCCTTTATTACAAGTCTCAGGAATGTATTTTATGTTTGTTGTTTTGACGCAAAGCAAAATACCTTTAAGGGAGTATGAAGAGCTGTAATTGCTCTCCTGTGCCCTTTCAGCTATGAAAGGGCAACAGTAGGCTCCCTCACCTCCATTAACCCTGTCAGAGGTTCACACAGGGCTGTTCTGCTGGAGGATGGAGTGCAGGATGGGAAACAGTTTTTTTCCAACACTCCCTTGGACTTCTGTGTCCAATAACCAGTACAACCCACGGAAATCACAGATGTCAGGTAGAGACATCTCCAAACCCTTCCACTGCTCTTAAGGAACACAGACCTGCTGGCAGGAGGAGAAATCTTTATTAAAAGGAGGCAAAGAAAATTCTTCTTAATAGACAGTCCTGAACCTCTAGGAAAACCTGGGAACCTACAGAGCAACACAGCTAACACAGCTCTTCACAAGTCAGACGTAAGAGGGTCAGATAAGGGATACTTTCCAAACCAAAGCTGCTTCTCCAACCAACTTGTATTAAAAAAAAAAAAAGAGAGAGTGCAGTACCAGTCACTCTGACCTTTTAGATCTATGGGCTCGGCAATCTGGCAGAGGACTGAGGTAACAAGCTGGAGGCAGCAATATCTCTCCATTCCCTTCCACAGTCCTTGTCACTCCACAAATACAGGGCTTGACTGTGGATGCACCATGTTCCTATAACATAATGATGGGACTATCTATCCTCAGAGCATAAGATCTGGTGTCTTCTGATTTTTTTTTTTTTTTGGCAAGAATGTGCATTTCCATGGTGGGGGGTGTTGGAACTAGTTGATCGTTAAAGTCCCTTGCAGCCCAGATCATTCTGTGATTCTGTGACCAGTGGTGTTCTTTCCAGCCTTGTTTGGCACTTCTCTCTGATTGCTCCTGCCCAGCTTTTGACTTACCTAAATAGATATTTCTTGAAGCAAATCTCCATCTGGCTTGTAGGGCTCCCCTACCCAAGCTGCAGGAAGCAACAACTTCCTCTGAGATCTGGCTGCAGCAGGAAATTTGATTCTCTTCCCCTCCTCTTCTGTGCCCCTTAGCTATCAGTTTAACTCAGAGGTCTAATACATATTGTAAGGAAGTCCATTTTTAGGGCAAGACTGAGATGATAAACTTCCAGTCCCAGAGATTTTGAAGCAAAATTCTTGCATTTCCAGAGCTTTTCATCAGCACGTGGCTGGAGAGCTGCTGCTTGACTGTGGGAAGCTCCAAAGGCAGGTTTAACTCATGTCAGTTGCTTTGATCTTGTATAATTTACTTCTGCAGTAGAAGAGGAGTAAGCTGCCCAGAGTACCTGTATCCATTTGGGAACATAGTTTTGGTAACTCCTTCTGTTACTATTTAATTTTTAATTGATTTATCAGGCAATTATGTTGGCACAAATTATTTTTGTAGGTCACATTGTCCACTGTCTCACACAGATGCATAAAATCAATGTGATGGGTATCAAAGTTTTGAGATCCAGAGTTACTATCCTGCTGAGGTTTCTGTGGCAAACCAGCTTGACAGAGCTAGGTGGGTGCTTGGGGCAGTTCCCTGTGTGCCCAAGTTGGTGTTGAAGCAGGACAGAGGTACAAAGGAGGCTCTCCTTCATTCTCTCTTCACTGAGCTGAATTAGCTGATTGCAGCATGAAGCAAAGGCTGGAGTCTGAACAAGGATGCAGAAAAGTTCAGCTGAGGATGGTGGGAGGAAATTAGAAGTGCTTCTTTTGCTTACACAATACCACGTCCTTTGGGGCATTTGAAAATTCAAACTTTCAGTGTCTGACTAAATGCATATTTGTTGTTTGGTTTTACTTTGTTCATTTACTGCACTGGAACTCAGCCTACTCTTATTATGAAGCAAATGTGTCAAGGCTAATTGTGTTCATTGGGAATCTGGTTAGAAATCCTGTTTCCAAAGTTTGGAGCTGAGTTTTGGGATACGCAGTTGGAATGAGTCAAAGTTTAGCACTATAGTGGATAAATAATAGTATTTACATCTTTTTCCTTCCTTCCTTCCTTCCTTCCTTCCTTCCTTCCTTCCTTCCTTCCTTCCTTCCTTCCTTCCTTCCTTCCTTCCTTCATCCTGTCTTGCTTCTTTTCTTCCTTTCCCTTTATTCTTTATCTAGCTGTGGGTTTGTTCCTAATCTGTTCCATAAAAGCACCACTCTGGCAAATTGTCCTACAGAAGCCCTGAAAGGCTGCTCACTGCAGAACAGGCTGCAGATTTCTGTCATCTGCATTCTTAGTGCACATCATTCGTGTCGTAGGATGACTTCAGGGGAAGTTTCCATTGTCTTATGATCAATAAGACACTTCCTGTGTGACTTCAGACCTCTCCAGATTAATTTAGTCTCTGAGCCCAGCATGGTGCTGACCTCTGAGACAGAGGTACCTGCTTGTTTGAATCTGGACTGAAACAACTGTGCCACTGTCTGATCACTGCTGGATCAGGAGGATCAAAATACCACAGAGGAGGAAGACATTCTATGATTATTAATCCTCAGTCAACTGAGACAGAAATTCAGGACTTCAGACTGCCTCCACTTCACACTGAACCTCCTCTAATGTCAGTGAGAAGTTTAAATGGAAACAGAAGACATCCTTTCTGCAGCATTTGTATTTCAATTTACTCATACTCATACCACATAGGGGCACCTCAACACCTAATAAAACATCTCTGAACTCACTACTGCCTAATTATTTAATTTTGGTTAAGTGAAATATTACTGCTGTTATTTAGTTAATACTTTCCTCATCCACAAATATAAAGTCTGTGTCAAAAATCTTGTCTCATTTATATTCCTCATAATTCTTATATATATTTTTTTTATTTTAGATGATCCAATTCTGAGAACAAACATTTACCATACTCCTTCTGCAATATATTTCACCTATTATAGTTTTTCTTATGGGATTTTGATGTAAATCCAGATAAAAAATTGTTACTTTTCTTTTTAACAACAACTGTTTTTCATTCCCTCAGTTCAGCAACTATGGTGCAATAAAATGTACCTGAACAGATAACTCTGAGTAAACATAATAATAACATATTCCAAATTTTTCACTCCTGGAAGTTTTGATTCATGTTCTAATTTAGTTTCAATTGACAGGGATTTGGAGATACCCTTGAAGTTCCTCCAGAAATGTTTCTGTATAAATGTATCTCTGCTCAGTTTGTACACAAAGAATGAGCTGTGGCTGGAATATCAGGAATCTTGTAGGTCAGGATTAAAGGGCAGTTGTCAGGGTTACCAGAGGCAGCCTATATTGCCTGTCTATACTCTGCAGAGCTTTCTAGTAATTCGGTGTAATGAGGTATAACACCTCCACAGTTCTTAAATAACACTTAGTGCCTAAACCACAGCCATGTTTCATATATTCAGATCCCAATGCAAATTTTAAAACAAAGTAAGAACCTCTGAGGAGTTTGAGTGGTGATGAAATTAAGTGAGTTTGCAACAAATATAGTTTGTAATACGTAAATGTGAGCATTTCAAACGTAGGTCCTATAAAATTCACTGAATTTTAAAAATGTTTTGCTTAATGCATGAACTGTAACATTTATTTGGTTTTTAAAGGTGTACATTTCCTCCAACAAACTAATATCATAACAACAGCTTTAATATCACTCCAACAGCTAAAACACAGCTGAGATCCTGTGTATTTAGTTGTGTATTGTCAGACCTCTTCTCACACTGAATGAAACTACCTTGGCATGTGAGTTTCCTTATGTCAGGACTGCTAAAGAAAGGTATTAAAAGTTTTAAGCCTTTCTAGAATAAAACCATCACATCAAAGTGAAATTATATTGTCCAAACTTTTTTTTTTTTTTTGGTTTGTTTTTTTTCCCCCCAGTGATAGCAAACAAACTTTTAGGAATGGAGAGAAAACACTGGAAGGAGATATGTCCCCTAATTTCAGTCTCAGGACATTTTTAGTCAAGCTAATCAACCTGAATCACTGATGTTTGAAAAATTGGATTGAGAGGGAGGAAAAAGAGTGAAAACAAACAAACAAATAAACAAACTCCTCTGCAACGCGGCAATTACAAAAATTCTAGAGGAAAAAGAGTTCAAAAGGAAAACAAGGGGTTCCCAAATTCCTTGTTGGAGCATGTGAACCTGAGTTAGGAGGTGCAAAGATAAACATTTCAAAGGAGGAAAGAGCAGGGGATTCTGCCTGCTGTGGGCCTGGTGATTTAGATGTTGGAGCTGAAGAAAGCTTCCAGGGAACAGAGGTTCATTGTGCCTGGAATGCAAAGGCATCCGCAGCTTTGCGGTGAGAAATGCCCGGGAGACGCCGGAGCTCGCTTGGAGCCGCGAGGGAGCTTTGGAGAGGGGGAGCAGGAATGGGAGAAGGGAAAATGAGGTTCACTGCCGACACCCCCCTCCCCGCCCCCCGCTTACGGAGCCAACGGTCAAGATTCAGGAAAGATCTCGAAACTGAGGGTTTAAAACAAGGCTTAAGAGAAAAATCAGCAAACTTCAGGAGATGAACTGAAGAGTTGCTTCAGGCAAGAAAAGCAGCGCTTGGCTATGGACTAAAATTCAAACAGCCAAGTGTGCATCCGAGCAAAGTTAAAACAGTAGCCAGGACTCGGGAATGGGGTTTGCTCAGAGAGGTGGGGATGCAGCACCATTCGGGAAAATAAGGAGCGAGTTGGCAGCTGTTAAATGAAGAAAAATGAAGTGAATAAATGTAGAAAAATCTTGCCTGCCTGATATATTAAAGCTTTATAAATAGATAACCCCCTGTGTTTTGTTCCAACCATTAAATGACGCACTTGGTCACTTCGGAGTGAGCGTTTTCTAAAACACACGAGTGGAAGGAAGTCCAGGAGTTGCAGGGGGCAGAAAAAGGCGGAAGGAGAGGTGCGGGATCCACACCCTCACCGGCGGCTCGGCTTTGTGCTGTCTGTCCAGAAACCTCCCGGGTCCGAGGGGGTCGGGCGGGGCCGGGGCTCCGCGCAGCACACGGCCGGGGATGATTCCCGCTACGAAGGGAACAGGGAAACTCTCGCACAGGACCGGGACCGTGCTGCCGGCAGCACTCAGGTCGCACACCGAGCTCCCGGCGGCAGAGGCGGCTTCTCCGGTGTTACACTCGGGAATCAACGCGCACCCAGCAGGGTTCGCCGCGCCTGCGGGGAGAGTTTGGTTTATAAGCGCAGACACACGGCAATGAAACAGCGCATCAGGCGGGCGGCATATCTCCGGGCGCTGTCACACAGGGCCAGAGAACTGGGGCCGCCGGGACCAGCTCTGCCCGAGGCTGTGGCTGCTCGCAGGTTTCCGAGAACCGTGGCCCGGCAGGCGCGTGGGAAGCCGGCGGCTCCGCTGCTGCTGCTGCAGCCGCTGCCCCTGCGGGAACAGCTCTGGGTTCAGCCGCAGCGGGACGGAGCCGGCAGCAGAGCGATTTGGGGCTCATTCATCGAGCCACCCTAAGTTTAGTCATCACGGAGTGGTGCCTTTGCTTCCCCTCCTGCCTGCACTCTGTGAGTGGTTTAAAGGCTACCAGGGCACTCTGAGCCTCAGCAATTCATATTTGCATAGGGGGAAAAGAGGGGTGGGATGCATTTAAAAATTACTCAGTTCAAAGGTAGTGGCTGGTCTTTGCCTGTCTGTCAGATCTAAGAGGAGTGAGTGGATTTTCATGGAGGAATTTAATGGAAATTAAATCTCTACTGGAGTGAGCCATTCAACTCCTAAAGCTTCAGCCTAGTTTTGTATCCTGGATGAATGCCCTGCTGAATAGCTTGGTGGGGATGCAAAAAGCCACCTTAAACTAGGGATTTTTTTCTTCTGCTAAATTGACTTCAAAGTAGTAATTAAACAATGGCTAGCTTAAAAAAAAATCAAGTTATGAGAAACTATAGGACGAAATTACCTTATAACTAGAGGCTGTATTTTATGGGAGGGGGACAGGGTATGGGGTGTTCAAAATGGAAAAGTAACTGGGTAGAGGCAATTTGAGAGAAACAAAAATGGATGCAAGAAAGTAAAGTGAATTGCTGTGATTCAAACTTGTTGGTTTGTTCATTTCTTTTTATTACAGCTGTACTATAGTCCAGTCTGGAGCTTGGTAAGGAGAGGAAGGGAAGAGACTGCAGAATTGTTTGCGATATTTAAGCAGAAGCGTCCAGTTCAAGGGTGACAGGCTGAAGCAGCTTTCTGTGGCCTTTGTCCTGTCCTGTGTTTGAGGCTTGTCTTCTCCAGGCTGCTCTACGTAGGGCTGAGCCTGCACAGCTCAGCATTAATCTCTGCTTTTGTAAAGCAAAAACAGCATTTGTGGTCAAAAGCAATCTTGCTGCCAATATTCTCCCTTTTCCTCTGTCTCCCAAATCCACAATCACAACTGCATTTATCTCTCTCTGATGATTTAGAAGCACATTTGACTTGAAGCTAAACCAAATGAAAACTAATCTCCTGATTCCTGTGGTGAATTCTCCCTAATTCTCTCCTCTCCTGCAGTAAAACTCCCTCACTTGCCATTTGCTGATTTTAGTCCTTGGGGTCCTTGCTCTCACATGCAGAATGTTGCCCAGCATTGCACCTTCTTCCATCATGCCTGTTCTGGAAGGAAGAACCTGGAAGTTTATTACGTAATTTAATTTAAAATCTCTTTAGAGTGATTGGTTTGGTGCCTTTCCTGGGTTTAAATGCTTTTGGGGCTTTATTCCCACAATTCTGTTGTATAGACGATGTCACCAAATGAGATACAGAAAGAAGAGGATATAAACACAATTTCAGCACTATAACAGTTGCTAGATTTACCATGTGTTTAAGGTAAGGCTATTTTAAAGTGAAAAGTCCAACACTGCACTTAATCTGATTAGCACATTTTTTTCATACTCCCGGGATATTTCTGAGAATTAATGCTCAGGTTCAGACTATGGAAGCATGGCAGTGTACAATGGCAGATTCTGAGCCATGGGTCTTTAAAATACTGTCCATCTCTCGACTTTTGACAAGTGAAACCATGGTAAATGGTACTCCAGGTAATGACTTTACAGTCTTATTAAAGCTTACTGCAGACCTTGGGCTAGACTATCAGGCTTAAGCCTTCCCAGTGTCCCAATGTTCTACTGTTAGTGTGATAATTACTGTTAGTAGATGTGGAGGCCCAGGTACTGCCACCAAGGTTATTGTGCCTCAGCCATGGAGGGGCTGAGGCAGACACCAGGAGAAACACCCCTATAGATTAGGGTGAGGAAAACCTTCCTCCCATGGGCCTTTGCAGCCCCATGTTAATATCTCTTAGGTTTCATTGTTCTATTGGTTTAAGTTTATGCCACTCTGTTCAGCCCCCCTTCACCATATATGCACCCTTCCTAGAATGTTCTTCCTTCCCTTGAACCCCATTGGCTCTGTCTTGATGCAGTACTCCACCCCTGTTATGCTGTTGGTCCCCCCCGGTTCCTATTTACCCCTCTGCACCACTTTTCCTGATCCCTATTGGACTTTGACCCACAGATCTGCCCCTTTTGTCTCATATATAACCCTGTGCCCTCAGCCCGATCCTTGTTCTTGTCCCTGATTATATTTGAAGCTGTTTTCATCCCTGAACCTCTATTCTGCGTCCCTGGACCCCTTCATTGTGTTCCTGAATAAACAGTCTTTGGATAGCCAAATGAGAACCTGTCTCTTCTCTGCTTTGTCAGTGCCATTACAGTCGTGCCCTTACAATCCCGCACTCCTGGGCTCAGAGACACGAAGTCACTTTTTAGGACCCTGTGACCACCTGTGTTGCCCTGATTTTTCTGAGTTTTTTAAAGCCTTTTGAATTTTCATAAAATGGAGTCAGATCTTTTTAGTTACTGTAGAATATTAGAAGCAGTTCTACCTTTTTCCCACATATGTAACATAAACAAATCCTTTGTTTTTCATTCTCTGTCCTTTGTTTGCATATTTCTAACCTGAAAACAATTGTAACTGACAGTTGGTCTAGCCACTTGGCTGAAAGGTGAAAAACCCCAAAAAGCCAATCTTTGGCCAGACCCACAAATGTATAAAAAGTAAGAAATAAACAAAGAGGCTCTCTCTCCGCCCTGACTCAGCCTTGAGCTGGACAGAGGAACCTCTGCCCTGGAAAACCTCTCTCTCCGTGTGACTGCTTTGCGTGTCACGGTGACACGCCTGCACACTGTAACAAGAAGAAAGTTCTTAAAATATAATTTGCCATTGTTACATTGCTTTTCAAATACATTTCACAGTCTATTTGCACTGAGAATTGCTTTTTGTTTTTTAATCTTAAATGTAATAGGTTGCTGATAACTGCAATGCATTTCCATGAAGTGATGAGCTGAAAACTGGCAAGAACTGTTTGATGGGATATGTAAAATCCTGGTGAGTTTTAGCCCACACACAGATACTTTTATTGTTGCAAGCCTTTGCAATACCTGTCAGAAGGCTGGTTTCCTGCCAGGCAGTAGTTCTTGTGATAACTAAATTTTATCTTCTCCAAGATGATACAAGAGTATGAAGGCAACACACTGCCAAAAGTACTGGAAATGGGAAAGCACTTTGGACACCACTGAGGCCTCTGTGCTGCTGGCCAGGTAGCAATAACAAATAGCAATGCAAAGACTTTGCAGCAGCACTAATGTAATTTGCTGGAAAGTCCACAATTTCAGGTCAGAAAACCATGGAAGTTGCAATAAAACACAATGGCTGTGTGTGTGTTTTGTTTACAGCTTTTCTGCCCGGCTGTTCCACACCATTCAATGTTGCTGGAGTGTAAAGTAATGAGAGCTCTGCAGGGTGGTTTGTATCAGCTGAGTTCAAAGCCAGCAGCTCTGGTACAAGATCTGGCAATAAGTCAGTCGTGTGTGGGTGTTGTGTGAGAGGTAGTGACATGCTGGTTGCTGATATTTAATGAATAATCAGTCATTTCTCCTTTCTCACAGGGAGAGGTTGGGGCTCTCAGTAAGTTACCTTGTGGGGCCAGGTGGATTTCCAGACAACAGACTGTCCTGGGCCATACACCAAAGTTGTCCTATTGTGCTTTGAAAAACAGCCTGAAAAAAATGCCTTCCCAAAGTTGTGTCAGTCCCAGCTGGGACTGTGTTGACAATTGTAATAAATACAATAGACCAAATTCAGTAAATCAAAATTTAGTATTTTATTTTGAGACAAAATAAAAGTCTCCGATAGCCACAATTAAAAGGGACAGCGTCGAACCCTGGGGCTTCGGCGCTGGGTGAACACGGTAACACACTCTGTCAGTATGTCACCCCCTAAGTTCACATTTCTGGTCTGAGGCTGCCACTTTTTATACACTGGTTCGCTGAGAGAAAATTGGGACTCCAAGACTCCCCCTTCCGAGGCAGCTTCATTAGATATTCATGTTCGGGTTCTGGTGTGGTTGAATGGATTTGCGCTGGAGAACAATGCCATGATTGCTGTGTCCAGGTGCAGTGTAGAGATGTTAATGTCGGGAGGGGACGGATAAGATATCAATCTGATGTAATCATTGGGTTCTCCGGGTTCTCTATCTCCCTTTTCCTCGTTTTTGTTCTCTTTTAACGATTCCCGGCAGAGGTTTTCTCGTGTCCCTTTTCGTGTAATTCTTGGCATAGTTTTCTCATGTCCCTCCTGTGCAGTCTCTGGCAAAAGAATTCCTTCAGCCCCTCTCCGTGCAGCTTCAGTCCCAGTTAACCCGTTGTATACTTGATTAGAAATAAAACTTACATTTACAGAGAGTGAATTACATATTATAACTTTTAACACAAATTAACTTTAGAACATATATCACAACAATGGAAGTGGGTTCCCTCCCCAGACACACATTGTCACTCCCAGGCTCAGGCAGAGCTGCTGGCCTAAAATCAGTCATAACAGGTTGCTGAGCTGGTTATAAAAATAAAGATACAGGTGATCACTCACATCTCCTCTGGGAGTCAGAAGGATCTGTATTCTTTGTGATAAAGGGTATAAACTCCACATAGGCAAGAGTCAAGTCCCAAACACATACACAGATTATCCACCTCTTTTGAGGGAGCCTGACCAAAACTACGGACTGTTCTCTGAATGTCTGCACTCTGAATGTCTTCACTCTGAATGTCATTCTAACGCCCATGTCTTACACACACTTTGCAGCTTTACTTGTCTCATGCAGGTAGTCCCAGAGGACATTCTGCAATGCCTCTGCCAGTACTCACAAACCAATGTTTTCAGATCCATCTGACAGTGATCCCTAACTCATAAAGAAGTTAACAGTATTTGTTCATCCAGAAAGTTTAGGAACTGCTGGTCTAAGATATCTTTATTGTCCGACTATAAATAAGATATTCTGTATCAAAAAAAAAACCACAAGGGTATGTTAAATCCATAGCTGTGAAATTCTCTCTGTCCTGGGGTGACACTTCCTCCTAGATGGAAAACTGAGGTGTACAAGCTGAAATTGGTTTATTTTTAAGGAAGTGCTGATGGTTTTAAAAATGTATTGAATTCAAATGAGATGTTTGCCGTAAGCCACAGATGGCTTGAAACAATAGCTCTGACAATGGCTCCCAGAACTATCCATTGCTCCTGACTTGTTTAATTCAGAAACTTAAAGATGGTTATTTAAATGAGAGTAGCATTAGCTATTTATATTTTAGCAGGAAAAAAAAAAATTAAAAATGCTAGAACCCAAATGGTTCTAATGTCTTTCACTGATCTTAAATTTATCTTCTTTATACCTCTAGCCTAAATGGTTTGCATGTTCCACTTACTGACTACAACTACAAACATCTGTTGTGTATTTAAAACAAGGGCAGAATCTGCATTAAT
>JANEHK010000076.1:893814-911099 GCA_025960845.1 Tachycineta bicolor | reverse complement strand
AAGGAAAAAATGAGTTACCAGCAGAAATACCCCAAGATAGCCATTTGGGAGTTATGTTAGCAAATTGGGATATAGATCCTTGCACAAGAAAAAAGAACAAAGTAAGGATGATTCAACACTGTATGATAGAATGGACAAAAAGGGAAATAAGATCTGACCACGTTTATTTGCCTAGATATGGCGCTTCTGAAGTGTGGATTTGTCAGGCTTTAAACATATTTGTAAATTCAAAAGAACAGTTTAATCCGGAGGGGAAAAAAAATATGCTGCATGCTGGATAGGTGACACAGACCATATGGGGTCAAGAATTTTTAAACTATCAGAAACCCCAGACACAGAGCAAGAAGAGAAAAAGAGAGACAAGGGCTTGGATCTCCTAAAAATTTTGCCTCCCCCGGTTCTGCCAGCCGCCGCACCCGACCCTGTTCCCCTACCGGCTGCTCTCCCGTACGCAGCCATCCCGCCCGCCTCGGCCCTCGTGCCGGCTCCTGCCCCCCGTACACAGCTGTCTTGCCCACCCCCGCTCCCGTGCCGCCGGCTGCCCAGCCGCTCATGACTGCCCCGCCTGCGCCTCTCCCAGCTACGGCCGCTCCGGCCACCCATCCTCCGGCCGCCTTCCCCGGGACTGATCCGGCTGTCCCGGCCCCAGTGGCTCTGCCCATGGTGGCTCCGGCCGTGCTGGGTGCAGCCAGTCAAGACCACGTGCAGAAGGTCCATGCCCCGATCTGGTTCCCGCCAGGAGACCCAGTCCTGTTGTCGGTTCCGGCAACAGCCCCCGCCTACCCCCTCCCCTTTCTGGAGGACTAAGGACCAGGGCGAACCCCCGCCCCTCCCTCTCTGCCAGTCCCAGCAACCCCTGCCTTGGCCTCAGTTCCCTTGGTAACGACAGATAGCTCTGGTAAGGATAAAGAACAGAAAAGCTGGGATAAAGGGATTAATTTTTTCCCTTATGTTAGGAAAATTAATCCACGAACACCAGAGGTTTATGTCCAAAAGGGAGACAGAGGAGTCCTTTTACTTTATTCGAATAAAGGAGAGGCCATGGGGCATTTCCCCGGGGGTCTCTCAGTTTTTCAGAGGACGAAGCCTCCTTTTTATCCTAATTTCCCGGCCGCATTTCCCTCTCTCTTTCCCCATTGGCTGAGGTACTTGAGAGGTACAGACTTCCCGAAATGCCTAAGACTTAAGATTCCCCTTTTAGTGTATAACCCCCTTAATTTTTAATTTTATGGGATTTATGGGTTTTCCGCATTGTTGCTTTCATCTTTCAATATTCAATTTCATTTACAAACAAACCTACAGTTTGTAAAGGCAAGTATCTTCTTTTCCATTCATCAATCAATAGAATCCTTCCCATTGTTTCTCTTCTCTCTCAGTGCTAGTTTTATCTACCAGCAGACCCAGGGCTTGTTTGTAAAGACAAATCTTGTCATTCCTCTCACTTATGAGAAGTTCCTATGAGAGGGGAGAACACAGGTTTTGTAAATGACCCTTTGACTTCTTCAGAAGTCAGAAATTTTAAAAAGGAAATTAAAGGATTATTGGAGGATCCTATTGGTACATTTGAGCAAATCGACCAATTTTTAGGACCAAACGTTTTTACTTGGGAGGAGTTGCAATCAATTATGAAGATTATTTTTTCCCAGGAAGAAAGGCAGATGATTAGAGCTGCTGGAATAAGGATTTGGGAAAGGGAAAACCTGCAGGGAGAGCCAGGAGACCAGAAAATGCCAATAGCATCTCCAAATTGCAATAATAATAATGAAGTAGGATGGAGATCTATGGATTATTATAGTAATTTGATAATCAAAGGAATAAAAGAGGCTGCACCACGAGGGCAGAATGTCAGGAAAGCCTTTGAAGGACAGAAAGGAAAAGAAGAAACACCAACAGAATGGCTAGAAAGACTTAAAAGAAATATGAAACAATATTCAGGAATAGATCCTGAGACAACTGCTGGACAGGCTTTATTAAGAGTTAATTCTGTTACTCATGCCTGGCCAGATATTAGAAAAAAGCTGGAAAAAATGGAAGAGTGGCATGAGAGATCACTAAATGATTTATTAAGGGAAGCCCAAAAAGTCTATTTTAGAAGAGATGAAGAAAAAGCCAAAGTAGAAGCAAAAATTATGGTAGCCATGATGAGAGAAAGTAATTTTCAAAGAAATCCAAAGCCCCCAGGTACCACTCCTAGACATTCAGGTCTTAGAAACAGGGAAAAGGAGAGAAACAGAGCCCCAGTATGAACAAAATCCCAGGAACACCGTTGGAATGCCTGTTTCTTTTGCAGGAAGGAGGGATATTACAAACCTGAGTGTCCTCACCTAAAAAGGGAATTGAAAATTTTCCAAGAGATAAACCAAGAAGAAGAATAGGGAAGTCATAGGCTCTATTTTTTTAGGGGACAAATACCATCTGGATCCTGTGATAACCTTAAAAGTGGGTCCCCAGGAGGAGGAATTAGAATTTGTGTTCGATATAGGGGCAGAAAGAACCAGCCTATTAAGCACTCCAAAAGGCTGTAGTGTAAGTAAAGACACTGTAAAGGTATCAGGGGTGTTACCCTGGTTTTTCTGAGCTTTCTTATTAGCCTTCTTGAAATTTATAATGGAGTCAGATCTTTTCGTTACTGTACAATATTAGGAGCAGTTTTCTACCTTTCCCATAGATGTAACATAAACAAACCCTTTGTTTCTCATTCTTTGTCCTTTGTTTGCATATTTCTAACCTGAAAAACAACTGCAACTGACAGTGGGTCTGGCCACTGAGGATGAGGGGTGGAAACCCAAAAAGCCAATCTTCTGCCAGATCCACAAATGTATAAAAAGTAAAGAATAAACAAGGAGGCCCTTCTTTTTCCTGCTCTCTCCATTCTCGAGGTGGTGAGCTGGAATCAGAGGATTCTCTGCTTTCGAATGATTTATATCTGCGTGATTCCTTTGTGCATTTCGGTGACATCTGGTGACCCCGTGTGCGGAGCATTTTGGTGAGGTTTTCTTTCCCCTCTTTGCCTGGTCTGTGTTTATCATGAAGGATTCCTTAGTCTGGGAACTTTGGGAGGATATCTTGGAGCGGAAGAATGCTCAGATATCCCAAGAGGGGCTTCAAAGTCTATTTGCATGGGGCAGGAGACATTGGTTCTTTCCCACTCCAGGGTCTGTGATAAATCGTCGAGAGTGGTACCTCCTGAGGGACTGTATATTAGACTGCATTGATATAGAACATGAGGAAGAAATTGCAGAATTAATTTTGCAGTGGAAATTATTTGAGAAAGCGGTTTTTAAGTCGACCCCTTACAGCTCGATGGCTGGAAGCCCCATTCCAAAGCGGGACGGTGAGCTGGAAGGAGGCAGGGTCATTGTTCCAGATCCGGGATCTGAACTTGAGATTCTTTGCGATTCTTCCCCTCCATCCCCCATTCCTGCGCGGGGGGTTTCCCCCCCTCAGGGTCCGGCGCTGGTCTCGGGCAGAGGCAGGGCAGAGCCCCGCCGAGCCCGGGGGCGGTCCCGCCGATCCCCGCTCCGCAGAGCAGCCGGAGCGGGGCGGAGCCGGCTCCTCACCATGCCTTTCCGGCTTTGGTGGAGGGGGCGGCCCAGGAGAGCGGGTTCCGCTTTCGTTTGGCGAGAATTCAGTTACTATACATTGCCTCTTTTGTCGCACGACCGTCACGTATCTGATGGAGACAGGTGACTTGACGCTGCCTGCTCTGCTGCCCAGCCCAGGTCCAGAGGTGGCTGCATTGGCTGCCTCTGCCCCCCGGTCAGTCCCTTGGCGGGTACCGCCCCCACACGCGGGCTGACAGCTTTGCCCTGCTCTGGGGTGGGGGGGGCCGCGGGCTTCCGGGCCCCCGAGGGACCCCTTATCAGGGGGGTTCCGGACACTCCGCCTCCCGCGCCGGCCTCATGGGCTGCTGGCGATGCTCGCGGGGCAGGAAGAGGCTCTGAGACGGCCGGTTTTAATGAGCAGCCAGAAGGGACCGACGCGGCCCCGCCAGGGAAAGAGGCACGATCTCCGCCTCTGCTTAGAAGCGATGCAAATTCCCCAGCAGTTGTGCCTGCTGCAGAGGCATCTGACTGGTCTCTGGCGGCCGGTGCAGGCTCCAGCTCCGCTGCGGATGCGACGGGCCTGACACCAGCGGCTGGTCCGACCCCGCCCCCACTTCCCGCTGCGAGCGTTGCGGCGGCTACGGGTGGCGAGGTGGTTAAGTTCAGCGCAAATGGAGACACGGCTGGAATGCGGCCGGTCTTTGATAAGAGCAAAAGTTCCCGCGCTGTTGGCTCTTTGACAACAGCTTGGACGCTCCCCCCTTGTCAGGTGACCGTAGGGCCGAGAGACCGCGGCCAGTTCTGGGACAAAGTAAAGGCTAAGGTTGAAGGATTGAGTGCTGGTGCAGGACCTGCAGTCCCTGCATCTGACCCTGTGGGGTCTACAGGGCAGGATAAGGCAGGTGCTACTGCTTCATCTGAGGGTCTTCAGGCCTTTCCTGTCCTTCAGGGTGCTACTCATAACACCTATCAACCCTTGGTTTGGCAGGCTTTGACAGAACTGATGGATGCGGATTTTTCGGGACAGATTCACGCAATGGTCTCCACACCCACCCTCCCTCTGACTATTCCAAAAGGCACACAAATTGCTCAACTTGTTCCTTTTAAGTCTTCTGTTCGCAGAACCAAGGACCGATCGCGAGGAGACGGTGGCTTTTGCTTTACAGGGCCACCCCAGGTGCGCTGGACTGCTGTCCTGACCAAAGACCGTCCTGAGACGCTGTGTACCGTGTCCATGGTTGGTGCCACGCCATTGGAGGTTGAGCTTCGTGGCCTCCTAGATACAGGGGCTGACATAAGCATTCTCTCCCTGGATGCTTGGCCCCCACAGTGGCCTTTGACCCTGGCAAAGACACCGATCACAGGCTTTGGAGGAATGAAGCAATGCTACATGAGCCAGAATCCCGTGGCCATCACGAACCTGGAGGGACAGACAGCCATAATTTGGCCTCATGTTACTGAGATTCCTCAGAACCTTTGGGGGAGGGATGTATTGTCCGCATGGGGTGTGCGATCGGGAATGGATTTTTGATTGGGGCCACTGTGATGAAGGGCGCAGTGTCCCACGCCTCCTTTATGGTGGCTGGTGGACAGACTCATCTGGGAGAACCAGTGGCCCCTCCCTCATGACAAGCTAGTCGCCCTTCGTGAACTTGTACAGGAGCAGCTGGATCAGGGGCATTTGGAACCATCTACCAGTCCCTGGAACACTCCTGTCTTTTGTATCAAAAAGAAGTCTGGGAAATGGAGGTTGCTACAAGACCTCCGAATGATCAATGCCGTGATGGAAGGCATGGGAACATTGCAGGCTGGTATGCCATCGCCTACCATGCTTCCTGCGGACTGGCCGGTCCTCATTGTGGATCTGAAGGTTTGTTTTCTTACGATCCCTCTGCATCCTGATGACAGACAAAAATTTGCCTTCACGGTACCAACAATAAACGATGCAGAGCCCGCACAGCGGTATCAATGGAGAGTTCTTACTCAAGGAATGTGTAATTCGCCAATGTTGTGCCAATGGTATGTAGCCCGTGCCTTGTCTGGAGTTTGCAAGCAGTTTCCTGATTCTCACATCTATCATTATATGGACGACATTTTGGTGGCTACGCCCACCCAGGATGAGCTGCTGAGGATACAGCCTCAGTTTTTGAATGCTCTGCATTCACATGGACTGCAGGTAGCTCCAGAAAAGGTACAACAACAACCTCCCTGGAAATATTTGGGGGGTCAAAATTCTGGAACGGACAATCCGTCACCAGGAGGTGCAATTTGTGCAATCGGTGAAGACACTGAGTGATGCTCAGAAGCTGGTAGGTGTTATCACTTGGTTACGTCCTTACTTGGGACTGACCACAGCACAACTGTCTCCCTTGTTTGAATTGTTGAAAGGGGACGCTGATTTAAAGTCACCTCATGAATTAACCCCTGAGGCATGAAAAGTGCTGGAGGAGGTTCAGCAAACTGTTTCGGCTTGCCAAGTGTACCGCATTGAACCTTCCATTGATGTCACTGTGTTCATTACCACTCCTGATTTACATCCTACAGGTATCATCGGCCAATGGAATGATGATTGGACTGATCCTCTGCACGTCTTGGAATGGGTCTTCCTGCCTCATCAGCCGCATAAGACGGCGACGGCGCTGTTTGAATTGATTGCGCGCTTGATAATCAAGTGCCGGCAACGCTGTTTGCAATTGATGGGTGCAGATCCCTCAAAGATCATACTCCCGGTTCAGAGGGAGGAATTTGATTGGAGCTATGTGAACAATGTTTCGCTGCAAAGTGCTCTCGAGGGTTTTTCAGGGCAGATTACTTATCATCTGCCTAGCCACAAGCTATTGCAAGTGGCCAAAAATACTCAATTTTCTCTACGACCCAAAAATAGCCAAGAGCCAGTGCAAGGTCCCACTGTCTTCACTGATGGGTCGGGCAAAACAGGAAAAGCCATTGTTACCTGGCAGGATGGATCTGAGTGGCAGGTTTTGGAAGGCCATGAGGATGGGTCAGCCCAACTGGTTGAATTAAAGGCTGCTGTCATGGCATTTGAGAAATTTTCCCAGGAACCTTTCAATTTGATCACGGACTCCGCCTATGTTGCCGACATCGCACAGCGATTGGGTTGTTCAGTGTTGAAGGAGGTCAGTAACCCTGCCTTGTTTAATTTACTGAAGGCCCTGTGGTGTGCAATTCAGGCCAGAGTTCATCCATATTATGTTCTGCATGTATGGAGTCACACTAATTTGCCAGGATTTTTGGCGGAAGGTAACGCAAGGGCTGACAAATTGGCTAACCCAGCGTGGGTAGCCCCTCAGCCTGACGTGCTCGCGCAGGCCAAGGCATCGCTTGGGTTTTTCCACAAAAATGCGCATACACTGCAGAAGCAGTTTCAACTGACAGCCACTGAGGCTAATGAAATTGTCGAGTCGTGTGACGACTGTCACACCCTTGGTGCGCCATTGCCGGCAGGGGTTAACCCCAGAGGCCTTAAAGCCTTGGAGCTTTGGCAGACCGATGTCACCCAGGTCGCCGAGTTCAGCCGGCTCAAGTATGTGCATGTCACGGTGGACACGTTCTCCTCTGCGATGTGGGCTTCTGCTCACACAGGAGAGAATGCCCGAGATGTCATTGCCCACTGGAGGCAGGCCTTTGCTGTTCTTGGCATACCTTCTGCTGTGAAAACCGACAATGGTCCTGCTTATGCCTCGCAGCAGGTACGGCAGTTCCTACAGTCATGGGGTGTGTCACATAACTTTGGCATCCCTCATTCTCCGACGGGACAGGCGATTGTAGAACGCAATCATGGTACACTCAAACGTGTTCTTCAGAAGCAGAAACGGGGAATGCAGGGTGAAACCCCACACAGTTGGTTGGCAAAGGCTTTGTACACCATCAATCACCTTACGGTGCCACAGAACTCAAATAATCCTGTCATTTTGAACCATCATCTCTCGTTGCAGGCTTCAGATGGTGAGCAACAGCCACGAGCGAAGGTACGGGTTCGAAATTTAGTCACCAAGCAATGGGAAGGACCTTATGACCTAATCGCTATGGGGCGAGGGTATGCGTGTGTGTCCACAGACACTGGGACACGCTGGCTACCTTCAAAGTGTGTCCGTCCTGACCTGCGACCACAGAGGCAGAACTCAGCTGACAGGCAAGGTGGAAGCCGTGATCAACTTGAAAACCACCAAGTGGATGAATCCTCGAGTGATCACTCTGATGATTCCTCCACAGACAGTGATTGAATTTGTATATATTCCCTTTGTAAAATTGTTCATTTTTCTTTTTCTGTTTTTTCTTTTTTTAAAGTTAAAAGGGTGAGATGTTACCCTGGTTTTTCTGAGCTTTCTTATTAGCCTTCTTGAAATTCATAATGGAGTCAGATCTTTTCGTTACTGTACAATATTAGGAGCAGTTTTCTACCTTTCCCATAGATGTAACATAAACAAACCCTTTGTTTCTCATTCTTTGTCCTTTGTTTGCATATTTCTAACCTGAAAAACAACTGTAACTGACAGTGGGTCTGGCCACTGAGGATGAGGGGTGGAAACCCAAAAGGCCAATGTTCTGCCAGATCCACAAATGTATAAAAAGTAAAGAATAAACAAGGAGGCCCTTTTTTTTCCTGCTCTCTCCATTCTCGAGGTGGTGAGCTGGAATCAGAGGGTTCTCTGCTTTCGAATGATTTATGTCTGTGTGATTGCTTTGTGCATTTCGGTGACATCAGGGGCAAAAGGAGAAAGTTTTACAGTTCCTGTCATTAAAAATGTGGTGATTGAAGGTGAAACCAGAATTTGGATGGGAGATGTCTTATTGGTTCCTGGGTCATGTAGCAACTTATTAGGGAGAGACTTGCAGGTAAAGCTAGGGATAGGGGTCATACCACAAGAAGGAAAAATGACAGCTAAAATTTTTAAACTTGATCAAGCGGATGAGGATAAAATTAAGAAAAAAGTTGGGCTGGAGAAGGAAATAGGGGAGGACTAAACATTGACCCCATAAGGGTCGCAATTGAAAGAGAAGAGTGCCCTCTACATGTACATCAGTACCCTATATCCTTGGAAGGATGAGGAGGTTTGAAGCTGGTAATAGAAGGGCTAATAAAGGATGGGACATTAGAACCTTGCATGTCTCCTCATAATACCCCTATTCTGCTAGTAAAGAAGCCTGATGGTAATTACAGATTAGTACAAGGCTTACAGGAGGTTAACAAAAGAACTCAGACCCATTACCCAGTGGTACCCAATCCCTATACTCTTCTAAGGTCCCACCCAAGCATCAGTGGTTTAGTGTGGTGGATCTAAAAGATGCTTTCTGAACTTGTCCATTAGCTGAAGAAAGCCGAAATATCTTCACCTTTGAATGGGAGGATTCAGATACTGGGCGAAAGCAGCAACTAAGATGGATGAAATTGCCACAGAGTTTCACTGAGTCTCCAAACCTATTTGGACAAGCTTTAGAAACAATATTATAAACTTTCTCCACTCCTCCTGGAATACAAATTATACAATATGTGGATGATCTCTTATTATCAGGGGAAGCTAAAGTTGGAGTTAGGGAAGCTACCATAAAACTTTTGAATTTTCTTGGGGAAGAAGGACTAAGAGTATTAAAGGGGAAACTGCAATTTGTAGAATCAGAAGTAAAATATCTTGGAAACTTAATAAGCAAGGGTAGCCGAAAGCTAAACCCTGAGAGGACTGCAGGAATTTTATCTGTCCTCCCTCCCTCTTCAAAAAAGCAAATTAGAAAGCTACTCGGATTATTGGGATATTGTAGATTATGGATTGAAGGGTATATACAGGCAGTAAAAATTTTATATGGAAAATTGACAGAAGGAGATAATATAAAGTGGACCAAGGAAGATGATGATAAATTAGAAGAATTGAAGTTGAAACTAGCCTCAGTGCCAGCTTTGAGCTTACCCTCATTAGAAAAACCTTTTCATCTGTACATGACTGTAGAAAATGGAGTAGCTCATGGAGTTCTGGGTCAGGAGTGGGGAGGAGTAAAGAGACCAATAGCTTATTTATCAAAGATGGTGGACCCAGTGAGGCATGGATGGCCAGTATGTATTCAAGCTATAGCAACCACTGCAATTCTGGTAGAAGAGAGCTGTAAGCTTACTTTTGGAAGTAAACTAATTGTGTGTACACCTCATGCAGTTCAAAATGTGTGAAACCAAAAGGCTGAAAAATGGCTAACAGATTCTAGGATGCTAAAATATGAAGCAATCCTGACAGACAGTGATGACTTGACATTAGAAGTAAACAAGAGTTTAAATCCAGCTTAATTTTTATATGGACAAGCAAAAAGTGACCTAACACATAATTGTTTAGAAATTTTTCAATACCAAACCAAAGTACAGGAAGATCTCGAAGAGCAAGCTCTTTCAGAAGGGGAAACAATATATGTGAATGGTTCTTCCAGGTGTTTACAAGGAAGAAGAATGTCAGGATATGCTTTGGTTGATGGGAAAAATACGCAAACCATTGAAAAAGGAAAATTACCTTCAAACTGGTCAGTTCAAATTTGTGAATTATATGATCTAAAAAGAGCACTGGAATATTTCGCATATAAGAAAGGAACCATATATACTGACTCAAAATATGCCTCTGGGGTAGTACACACTTTTGGAAAAAAATGGGAAGAAAGGGGGTTACTCAGTTCAAAAGGAAAGGGACTAATACATGAGGGTCTCATTTTTGAGGTCTTAGAGGCATTAAAATTGCCAGAAAAAATAGCTGTAGTACATGTCAAAGGACATCAAAAGGGAATGACCTCAGAAAGAAGGGGAAATAATCTGGCAGACCAAGAAGCTAAGGATGCAGCAGAGAATGGGATCCAAAAGGTTATGTTAATTCTGACCTCAAATAAGGAAGAATTGGAAACTCCAAAATTCAGTGAAGCAGAAGAAGAAGAATTAAGTAAGATAGGGGGAAAGCCAGATGAATCAAGGAGATAGAAACTTCCTGATGGGAGACAGTTACTTAATAAGCCACTCACTAGGAGAATATTAGAAAACATGCATCAAAAAACTCATTGGGGTACTCAAGCTTTGTGCGATCACTTTCTAAGGCATTATGGGCGTATTGGGATTTTTGGATTGGCAAAACAAGTAACTGAAAGATGTATAATTTACCAGAAGGTAAATAAAAAGGTAATGAGAAAAACAACATTAGGAGGTCGGGAGTTAGCTCTTCGACCATTTCAAAGTATCCAAATGGATTTTACTGAACTACCCCAAATACAAAGATGGAAGTTTTTATTAGTGATAACAGACCACCTGACGCATTGGGTGGAGGCTAGTCCCACTGTCAGAGCCACAGCCAATGTAGTATGTAAAACCCTTTTGGAACAATATATTCCCAAGTACAGAATGGTTAATAGGATAGACTCGGACAGAGGAACACATTTCATGTCAAAAGTCTTACAGCAAATAGCTCAAGCCTTGGGGATAAAGTGGGAATTGCACACTGCATGGCATCCACAGAGTTCAGGTCAGGTAGAGAGGATGAACCAGACTTTAAAAAGAACCTTAACAAAATTAATAATTGAAACCCAAATGTTGCGGGTAAAATGCCTACCTTTGGCTTTATTGAGGGTTTGAACACAACCCAGGTCAGACCTGGGAGTGTCACCTTATGAGATGATGTTTGGGTTACCCTTTCTGACCACCCAACAGGAAACAGCCACTTATTATGTAGGGCAAATGAGTGTTAAGAAATAAGTCAACACAATTGCAAAAACCCTTGAAAATATGCAGTTAAAATGAATAATCCCTCAAACCGCACCTTTAGACTTTAAAATCCACAATATCCATCCAGGGGACTGGGTATCAATGAAAACATAGAAAGAACAATCTTTAACTCCACAATGGGAAGGTCCTTTCCAGGTATTGCTGAGGACCGAGGCTGCAATCCAGACCAAGGAACGAGCGTGGATCCATGCCAGCAGAATCAAAAGACCTATAGAAGAACCAAAGGAGCAGACTACATCTAAACCAGTTGATACCAAATTAACTCTTAAATGGGGACTGGGTGGTAATGACCTGGGAGAACCCAAATGACCCAAGAAATATACAAAGAATCACACCTAATTGGGAAATAAGGCCAAGCTTATATCAGTGGTTTCAAGTTCAGCCTGGAAGAGTTCTGAGATGCCTCCAATACCCCCCTTGGGGAGGAACACTTCCACTTCAAACAGGAGGATCAGGATTGTTTCGGTCAGAAGGTCCTTATATTCTGGCCTTAGCTTCTGACTTATACACAGGAGGAGTTATTACCTCCATCAGAATTATACTATATACCCTGTCTGATTCATCCCAATACTGGACAGGCTAGCTGGGTTAAATGTAAATGTTTAAATTGTGGAAAAAATTGGTATTGTAGTTCACAAAAGCAACGCTCTCATTGTATGAAGTGCCGAGTGACAAATCTATTTCCCATCCCAGTAGAACTAAGAACAGCTGAAATAGTAACTTTGCTTTGTGAATGGGAATTACTGGTACCTGTTGAGTGGGAAATACCTGAGGAACAGTGGGAAACTACAGTTAAGAAGTTTCAAAGACAATTTGCCTAGAAATTTACAAAAAGGAAGTGACAAGGAAATAGAGGGCAAGACCGGGTGACCACTGTACTTGCCACTAAGAAGATCATATACACCTGCTGTGGGTTGCAACCCCATAGGCATGGGAGATGGAGGTATAAGCCATACCAGACCTCTATTATTCCTTTTTCTGTCACTCAATTTTTGTCTTTTCCCTTATGGGATATTGGCAAAGTCATGTCACAGATGCTGTCGAAAGCTATATATGGAAAGACACCGAGGTTCCTTCCTTATTACACACACCCATATCAACAGTCACTGTTATAACCCATTCAAATTAAATAATTGCATTCACAATGGGAAAAAATACTGGATAACGGAAAATTTGGGAACAAGTGGTGACAGGTTGGGAAGTAAATGTCCAAAAGGGGAAAGACGTATTTGTTTCACATATGCTGTCGGGAGTAAAGTCCAAGACTTAGTAAAAGAACAAATGGTAAGCAAAAAGACTAAGCCAGCACAGCAATCTAACTCTGTGCAAATTTCACTTCAAGATTTGTATACAAGACTGGACCAGCAATTAGAAAAAGGAAGAGATATCTCGAGACTGGGTGTCGCTAGACAGACACGAAAAGAACAACACTCATGCAGTCAGGTTGTCAGAGCAAAAAAGAGCGCGTTTATTTCTCGACCTTGATTTATATAGATTCTGGGCAATGACCAGGGATTGGAGAATGAGGTTGCCACCTCTCCAACCCCACTGGTCAAACTAGAAGTCCATCAATTGTCCCTCCTCCAGAGAGGAATGCGAAAACAATCATTTTGTTTACATTACAATACATGAGAAACTCCACTACAAAGTTGCAAACATCAGAAGGCTGAAAATATCAGAGCAACAACTGGGGAAAAATCTGTTTGTGGAATTGGGGGAAAGAATAAGTAAGGAACTTAACATAACCAAGTGTTGGGTCTGTGGAGGTGCTTTGATGTCAGAGGAGTGGCCATGGAAAGGCAGTAGCTTAGTCCTGGTTGAACTCCTTAAGTGGAACCAGACAAATGTAAGGGGGGAAAACCAACCAGAAGGCTGGATTTTAAGCTCAACAGTGATAGGGGAAGAATGTCTCTGGCGCACTGTGAAAAATCTTCTTAATGAAGTGGGAAAAACACCTTGTAAAAGATATAAGGTAAGCAATGGAACTTTTACATGGTGGATCCCAGAGGAGCTGTTATATGTGTATATGATAATTCGTGCAAATAAAATTGTCATATATATATTTATGTACTGTTAAAATATACTCTTATAAGTTTTAAAATTCACAAGCCAGAGACTGCAACATAATGTCAAAACCACCTGGACAAAGGAGGGAGGACTTCATTTACAGTAAAATAAGTGTGGCCAGCTCGGAGATGGATCATCCATCAAGGTGATCCAAGGAACGCCCGGGCGATGAATATGTGATAAATATCCAGAGATTGAGTTAACCAGGGCCATCAGAGAGATACATCTCAATGCCAGATTCCGGGAACACGATCACAGGTGTTCATCACTTTCCGGACATGTTTTGTTCAACTTGCCACAGAGAAAGAACTCCTCATGAATATGTGTAGTCCAAAACAGAAGAAAAGGGACTCAGCCTCGGACGAAAAAACCTGTATAAAAATCACTCAGTCAAGACAGTCGGTGTGGAGCACAGGGGACCCTCTGCTGCAGCAGGCAAACCTGTGTCTCACCCAACGCCAACACCTGGGCTTGGCACTGACCTTTTTTTTTCTTTTTTGATAGTGTTTTTTTTTTTGTCGTTGCTCTCAAAAATTCTATTTGGACCTTTTTTTAATAAATTTCCTTCAATTAATAAATTGGAGCATTTTTCATTTATAACAGGAACCAACTTGGTATTGGACTCAAAAGAAAATGAAAGAGGAAAATTGTAGATATAATAACGAAGTTGGACTTTTTCAATGTAATGATACAGGAAAAAAATCCTTATTATGGGATCCCAGAAATATCCAAATTCTGGGAGAATATGAATCAACAGGAAAATGATTATTGGAAAGCACCAGATGGCTTATTTTGGATATGTGGAAAGAGGGCTGTTGGGGGGTAGGTTTGGTTTTGGGTTTTTTCCTACAGAATTTTTCCCCCCCATCAGTTGCTAAGAGACTAAATACTGATGCTTAGAGGGTGCTTGACCCACACAAAAGAAGTAGCTGAGGGTGGGGGAAGATCACTTAAGTTTGGGGGAGGGAAAAGCACAGTGCTCCAGGAGTTGAGTGTGTTTTTTCTTGCTCTGGGCATCAGAGAGGCAGGGTCGGGCGGCTGCTTGCTGCGTGAAGAGTCCACTGTTAACGGAGGATCCAGTCCTGGGAATTCTACCACCATCTATCATCCGCTCATTTGCCCAAGAATCCGGAGCCCCTTAGCCTGCTCTGCTGGAGCTGGGCCAGCCCTGTCCAGCAATCAGGGCTTCTTCAGCACTGCTCACTTTGCCGGGACACCGCCTCCCGCCTGCCGGGACACCCCCCTTTGCCTGCTGGGGATAACCTGCCATTTCCAGCCATCAGCCCCGGAGTGTTCCAGTGTTCCAGCTTGGTGCTCTTGGGGAGGGGCCCAAGAGATCAGACTGCCCTGGGCTTGTGAAACAAAGCCCCTCTAGTTTCTTAGTTCTGTTTATTATTATTATTGCTGTAGTTGTTGTTGTTTATTTGCCTTATTATTTGTAATAGATACATTAGACCAAATTCAGTAAATCAAAATTTAGTATTTTATTTTGAGACAAAATAAAAGTCTCCGATAGCCACGCTTAAAAGGGACAGCATCGAACCCCGGGGCTTCGGCGCTGGGTGAACACGGTAACACACTGTCAGTATGTCACCCCCTAAGTTCACATTTCTGGTCTGAAGCTGTCGATTTTTATACACTGGTTCGCTGAGAGAAAATTGGGACTCCAAGACTCCCCCTTCCGAGGCAGCTTCATTAGATATTCATGTTCGGGTTCTGGTGTGGTTGAATGGATTTGCGCTGGAGAACAATGTCGTGATTGCTGTGTCCAGGTGCAGTGTAGAGATGTTAATGTCGGGAGGGGACGGATAAGATATCGATCTGATGTAATCATTGGGTTCTCCGGATTCTCTATCTCCCTTTTCCGTCATTTTTGTTCTCTTTTAACGATTCCTGGCAGAGGTTTTCTCGTGTCCCTTTTCGTGTAATTCTTAGCATAGTTTTCTCATGTCCCTCCTGTGCAGTCTCTGGCAAAATAATTCCTTCTGCCCCTCTCCGTGCAGCTTCAGTCCCAGTTAACCCGTTGTATACTTGATTAGAAGTAAAACTTACATTTACAGAGAGTGAATTACATATTATAACATTTAACATGAATTAACTTTAGGACATATATCACATTATACTTACTAGTAAAGAACTGTTATTCCTTTCCCCATACCTCTGCCTGAAAAAACTCCTTTAATTTTCTAAATTATAACAACTTGGAGGGGAGGGGATTAGAATTCCCCCATTCCTAGAGAGGCCCTGCCCCTCCCTAGCAGATACCTGTCTTTCAAACCAAGACAAGGGCATATCCAAGACTCCCCTCTAGGTGGAAAGGGGGTTGCACTTTGGGAATTATACAGCCAGGATTCTTTCTTTTACCAGGACCAAATGGGGAACAATTAGGGATACCACTTTATGAGGACTTAAAAAGAAATAAGAGGGATTTGATTGGAGGATTCCAAAAATGGGGGGATGAAGAATGGTCCCCTGAACGCATATTGGAAACATATGGGCCAGTCACCTGGGCACAGGATGGGAGTTGGGGATATCAGATCCCAATTTATATGCTGAACTGCATCATAAGACTTCAGGCTGTTGTAGAAATAATAACAAACAAAACTGGTCAGGCGTTGGAATTAATATCAAGTCAACAACGCTGTTGAGGGTTAAGTTTTACTGTAGAATTTTTCCCCCTCCCATGAGTTACGAGGAGATTTTAAGTACTGATAGTTAAGGGTGCTTAAGGGGACAAAGGAGGTTGATCGCTGAGTTTTGGGAGAGAGAGGAGGCTCCTGGGGGGCAGAGGGGGAAGGACTTTCATTGCTCTCGGTTCTCCCGGGGAGCACGGTCGCGCGACGGAGAGCTGCCTGAAGTCCACAGCTAGCGGAGGAGTCTGGTCCTGGGAATTCTATCATCTGTTGGAGTGCCCAGGAATTCGGAGTTTCTTCGCTGCCCTGCTGGATTCTAGGTCAGCCCGAGACCAGCCGCTGCGGCTTCTCCGGCACTGCCCACCTTGCTTGCCAGGGCACCCCCCTGCCTGCTGAGGACAATCCACCGCTTCCAGCTTCCAGCCATCAGCGCCGGAGCTCCCAGCGTTTGCCCTCGGGGTTCTTAGTTCTGTTTTACTGTTTTTATAAGTGCTGTTGTTGTTTGTCTGTCCTGTTATATTTACTAGTAAAGGACTGTTATTCCTTCCCCATAGCTCTGACCGAAAAGTTTTTTTTTTAATCTTCCAAATTATAATAACACGGAGGGAAGGATTTGAATTCCTCATTTCCTAGAGAGGCCTGCCTCTCCTTAGCAGACACCTGGTTTTTTTTCAAACCAAGACAAACGCCAAACAAGGGCTGCAGTATATCAAAACAGGTTAGCTTTAGATTATTTACTAGGTGAAGAAGGGGGTGTTTGTGGAAAATTTAATACATCAGATTGTTGTTTGAAAATAGATGACAATGGGGATGCCATTCTGGATATAGGCAATGATATCAGAAAAATAGCTCACATACCAGTTCAAAGGTGGGAATCAATGCTAAAAGCTAGCTGGTGGGATAACCTATTGAGAATAGAATGATGGAAAAAGCTAGGATTTTTTCTCTCATGTGTTGCTGCTGGCCTGATATTTCTTTCTTGTTTAATCCCTTGTTTTATTCAGCTGATCACAAGTGTAGTTCAAGGCATGCAAGTGGCAACAACGCCTATGGACCCAAAATTGGCTACATACAGAATGGAACAAAAGATCATGGTATTAAAGAAACAAAATAATATATAAGACCCCTTTGAAGAAGCAAAATTGATCTGTGAAAAAAATGAGCAAATAATGGAGGCTAGAAAACAAGGAATGTGGCTCAAGCCAATTGAATTATAAGAAAAGGAGGGGGGATATTGTTATAAATGCATATTATATAGTTGGCTTTTCACAAATATTAGAA
>JANEHK010000076.1:875514-888814 GCA_025960845.1 Tachycineta bicolor | reverse complement strand
CCTTGCAGCCCCGCGAGAGTCGCGGCACCCCGCAGTATCCCCTCAGGGGTGCCCCGGGTGCCAGTACCGCCCCCCTGCCCCCTCCCCTGGCCGGCGGTGCCGCTCGCTCCGCCCGCCCCGGCCCGCGCCCTCCTTGCGGGGAGGATCCGCCCCCCCTTGTCTCCCGGTCCCGTTTCCCTTAAAATTTCATGGAATTGGGAGGGGGTCGCCCTTCCCGCGTCCCCCTGCGCCCCTCCCCCCCCGGTAGCTGGGGAGGGGTCGGGCCCCGGCGGTGCCAGCCGGGCCCTGCGGGGAGGTCGGGCGGTTCCTCCCCGGGAGATGCCGTCCTGCCCCGTCGATCCCCCAGGAAGGCGACGGCAGAGGTGCCGCTATCGGCCCATCTCCCGCTCCCCGTGGGAGGATGTAAACTTCCCTGGAGATCCCTCAGCGCCGTCTGTCAGATCTCCCTTACCGCGGGCTCTCTGCGTCCTTTTTAGTCACCTGCTCTGCTCTCATTGTTTAGGCTTTCGAGGGTTTGCCCTTCTCCCCTCGCATCTGCCCCCTCTTCGGTGTCTTTTTGGCTTTTTTTTTTAAGGAAGTTGCATGGATAAATTGCTATCCTGCTTTTTATGGTGACTGTAGGATGCTGTGTGAATGTAACTCGTACATAAAAATTTCTATGGGACCTGTGATTTGGGTTCTCAGCCACAGAACCCTACAGGATACTTTCCCTCTCCCCTTCTTCACTCCCCCACTCTCCAAAATAAATCTCCCTCCAATGGGTCACCGACCCGGGAAACTGCAAATCACTTGTAAGCTTGTGACTGGTATCTCCAGTGAACATCTTGGAAAAATCAGCACAAATATTTTCTGTATCTTTTCCTGAGACCAAACCACTTCACCATCTACAGTGGTATTTTCTGAAGCTTGTTTACTTCTCACAGGTTTTCCTTAGATGTCTGAAATTTTCTTCACAAATATAAATTCTAACTTTTTTGAAATATAGTTTGGGAGTTGTACAGGTCACACAGCAAAACAAACTAAAAGTGCAGCGTGTAGGCCACTCTCCTTTGTAGAGAATACAAGTGAGGTTTTAACTTCTGTAATCAGGCTCCTGAAACATCTTTGGACAATAAATAGAAATTAGAGTCCATGTTACTTTCCATTCTTTGGTGCTGAACAATGTCTCATGCATTGAGGGCATCCCGTGCCTCAGAGTCATTGAACTTGCACTTTTATATTGGGAAATCTGTTTAGAGCTCAGTAAAGCAGCACAGAAGCTACAGGAGGGTGTAAAACATGATGCTTTAAAGATAAAGATGCTCTGAGGGAAAGCACCACATTTAGTACTTTAGTGTACATAAGAGACATCAATGTAAATGAACCCAAATTTTTCAGTGAAGAATGGTTGAGTGAATTTCTACTTGTGTGATTCTAGGGTACATGTAACTTCTCATTTCTTAGGTCAAGCATGTGGAAAATTGATCTCTATGGAATAATCTTTGTCTTTGTAGTATGTGTGTTCCATTTTGGTGGAGACAGTGAAAATCTCCCAGCCAGTGATTCCACAGTATGTCACTCCTTATGATCCTGTTTGTGAGACTTTGACAAAGCTGACAAGCAAGATTCTGTCAACAGTAGATGTATTCACTATTTTTGGTAATTCTTACTCATTTGTTAGCCTTTTAAACATGGAAAACCAAAATATTGAGCTGTTTATAAGTTGCATTTTTTCTCATTGCAATGAAATGTAGCTTGATACTTGGCAAACTAGATTAGTTGCTCTGGGTGATTTAACTTGAGAGATGAAAACAATTTTGCATACTTGCATTTAGAATTGTGAGGCTGTAGCTGCATAACTTGGTTCATCTTTCTCAGAAAATGTGTTTTGTTTCTTTTGTTAATGGACAGGATAAGGGCATTTTGATACAAAGAAAAGTGATCCGAGAGTAGTGTCTTCTCACATGAGAAAGCAAATATAATTTATGGAGAGGTCTATAGATGTTTCTCACGCTCAGTTTTTTTTTTCTACACTTTAAAAATGTATAAATAGGGTAAATGCCCAGTGAAACAAACAAACAAACAAACAACAAAAAAAAAATAAAAACCACCCCAAATGTGGGGTTGGAGAGAACTTTTAGATACCCTTGTAAAATGCTTTCAGAGTAATTTAATCTGGTGGTGAAAAGAACGTGAATTTCCTTTTTGGCCTGTTTGAGTTTTGAATAATTTTTCAAATGT
The DNA here is from genome assembly GCA_025960845.1 of Tachycineta bicolor. Lineage (NCBI taxonomy): Eukaryota > Metazoa > Chordata > Aves > Passeriformes > Hirundinidae > Tachycineta > Tachycineta bicolor. Next base: position 886,594 of record JANEHK010000076.1, on the reverse strand, counting down.
TATTTTTAATTGTGAAGTATTTCAGAACATATTTGCTTTTTTTAAAAAAAATCAGTATCTATCTATTGAGTAAAGATTGGCATTATTTTTGACTTCACTGTGAGCCTTAAAAAATCTAATTATGCAGAAGTACTTTAGGAAATCAGGCTGTGTCAGGTTCTGGTGCTGCTGCAGTGACATGCCTGTAGTGCACTGGGAGGTGGAAAGCAGCGAGCTGTGAGAAGATTTTTTGTAATCTTGTGTCTTGGAAAGTTGTTTTTCTTATAAATTAAATATGATGAGAGCCACTTAGAATTTTTTATGTGTGCTATAAATTACTTTCATTTTCTAAAATACAAATGTGCTGCTTAAATTCAAGGGTAGCTCTGTTTTAGTAGTAATTCTTGTTCCTGAGAGTCAGTAGGACCTTTGCACATGTACAAGGAAATTCCTGATCTTCCTTTTAATAACTGGTATTGTTTGTGTCATTATTTTAATAATATAGTCTGAATATAAAATGAAACAGGTAGACCCAAGTGATTGTGTGTATATACCATACTGTTTATACAAAACCAGAACTTTTTGTATTTTATATTATTTTATTAGTATATTTCTAAACATCCCTGTGTGATTTATGTTGATCTATTTAATGTGAGATGTAAACAAGTAATTTTTGTGATATTACTTCCTACTTGTCTTTTGTAGGGTTTTTTTGCTCCCAAATATTAAAGTTTTAAAAATTGCCCAAATTTTTATTTTTTAATATACATACATGTATATCTGTATATCTATCTATCTGTCTGTCTCTTCAGGAACCATTCTTTCTCCTCAGAAGGGATTACAGAATAGTCTTGGTTTTTGTTTTTTTTTTTTTTTTTTTCTTTAGAAGAATACAGTATAATAATTCTTTTGTGTTTAAGACTTAAGGACTCCCTATTGCCACTGCAAAAGGGTGTGACTAGTTTATCCAGTTTGGCACATTTTTTGTGCAAATCAGCAAGATCCGAAATCTTTGCATTCTTGTTCTGAGTGTGTGTCAGCAACGTAAACTGCTCACAGAACAAAGCAAATGAAGCTGTTGGGAGAGCAAAGGCGAGGGAGACAGGGCAGGCACCTTTTGAGGCAGGAGTTTCGCAGTAAACAGTGCAAGGCAAACAGCTACAGCTCGGTCAGTGAAAGTGTGTTGGAGCAGGAGGCAGCAGGAGTGTCTGTCAGCAGGAGGACTTGCTGCTTTCAGTTAGAGGAGTGAGTGATACCAGCATTATGAGCTTCTGATAGCACTGGGGAGCACCGGGTCTGCCTGTGCAAATCCCAGAGAGTAGTTGTGCATTTTCATGCAGATATGTGCCATTGTAGCCCAGTCCAGATGTGTTGCAACTCTGCTCTCTTATTTATGGCTGGGTTTTACACTTTTTTCCAACCCAAATATCAAACTCTATGATGACTTTTCTTACTTAGCTGAGTCAGATGAAGAGAAAGGCTGAGGAGGATTTTATTGCAGTTGTGGCAAATTCTGATAGTAAGGCTCAAATCTCCAAAGTAAAAAGCTTTAAGAAAGTCTATTTGAAGAAGATGATTTTTTAATTTCTTGGTAGATGTAGAAGCAAATGAACACAAACTTGTTAATACTGGGCCAAGAAGTTCATACACTCATTGAGTATTTTCACTTTTGCACGAGCCGTGTCTGCCTGAGTTGGGCACTGTGACCTCAGTGTTACATTTTAAAATGTGTTGCTGGTAGCGCATGAAAAGTTCGTGATTCATACTAAGTTTAATTTTAAGTTCTCATGCATTTACTGAAACCTGGTGTGGTACTGCCAAACTAACTGTGGGTCATGGAGAGGTTTCCACTGCAGCACCTTAGTCAGAGAGGTGTCTAAAGTTTTGTTCCTAATGCTGTTTTAGTAGCCACAAGATACCTCTGATACCAAGTGGTAACATTTTATCATCTCATCTCTCTTCATCTGCCCTGAGACTTTGTGAGCCTTTAGAGCCAAAACCTGTGCTCAAGGCTATGCTGGCTGGACTCTGGGTTTTTCTTTGCTTCTGTTTTTGATGTTCAGTAGCATGAATTTCATTGCATGTACATATATATATATTCTACAAATTCCTTTCCTGTAATAAATATTTATAAAAATGAGTTGCAGTAACTTTTTTTCCCAGTGGTTCTCTTGTATTTACCACTTATTTCTTTTCCATTTTCTGCTTTTGTATTAGCATCCAAAGTTTTATTTTAATTCTCAAACTTTTTTGCGTAAAGAAACTGCTTTTTCTTGCTGAAGAAATGTCATTAAAATTTGGCAAAATACTGCCTCTGCCAGTCACTTGTTTATTTGGCTATATTGAAGTAGCATAAAGAAAAGGGACAGATCACTTCCAAGCATCCAATACTGTATTTCAAAAGCTATGTTAATTTGCCTTTTGTTGCTGTTGACATGCTGATTGCAGTTTTTTTCCCCTGTAGCACTGAGAGGATTGCAGTGGCATTCTAAGGTCATTTAAAATCATGACAAGCTCAGTCGGACAGAAGAAAGTCTCTTCCAGACAAGGGAAGTGTGGGTTCTGTCGGTCGAATAAAGATAACGAATGTGGGCAGTTGCTGATGTCGGAGAACCAGAAGGTGGCGGCACATCACAAGTGTATGGTGAGTGACCATGAATGGGATGGAGCCAGGAAAACGCTTCAAACACATGGAAAAGCCAACCACATTGGAATTGGCACACATGATTAACCACTGCAATTTGGTGGGTTTCATATCTATACATTTCTCTATCACTTATACCCTTAAAAATTAAAATACAGGTTTTGTCTTTGCAATTTTAGCTGTTCTCATCTGCACTGGTTTCTTCACACACTGATAATGAGAGTCTTGGTGGATTCTCTATTGAAGATATTCAAAAAGAAATAAAGAGAGGCACAAAACTGGTAAGTCGCTATTTTGGCTCTTGAAAATGGGAGACGGTATTTTCATACCTTCCATAAAGCTTGCAAGGAAGTTGTTCAGTGTATTTAATCTGTTTAATATTTTCTGATAGATTTCTGAAAGAAACCCACATTCTAGGGTCCTGGGAAGGGTGTTACTGTGCCTTTACCAGTATTTGGGTTTGCTACCAAAATCTAGTTTTAACTACAACATATGCTTTTTGCTCCTTTTATATTGATGTAAAAAATAATGCTGTGAATTATAGAGGGCTTATGAAGTATGTGGGTACAGTAGTAATTGCAGCTTCACCAACTTAGAGATTGAGCAGTGTGATATATGTCCTAAAGTTAATTCGTGTTAAAAGATATAAGATGTAATTCACCCCCTGTAAATATAAGTTTTATTTCTAATCAAGTATACTACGGGTTAACTGAGACGAAAGCTGCACGGAGAGGGGTACAAGGAATTTCTTTTGCCAGAGATTACATAGGAGGGACACGAGAAACTATGCTAAGAATTACACGAAAAGGGACACGAGGATACCTCTGCTGGGAATCGTTAAAAGGAGAACAAAGACAACGGAAAAGGGAGATGGAGAACCCGGAGAACCAAATGATTACATCAGATCGATATCTCATCTGTCTCCTCCTGACATTAACATCTCTACACAGCACCTGGACACAACCATCAAGGACATTGTCTTCCCGAGCAAATCCATTCAAACACACCAGAACCCAAACATGAATATCTAATGAAGCTGCCTCGGAAGAGGGAACCTCGGAGTCCCGATTTTTTCTCAGCGATCCAGTGTATAAAAAGAGACAGCTCCAAGCCAGAAATGTGAACTTGGGGGATGACATACTGACAGAGTGTGTTACCGTGTTCACCCAGTGCCGAAACCCCGGGGTTCGACGCTGTCCTTTTAATTGTGGCTATCAGAGACTGTTATTTTGTCTCACAATAAAATTCTAAATTTTGATTTATAGAATTTGGTCTATCGTATTTATTACAATCTGGTGACCCCGATGTGATTGGTGTGATACTGGGACCCTCGGACCCCTGTCTCTGACCAGGAGGCGCCCTGCTGAATTCAGCGGCCTGGCAGAGCCGGGAGGCCGTGTGGAACCAATCGGCCACACGACAAACTTAAAAACAAAAAGCCACACTTAAAAGGGATATAGGCGAGGTCAGATCTCTCGGGGAACTCGGGGAGGTCTGGGGAACAGAACCTCCGGAGCCGCGGCGAAGAAGATCAACTCGTAAAAATCTACATGCACGAAGAGCCCACGCAGGAAAAGGATCGTAAGTATTGTGTGGTTGAGTGGGAGTGACCGAGCGTGTGAGTGAGACGTGATTTTATCACGAAGTGAGTGGGGACCCCAAAATCGCAGTTCCACTTCCCCGCGAGGGGTGTGGTTGGTTGCAGGAGAAGCGAAAGTTTCGGGGCTAAACACGCACCTCACACGTCAAGCCCAGAAACTCGGGGAGTTTCAGAAGGGGGATCGGTCACAGGAAGGCTGAAAGGGAAGGGTACATCCTTACAAGAGTTCCGGGACTGGTAAACCTTTCAGCCTCGGACCAGGAACGGTCCAGGGGAGAGTAAGCAGGAGAAAAGAGCTCGTAATCACCAGGAAAACCCCAGGATGGATCGATCACCCTTAAAGGGCCAGTAACTGGTGAACCTACACCATGGGATAAGGGAAAAGTAAAACCAAAGAAAAGGTCACAGGGAAGTCCAAGAAGGGAACCGTTAAAGGTATCCCTGAAATCCCGATTGAAAGTCCTTTGGGATGGATGTTAGAGCATTGGGAGGAATGCCCTATAAGAAAAAGGAGGTCAAAGAAACAAATGATACATTACTGTATGGAGGTGTGGGGAGGAGTTGAAGTTCGGGACCATGTAATATGGCCCATCTTCGGGACATTTGAAGAATGGATTTGTATGGCGCTAGTGAATTATGTGAAGGAGGGAGGGAGTAAAGAAGAACATGAGTATGCACGGGTCTGGGAAAGGATCGATGCTAGACTTTTGCCAGTGAAATTAAGGGGTCCAGTGTCCACCTCAGGTGATAGGTGGGAGCCTTTAGATAACCTTCCTCCGCCCTACCTTGTGCCCTCGCCCCCTCCCCTTCCAAATCAGGGAAATCCCCAGGATCCCGCAGGATCGGAGTATCCCTCGGGGCAAGGGACCCCCGCCCCATCGCCGCTTGCATCTGCCCCTCCCCCAGAGTCACAGCCCTCACAGGCAGTGGCTCCGTTCCCACCGGTCGGGCTCCCTCCCCCACTAGAACCCATGCCAGCTCCCCGACCGTCTTGGGGGATAACTCCAGTTCCCCAGACTCCGGCCCCGCTCCTCGACACCCAGCCACTTGAGCTAGATTTGGCGGCTTTCCTCAGCCCTGCAACCCCAGCTCCGCCGGTTTCATTAGAAGCTAAACATACTCCACCCGCTAGGAGGACCAGGAGACAGTTAAAAAGACTGAATGAAGTGGAAAGTGAGAGTGAAGGTGAGAAAGCTAACCTCTTCCTTTTAAGGGAAGTGCCCACAGCCCCAGGAATTATCGGGTACGTAAACGTACCGATTAATATCAGTGATGTAAGGGCTTTTAAGAAAGAAATGGGAAAGCTTATGGACGACCCCTTAGGAGTATCTGAGAGGCTGGATGAGTTCTTGGGAATGAGTATTTACTCATATGAGGATCTCACAGCGATCTTAAGGTCTTTGTTCAACACCGAGGAAAGAGAAATGATAAGGCAAGCGGGAATGAGGGAGTGGGAGCACCGGAATCCCCAAAGTACCCCCGGGGATCAAAAATGGCCAAGCCAGGATCCCCGGTGGAACGCCCAAACCGAAGAAGGTAGAAGGAATATGATCGATATGAGAAACATAATAATTCAAGGAATTAGGGAGGCGGTACCTCGGGGACAGAACCTGAGCAAGGTATTCGGGGAGTGTCAGGGGAAAGAGGAAACCCCTACAGAGTGGTTGGAGAGATTAAGGAAAAGTCTCCAAGTATATTCTGGGATGGATCCTGATTCTCCTGTGGGAGAAGTATTGTTGAAAACCCAATTCGTGGCTAAATCGTGGGAGAACATACGGAAGAAATTAGAGAAAATCGAGGGGTGGCAGGAGAAGGGATTGCAAGAATTACTTAGGGAAGCTCAGAAAATATACATGAGGAGAGACGAGGAAAAACAGAAAATACAAGCTAGGGTACTGGTGGCAGCTGTGAGGGAAGCCCAGAAACAGGAGCGTCCCCAGAACCCGGGGAAAACCTTAAGAAGGGGACCCTCGAAAGGGCCAGTCCGTCCGCAAAAAGGGACCCCTGTTAATCAAGAAGAGGGACCAGAATGTTTCTATTGTAAGAAAAAAGGGCACATAAAAAAGGATTGTAAGAAAAGAATAAAAGATAAGAAGATATTTCAGGAAGATTAGGGATGTCGGGGGCTCTTTATTTTAGGGTCCTTAACATCAAGGGAGCCCGTGATAACCCTAAAAATAGGACCCAAGGGGACAGAAATGGATTTCTTAGTAGACTCTGGGGCTGAAAAAAGTACTTTTAAACAGTTGCCTCCAGGGTGCCAAGTAAGCAAAGAATTAATGGTGGTCATAGGGGCTAAGGGAGAGCCTTTTAGGGTTCCCATAGTAAAAGATGTAGAAATTGAATCTGAAAATAAAATCTGCTTAGGGGATATGTTGTTGGTAGAAGAAGCTGATTATAACCTGTTGGGCAGGGATTTGATGGTTACATTGGGTATTAGTTTAATTGTGAGAGATTCACGGATAGTGGTCAGTATATATAAACTAACCTGTGAGGATGAGGAGAAAATTAACCCCAAAGTGTGGCATATGGGGAGGGAAGCGGGGAGGTTGGACATGGATCCTATTTCAATTGAAATCGAGAGACCTGAGGACCCCATAAGGGTGAAGCAGTATCCTATCCCCCTGGAAGGGAGACGAGGGCTGAAACCTATAATAGATGACCTAATAAACAAAGGAATTTTGGAACCATGTATGTCCAGACATAATACCCCAATATTAGCCATAAGAAAGACAGACGGGAGTTATAGGCTAGTGCAGGATTTGAGAGCAATAAATGAGAGAACAAAAACTCGATTTCCTGTGGTTGCAAACCCATACACACTTCTAAACAGTCTCCCCGGAGGATATATGGTATAGTGTAATAGATCTAAAGGATGCATTCTGGACCTGCCCTCTAGCCGAAGGCAGTCGTGATTTCTTTGCATTTCAATGGGAGGACCCTGAAACAAATCGTAAGCAACAGCTGAGATGGGCCTCCCTGACTCAAGGATTTGTGGACTCGCCCAATTTATTTGGACAAGCCTTAGAGCAATTGCTAAGTCAATTTTCCCCTAGAGAAGGGACAAAAATCCTGTAATATGTAGATGATTTGCTAGTTGCAGGAGAAACAGAGGAAAAAGTAAGAAAATGCACCATTGAATTATTAAACTTTTTGGGAGAAAAAGGTTTAAAAGTATCTAAGCAAAAATTGCAGTTCACAGAACCTGAAGTGAAATATCTAGGGCACTGGATTATCAAGGGAAAGAAAAAGTTAGACCCAGAAAGAGTGTCGGGTATACTACAATTACCTCCCCCAAAGAACAAAAGACAAATACGCCAAATGTTGGGGCTTTTGGGGTATTGTAGACAATGGATAGAAGGGTATAGTGAAAAAGTAAAATTCCTATATGAGAAATTATCCACAGAAAAGGTAAAATGGACTGAGAAAGATGAAAGGGAATTACAGCGATTAAAAGAAGCCCTGATAGCAGCCCCTGTCTTGAGCCTCCCTGATGTGAACAAAAAGTTCCAATTATTTATCGATGTAAGCAATCATACAGCTCATGGGGTCCTGACACAAGATTGGGCTGGAGGTAAAAAACTTGTAGGTTACCTTTCAAAATTACTGGATCCTGTAAGCAGGGGATGGCCCACATGTTTACAAGCTATAGTGGCGGCTGCCCTATTAGTGGAGGAAGCCAAAAAGATTACTTTTGGAGCTCCCCTAATAATTTATACCCCACATGATGTGAGAACTATTTTACAGCAAAAGGCAGGAAAATGGCTTATGGATGCGAGGCTCCTGAAATACGAAGCCGTTCTAATTCATGCCCCCGAATTAGAGTTAAGGACAACAAAAGCTAACAATCCAGCCAAGTTCCTCTTTGGGGAAGCATCAGGAAGGCCCACCCATAATTGCTCTGACTTGATAGAATTGCAAACAAAGGTAAGGGCAGATCTGGAGGATGAGGAATTGGAAGAGGGAGAGAAGTGGTTTGTGGATGGCTCAGCCAGAGTTATAGAAGGGAAAAGGAAGTCAGGTTATGCCATCATAAATGGGAAAACAGGAGAGGTAATTAAATCAGGTCCATTAAGTGCATCTTGGTCAGCCCAAGCATGCGAGTTGTATGCAGTTTTACAGGCTCTAAGGGAACTAAAAGGAAAAGTGGGAACCATTTTCACTGATTCCAAGTATGCTTTTGGGGTGGTACACACCTTTGGAAAGATTTGGGAGGAGAGAGGATTAATAAACACTCGAGGAAAAAGTTTAGTGCATGAAGATCTGATAAGACAGATCTTAAAAGCTATAAGAGAACCAAAGGCTATTGCTGTTGTATATGTAAAGGGGCATCAAGCAGGATTACAGTTTAGAACTAGGGGAAATAATTTAGCTGATCAGGAAGCAAGAAGGGCAGCCCTTCTAACACTTAGCATCCCTGAGAACCCCAGAGGCAACCCCCAGGAATTTCCCCCTCATCCCACTGAAAGAGATGTTGAGGAGTTCAAAAAGATAGGGGGGACATTAGAAGAAGGAAAATGGAAGCTACCTGATGGTCGAGAATTAATCCCCAAAGCTTATGCCCAGAGAATACTAAGGAGATTGCATTCCCAGACCCACTGGGGAACCCAGGCATTAGCTGAAGAATTCCTAAAATTTTTTGGATGTAAAGGTATCTTTGAATTAGCAAAACTAGAGGTCCAAGGATGCATGATATGTCAGAAGATTAATAAGTCTAGGATCAGGCAAGTTACACCGGGGGGACGTCCCTTAGCATACTGCCCCTTTGGCAGAATTCAGGTGGACTTCACTGAATTACCAAAGATTGGTAGGCATAGGTATTTATTAGTAATAGTGGACCAATTGACCCACTGGGTGGAGGCATTCCCAAGCCCTAGAGCAACAGCCCAGACGGTAGTAAAAAGGTTATTAGAAGAAATAATACCTAGATATGAGATCCCAGACTCCATTGATTCGGATCAGGGAATACACTTCACCTCCAAGATTGCAAAACATCTAGCGGATGCTCTCGGAATTAGATGGGAATATCACATACCCTGGCACCCCCAGAGTTCGGGACAGGTGGAAAGAATGAATCAGACATTAAAAGCTCAGATATCAAAGCTTATGTTAGAAACTAAGATGTTATGGGTGAAGTGCCTACCCTTAGCACTCTTGAACATTAGGACACAACCCCATTCAGGATCTGGTCTGTCCCCTTTCGAAATGCTATATGGAATGCCATATGAACATGGAATGCCAGTGGGACACCCTCGAGTGGAAGATTGCCAGATCCAGTCTTATCTTGTCTTAATTAATAAAAATTTACAGGAACTCCGAAAACGCGGACTAATAGCACAGAGCACACCCTTGGGATTTGCCATTCACAAAATCCAACCAGGGGACAAGGTGCTGATCAAGACGTGGAAAGAAACACCGTTATCGCCTCACTGGGAAGGACCTTTCCTCGTCCTCCTCACCACTGACACGGCTGTGAGAACAGCAGAAGGAGGCTGGACCCACTCGTCTCGAGTGAAAAGAATTGAACCACAAGACAACTCTCCGCAGTGGAAAATCACCTCAACTCCGGGAGATTTAAAGCTGAGGATTCACTGAAAAACCCAATGACCAGCGCTTACCGGCTAAGTTGTAACCAAGCAGGGTGTCCCTGCTATCCTTTTGTTCACTTTAAGTGCGGGTATTGCAAACAAATTTGGGTGACTCATTGTGACTGGGGAACCAAGCCTTGGGTTTTGTGTGAAAATTGTTTAGAGGAGGAAAGAAGGCTCACAGACCTTTTTCTACACATTGCCACGGAAACGGGACTTTTGAAATTAGATTCTTTTGAGTGGTTCCACTACTTCGCAAATGGGATAAGGGGAAAATTGAATAAGAAGGTGGAACCACTAGTAATTGAGTGTAGGAGGACAGTAAAAGTACCCTGCATAGCTGACCAGATAAAATTGGCCAAGTGGGAACAGTACAAAAGATGGTATGCTCAAAGGAGCACCCACTGGGGCCCAGAAGAATATCCCTGCTGCCAAGAAGATGGTTTACCCTGCCGCTGGTGGCAACCCGGTGAGCGAAGGCAAGGGCAGAGGGATACACCTATGGGTAACCCTAGTGATCCTGAGCCTAGCCATGTACTTCACAAGTGGCCTCCCCAACCCTAAGGAAGGAATGGGGAAAGAAACAGACCCGCAGGAGACTCAGCTAGAGCCTACCTGGGGCCAAAACATAGAACCCAGGGTACATATAGACTGTCCAAGAATGCAAAGGGGGGAAAACTGCAAATATAATGATAGTGGGCTCCAAATAAACAAAATGAAAGAAAAAACCAATAACCCGATGGCAATGTCTAGGAAAAGGAGAGGGCTAAGTAACCTACCCATAATCCCCATATGTAGAGATTGTAATAAAACTGTGTGGATTGGGAGTAAAAGGGAGTCTACCTTCGTAGGATATTTACAAGTAAACAAATTGTGTTATGATAAAAATAAATTAGAGATGTGCACCCTCAATGGGAAAACATATTGGGTAGGACAGAATGAAAAACTTCAAGCAGCTTCCTTGAACAGCAGACCTATCCTACTAGATTTATTAAGCGAAAACGATGAAAGGGTCTGCTTAAAATTAGATAAGGTATTCTGTTTTTCTAAGGATGAGGAAGGGCTGGACCCAGACAATAAGATCCAAAGGGTAGCCCTGGAACTAAAAAGGCAGGAATTGGAGGCAAAAAGTGAGTCATTAAAAACCGATATAGTCACGGACAAAGACCCTCTAACTAGTTAAAGTTAGAAAGTGGTATGTTTATTCACCGGTGAGCGGCACGGGAGTCATCTCCGAAAGGCGTGGCCGCCCCGAACAAGGCTCTTTGC
>JANEHK010000076.1:838305-875504 GCA_025960845.1 Tachycineta bicolor | reverse complement strand
TCATCAATATAAATTGCTCCTAACCCTTAGCTAAAATCTTAACTCTTGAAAGTCATGTCTCAAAAGGAAAAAGATGGAGCAAGAGAGAATGAGGTCACTTAGCGAACAATACGAGCAATTAGAAAGGCAATCTAGTGATTGGAGCTTATCTGCCTCTAGCAAAAACCTTTTTGTGGATCTGGTACAAGAAATTGCCACTGAATTAGGACTAACTGTTGGATTTGTGGGGGACTAAAGTCAGCTGAAAGATGGCCCTGGAAGGGGGAAAGTTTAGCTCCTGAACAACTCCTAAGATGGGATAGCAAAATCCTAAAAACGATGACCCGGCCCGAGGGATGGACCTTAGATGAGAGAATAATAGGGACCATTTGTATCAGCAGGGAAGGAAGCACATACATTGACACAGTGGGTTACACCCCATGTCTATCCACATTGACAGTGAACTCTAACAATAAGACTAAAATGTGGCAGCCCGAACCACCAAAGGGGTACTGGAGCAAAGAGAGAAAGGATGTAACTGGGTAAAAGAAATTGAACTATGTTGGCATGAATTAGCTAGTGCTAACCCCTACTATTCCCTGACAGACCTTAAGGAGTTTTGGGAAAAAACAGAAAATGTAGACATTAAGTGGAAAGCCCCGAGTGGAATTTACTGGATCTGTGGGAAAAAGGCTTATAGCGAATTACCCCGAAAATGGAAAGGATCCTGTACCCTTGGGATGATCAGACCCTCTTTCTTCATGTTACCCAGATCAGGCAGTAACCTGCTAGGGGTTCCATTATATGAGACTCTCAGTCGGAAAAGACGAGAAACAAAAAGGGAACTCCCGCAGGCAGGAGGAAACCAGAAATGGGGGAATGAAGAATGGCCTGCTGAATGTATAATAGAATACTATGGCCCCGCTACCTGGGCCCAAGATGGAAGTTGGGGTTACAGGACTCCAGTCTATCTACTAAACCGACTAATCCGGCTGCAAGCCGTGGTAGAAATAGTTTCCAATCACACCTCAGATGCGTTGGAACCCTTAGCTCGACAGCACTCGCAAATGAGGGTTTTTGTTTACCAGAATAGAATTGCCCTAGACTATCTGTTAGCAGAGGAGGGAGGTGTGTGTGGAAAATTCACTGATTCAGAATGCTGCATAGAGATTAACGACTATGGAGAAACAATTAGAGGTTTGGCTGCCGAAATTAAGAAAGTAGCTCATGTGCCAGTTCAAAAATGGAACTCAATACTTCAGGCTTCCTGGTGGGACCAATTGTTTGGGGCAGGAGACTGGTGGAAGAAAGTGGGATTTTTCATTTTATGTTCAGTGGCTGGGTTAATCTTCCTACCATGTTTGTTACCCTGTTTTATCAGGTTGATTCACACAGTAGTCCAAGGAATGCAAATCGCATCACTACCTATGGACCCTGAGTTGGCTTCAGGGGGACTAAGTAAAAATAATGCAGTTTCAAAAATCATGAAATTAAATGAGAAAAAAAGTAGAGCCGCAGAGGTGCTTGCAAAATTTGAAGCTCGAGTACAGGAAGGGATTGTAGAGAAAACTTATTGGGGTGAATCGGAAGAAGGAATACCGCAAGAATAATAGACAAGGGAAAAAACGGTTGGTTAAGAGGCTTTTTATCTTGAAAAAGAAAAAAGGCTATAACCAGAACATGAATTAAATAGGTTAAGATAGAAGGGGGGGATTGTGATATATGTCCTAAAGTTAATTCGTGTTAAAAGATATAAGATGTAATTCACCCCCGGTAAATATAAGTTTTATTTCTAATCAAATATACTACGGGTTAACTGAGACGAAAGCTGCACGGAGAGGGGTACAAGGAATTTCCTTTGCCAGAGATTACACAGGAGGGACACGAGAAACTATGCTAAGAATTACATGGAAAGGGACACGAGGATACCTCTGCTGGGAATCGTTAAAAGGAGAACAAAGACAACGGAAAAGGGAGATGGAGAACCCGGAGAACCAAATGATTACATCAGATCGATATCTCATCTGTTTCCTCCCGACATTAACATCTCTACACAGCACCTGGACACAACCATCAAGGACATTGTCTTCCCGAGCAAATCCATTCAAACACACCAGAACCCAAACATGAATATCTAATGAAGCTGCCTCGGAAGAGGGAACCTCGGAGTCCCGATTTTTTCTCAGTGATCCAGTGTATAAAAAGAGACAGCTCCAAGCCAGAAATGTGAACTTGGGGGATGACATACTGACAGAGTGTGTTACTGTGTTCACCCAGTGCCGAAGCCCCGGGGTTCGATGCTGTCCTTTTAATTGTGGCTATCAGAGACTGTTATTTTGTCTCACAATAAAATTCTAAATTTTGATTTATAGAATTTGGTCTATTGTATTTATTACAAGCAGCAATGATTTTTTTTAATTCCTGAGAAGCTAATTCATGAGGAATTTTTATTATCTTTTATTTAGAACTAGTTTTCCATTTGGGGAAATGAGTGAGGCTCTTTTTAAAATAATTTTAGTAGATTATCAGTTTACTCCTCACATTAAAACCTTTCAGCTTAGTTATTTAAAGCTATGTATTTACCAGTTCTTGGACCACTAAGAGAAGTCCAAAGTATTATTGTAGAACTACAATTTTATAACAATAGTCTACTATTTCATCCACTGTCTCATTTGAATATTTTCCAGTCCAGGAAACTTCATTTGCTCTAATTAACTGAAGCATAAAGAAATAATTATTCACAAGTCATTCATGTTGTGATTAGGACTTTCCAAAGAACATGGTAGTAAATGAAACTACTGATCATAAAGAAACTTCTTGATTCTTGTGTCTCTTAAAAGGTTTTAAAGGTTTTTTCTTTTTATGTCTTTGGTGGTTTCTCTTTCTGCTTCTGAATCTCTTTATGTTCCTTCTACTGCAATGGCTTCATTCTTGTAGCTCACCAGCTTTGTGTACTAGGCACTTTGTTCAGGTTTTTTGTAGAAAACCTGATTCTGGTCAATCTAATGGATTCATAGTCCTGAGTTGTTTCCTCTTTGGAGAAAATGTACAAGATAATTTTAGATCTTAACTTAGGTGCTGTGTCTGTAGCTGTCAGAAAGCTGCAGCTCTGAATCACTCTGGATGAACTTGTCTTTCTCCATTGGCATGTAGGAAGTTTAAAACTAAAGGTTTATCATTAGCTCAAATCCCTTCTCTCCGGTCTGCTTGCTGGTCTAGCCTGGTCCATTCTGGGGGAGCACATTCAGCAAAAACCTCAGTGCACTGGGTTAAGTGTATATATTGATGGCTTGGGCTCCGTTTGTCCTCCCTCAGGAGGTGCTGCTGGCCAGATGGGCACTGACAGTGGGGACCTCATTACCAGAGTGACAGCGACAGAATGTAGAGACTTTCTGATGGTAATAGATCTGCCTGTGAAAAGGTGGTAGGTTCAAACTTTGGTAGGCCAGTCACAAAAGCTTATGAAGTCTAAATATTTGGAAGTACAAGTCACTGATATCTTAATTATTTTATTTATCTGTATTATTTCTCGTATCTGTGAATTGAAAGGTTTTGTTTTTATTGAAGAACATATGTAATTTGCAACTTATCAAACTTCTTATATACCCAATATAACTTCAGTTAGTGACCATTTGGACAGCAGACATACACCAATGGAATAAGTATTTTATTACTTATTAGAAACATAGATAAAACGTGTGTGCTCTGTTTTACAGACACATCATGGTGTTCATAAAAATAAAGTTTTCTTTTAGTCATTTCTGGCTTTCAAAAAAACTGGGGTTCTGACTAAACTTGATTGGCTGGATATATAAGCCTAGGCTTTTCTAAAGGACTTTGTTCAGCAATTATTATATATAAAACCCTAATGTGTAACAGATTTATGAGATAAAATGCCCATACAAATTAGATAACTAGAGAACAGTATATAACTGTACCATTTCAGAGCTTGCAGAGGAATAAATGGAGATGATCCAAGGCTTTGACATTTTTACTGTTCAGCTGACCTCGTTAAAATTGAAAAACAGGCTGGTGGTATATTTGATGACTTTGGTGGTATATATTTTTAGCATATTTTAGGGTAGCAAGGAGAACTTGACTAAACAAGTGCAGTGGAGAAAAAAAAATGTATCCACAAAGATATATATATATATATGCTGGGAATATCCTACACTGCATACTTAAATTTGGAATTGATTGTAACCTTTTGGGGCTGTGGGCAATATGCAGGATACAAAGAAAAAGCTCCAGTGTCTTGGGAGGTGAGTTTAATGTGAAATTCTGAGATTTTGAGGAATATTAAGTCAGTAGAGAACAATAAAGAGAAAAATGTTGTGATACTGACAATTGCTTCCTTTCCTACCACAGTATAAGGACCATGAGCAATTTAGAAGGCAGATAGCTGCTGTTATCTATGTCTGATAGAAGAAGAATTAATTAATGGGAAAGAAGAGTAAAGCAACAGCCTCACTTTTTAATCTTTTTTGCAATATAAGTATAAAGAGCAAAATTTAGTTTAGTTGAAATAAATTAATTGTATTTACCAAATATTTCACTAAATTCAGTGTTTTGGAAAGGACTTAAGGACATAACTGTAGAAAAAAGTAAAGTTAGCTGCTGATGGTGAGGTAAATTTGCAGGTCATCAGTATTTCTGACTGCAGGATTCATTGTCAAATGGATGTCATTTTTTCCCCTCTTGCCTTTATAATATAATTTAGAATTAAACAGGTACAATTATTATTTTAACTTTTCTAAAATGGTTGGTACAAACAGACTGTCCTTGCGAGAGGGATATTCAGGTAAATAGCTGTCACTTTCATCAGATACGTTCCACAAAAATAAATTACTTATTTTCTTCATTGAGTTGATAATGGTGGTTGAGTTGATAGTGCATCTGATGGTTATTGCACTGTTGCACAATTTTGACAAATCTCTTAATTTTAAAATAAATTATGCAAAACACCTGAGGGCAGGAAGAATAATACCAAGTGCATAAATCCATTTGTTTTGTCACCAGGAGTGGTAAATATATTATTTTTGAACTCAGAAGTACTAAACAAAAAGTACCATGAATTGTGCTTTCTTTTCCTTTCCAGATGTGCTCTTTATGCCACTGTCCCGGAGCGACCATTGGCTGTGATGTGAAAACGTGTCACAAGACATATCACTACTACTGTGCTTTGCATGATAAAGCTCAGATAAGAGAGAAACCTTCACAAGGCATTTACATGTAACTATTATTTGTTATGTTTATTTTTTTTTAATTTGTATTTTACATTCTTTGTTTAAAAAACAAAAAACAAAGCAAAACAAAACCCCACTTTGGAATCTAAACAAAACTTGCAAAAAATTCTGACTATGATTGTGGCATTCAAAATAGTGATGTGCTAGAAAAACATATTTTCACTGCAAGATTTGTGTATCAGTGAGTCTTATAAGTGGAAGAAAAATGTACTGGCATTTAAATTTAAAAGATGAATAAATAATCTGTGATTCGTGACTGACTTGACAGTTTTCAACTACTTTGTTTATAGGATTTTATGTCGAAAACACAAGAAAACTACGCATAACTCTGAAGGTAAAATTATTCAATATAATTTTTTTCCATTGTAGAAAGATACTTGGTTAAATTTAATTTTTCTGGAGAATATAAATGCTTTCAGTAAAAACTAGAACTACATTTTCTTGAGAAACAATGAGTTGGGAAGCTCATCTGATTTCTGTATTTTCTCTAAAAATTATTGAGGTGGAGAAAAACCCCAACCATAAATTTTAGGATGTTCAAAAGATATGATGTTTCATAAAACCAAAGTTTGGGTAGAAGTCATACATTCCCTTCTTGGAAGAAGCTGGCTTATATTTGTAGTTAAGTATTCACAATATTAACATCTGAAATATTTTGTCAGGTAACAGCTGATTTTTGCTACTGCTAGTGTTCCTAAATATTCATTATTTTTTTGACTGTTAAATAGAGTTTAACTCTTGAAAAAAGAAACATCGGATAGTAAATGAAAAGGGTTGTGATGAGTTCACTTACAGATAAGTTTCTGAATCATATTGATTTAAAAAAAAATTTTATGGATCCATTCATGAAATCTGTGTAGCTTTGCAGAAAATAGTGAAATGCCACAAATGTTGATATATTGTGTGGTCTGTTAAAATTCCAGTCTCGTGTGTATATATTTATTGTGTATTTATTAAGGTATTTTTCTTTTTTTCTACTATATCTGAATTTGGGTAAGCAAACAGTTGGTAGTTTACTTCTTGCATTGCTTTCAACTGAAATGTCATCAGATTTAACTAATGAGAAGTATACAACTGTTTACTGAAGATTAAACTTCATTGTGGTGGTGTGCATTTTGTTTTTATTTATTTAATGTAATTTATATTGAGTTTTTTGTAATGGTTTGTTCCTTGTACTCCCCTGTGTTTTGTAATAGTTTTCCCCCTTATGAGTTAGTTGTATAAGTAGACGTTTTCTGTCAATCATTTCTTCCCTGCACCTGTCCCTCTCAGCTTCCCCCTCTCTCCTCGTGGTCACCCTGTCTGTCACTTCGAGATCCTTCCCTGGATTCTGGAAAGATCCAGGAGAGGCATTGAGTGATAGGCTGGTGCCCGGGGAATCCCCTCCTACCCTTCTGTGATTTGTTAATGGTTCCAAGGTTGACACCCCTATTACCACCCTTGTGTTCCCTGGTTGGCTGACCCGTTGTCAGCCCTCCCCCGTTTATAAGTGGCTGTCAAGCTTTGATCCCTGCTCTTCTGGGCAGGGGATCAGGGAGTGCTGAGCTCCGTGCTCTATCTCCCTGCAATAAACGCTGTTTTGCCCTGCCTGGAGGAGTCGCCCTTTCTTCGGCCACCGCGGTTGCATTCTACATCGGTCCACTCGCTGCTGCTGCGGGGGAATTAAGATCCCACGGGGGAGGAGGCGACTCGTCCGACGTGCCGCTCCGACCCTTCTACGCTGCTGCAGTGCCTAACTGAGCTAGCCTGCGAGCGCTGCAAGCGCGAGGACGGACACAGCAACAGTGCTTCATAAATTACTTCAGTCTCTATGCAAAATGTATTTATAAGATAATATCTTGCTTTTTATGCTACGGGTAGTAGACTTATTAATGGCAAAGGTTTGGATGTTATTTCAGTGTTCAGAAAGATTCTGAAGGCAGCAGAAAATACCAAAGAAAATGGATTGCTTTTTTTTTTAGTCTATTTACATAATTATTGTTGTATGCCTATATATGAAACTCTAATTTTACTGTTACTGGGTTTAAACAAGAAAAATAATATACGTTATAATTAGTTCTCCAAAGAGAAGGGGCCACATTATCTTGTAGTTTAGCACTTTGTTTGTGTTGGGGATTGCTTTGTGTCTTAGCAGACACAGAATATGAAAGACATTTTGAGTCCAGAGAGATTAATTTCTTTAACTGATATTTTCAAATAATCTTTTATACTTACTCACAAATGTCTCAGTGTTTGACGTGTTTAAAAATGCCTCCAACTCTGCATGGAGCTCAAAACCAATGGATTACTTTTTCTGCTTGGACTTCCTTGCAGGATCTGAACTTGTGCTTTTCTTTAAGAGCTTTCGGAAACCATTATCTCAAATTTTACAGTGTTGTTTTCTAATAGTAAAGGCTTTTAAATTTTATATAGATATTTTGGGAAAAATTAGTAGGTTTTTTTATTAAATGTTGATGATGGTAGTTTATTAAAACATTAATCTAGACTCATATAAAGAGCCTCTTAGATTGAGGGTAGGAGAGAAGAGATACACAGTCACTCAGAATAGCTGAGGCCAAAGAACCCAATAGTATATTATTTAGCACTTTGCACACATTTTTTTTTTGTTTAAAATATTTACTTCTGTCATGGTTTACACTTCTAGAAATAGCTTTGCACTTGTAGAACTATGTGTAGCTATACTTCACATTCCTGTTTTCAGTTCTTTATTTAATATCTCACTGAAATTCCATCCAGTGCTCTTTCCCAAAGAATATGTTTTCTTTTTAGTCCACACAGTCTTGGAAACTTTACCTATAAAATGATTAATATTTACAGTTGTGGATTTGATAATGCCAGAAGCTGGGGCTCTTATGTGGTAGACCTCCTTTAAATCTAAGAAAGTAGAAATACAAATTGTATGTGCCTGATACAATGCTATAAGTAAATTCCATAGCAATGGTATTTTGCTACATTGAACACTTAACTTTAGCAGACAGAAATTGCAGGGTGGTTTTCAGAGTTTCAGAATGGACTTGGGAGGTTTCCTTAATACTTAAATGCTGAAGATGGCTCAGTGAAATGACAGTTGGAAGGTGTTGGTTGGTGAGATTAAGCTTTATATATATTTTGTTTCTTTCTTGATGAAAATGTGAATGTCAAGGAGGGATTTCAATGTGAAAGAATTGTGGTGTGTGAAACCAGATAAAGGACTTGGCAGAAAAGAGTGACTAGACTAGGCAGGGAAACTAGATGTTAACATAGTGGCCTTTTTTTTTTTTTTTTTTTAATCTTGTTTTAGTTTTGTTTTCATTAATCTTTGCTTAGCAGTGTTTTCCTAACAGAACAGTTAAAGCTTATCTGTGGTTCTGTCACCCAGTGTGGGTGCATGGAGGTGCTGGAACCATCAGTCCTTTATAATGGTAACTTAACTGCTCCTTCTCTGGGTTGCTTTCTGGTTGGAGATTTTTTTAATATTTATTGTGGGGTTTTTTTTCTTGGTCAGTTTAGAACATCTGTGGGTTCTTATGCTTGGTTCTTTGTATTCAGATTTAATTGTTCCAGTCCAAGTATTTTTATTCTGTCACTTATCTTAGCAGATGTTCAAAGAGTTTTTAGGAGTGTTTGGTTTGTCCAGAACAGTTTATTTTCTGTAGGCAGAACTGCTGCATAACAGTGAGATTTTTCCTTCCCTTCCCTAGAAAATGGATGCTTCTGGGGGCATACTTGCCCAAGTCTGAGATCTGTCTCATGTACTTTTGTTAGAAGTTCTAGTTTAAAAAGACTGTCTGTTAAACACAGTTAAAGAAAATCTCTTGAGGCTGCATGGAAATGTTGTTTGTTATAGAGAATCCGTAGCCAATTTAATATAAAGTAATTCTATTTAGCCATTTAAAAGCAATCTGGGACAGCCACAATAAAAGACAACTCCAATCAAAGCTGGGTGAATGCAGGGACGGCCACAAATGAACCAGTCCCTCCCCGTTCAGATCTCCTAGGTTCAGGGAGCAATTTTTATATAGTTTTTCTTCCTTGAGGCAATTCTATTGTTAGCTTTTGTCTACTGTGCATATTCAATACTTTCTTTCTTTTGCTGCTTGGTTTTGAATGCCTTTCCTGGCAAAGTCGAGGACTTGAGGAACTCAGCATTGGGATGCTGATAGCGACATCTCTGGGTTTCCCTCTCCTAGATCTATATCATGTGTTAATCACCGGAGAAAGCAGCGGACCCACCCTTGATGGATGAGGCATCTCCTGTCCAGCCAGTCCTTTGCTGTTGCAAATTTGGACTTCGCCCTGCAATTGTCTGCAATTCTTACAGTTGCAAATTAGTTTCTGCAGCCAGAAATGTCCCCACAGTTTTTGGAAACCTTAGCTTGTAACACAGTTTTTATGTTAAAACATATAACACACTTGAAACACGAATTTATTTCAAAACATATATCACATTGTTGAAGGACCTATGTTGGAATTAAGTTACTTGCTAAGACTTAAAAAGAACCTCATAGATGTTTTTTTATTGGTGTTATGAAATTCAGGTGGTATTAGGATTCATCAGACTTGGTATCTACTCATCAAGACAAAATTAATGAGTGATGGAAATTAATTTTTCTTCACTTGACAGGACTTGAACTACCTTCTGCTTTCTTTGAATATAAAAATGTGAAACATGGCAGCAGAGTACTGTGCTCTTAAATTCATTATCTGTTTCAACAGATTGTTTGGTTTGTCTAATTTAGCTATATAGCCTGGCATTTAGGTGACATAGAATAGGAAAATTGTATTTCTCCTATACTTCCTTTGTGTAATTCGGTGTGATTTTTCTGTGCTTTGTTCCCATTACCTGTAAAAAGGACATCTAGGTTTTTGCCTTGCTGGTTACAAATTTGACAAAATAACTGAACTTCAGGTAACAGCTTTGTTCATAATTTTAGGCAAGCTGTCTAAATTTTCAGTACCTAATAGGTTACAGGAATTCGTGCCAGTGCTTTCAAATGATCAGAGCTAACCATTAATTGAATTACTGTTCAGTTGGATACAATTGCATTTATTCTTTTTTGAAGAATGAAATATTGTTGAAGTAATGTTTTGGAACTGTTTGTTGGAATTTATTCCAATGTACTGGAAATAATTGTTGAAAAAAACTGGCCTTTCTCAGTTCCCTGCAGGTGGGGCTGCCCTGGCTCATGTGTTGAACTTAAAATAAATTCAGCTGATGAGGAATAGTTTAATATAAACTAAGATAAGAATGTAATTTCATCTGTTGGACAGTAGTAAGACAAAAACTAACAAGGAGCCATGTGACTTCTCTTGCTAATGTTTAAAGCAGATGCTTGAGAACTGTGGGGGTCAGAAAATAAAATGTCTGTAATTTCTGTTGTAGCTGTGCCCAAAGCCTCAGGGAATTATGTTTTCACGGTGGAAATGACATTCCCTGTCTTAGCATCCTTTTCATGTCATTCTAAAGATCAGACATGGAATCTGCTTCGCGCACACTGCTCAGTAAGTTGAGTCAGGCTGATATTTTTTTAATACCTATTTAGAGACACTGCAACCTATAGTGCACTGAGTACTTACCCAAAGTGCTGTGAAAACCAGAGACTGGCAGGAAAAACATCTCCAACTTTTTGGCATTTTAGTGAGGTAACATTCTGATTCATCTTTGGGTTCTTCAAGCAGTGTTTGTTCCCTGTTGCATTTTCTGTAGCCTTGGTCCTAGCACAGGTTTGCCTTACATTGTTTGCACTAACATAGTCAGGTGTAAATGTTTCTGTAATGTTGCAGTTTGGGGTCACTTTGATTTTGATGGTGAGAAAGTCTTCCCAGGCTCTGCTAACTCAGCCTGCTTGGTAACTGTCTCCTGGAGAATGCTCTGGGTGTGGCATCAAATGTGTACATCGTGTTCCCATGTGTCTTGGTTTGGAAAGACAGGTGTCTGCTAAGGAAGGCAGGAGCCTCCCTTGAAGATGTAAAACCCCTCCCTTTGAATTACTGTAGTTTTGAAATTAAGGAGCTCTCAGGCAAAGATATGGGAATAGGAATAACAGTTCTTTACTAGGAAAATTAAAATAAAAATGTGGTACAAAAAAAGCAAACAAACAAAAAAAGGAAACACTGACAGAGTCAGAATACAAACTGACACCTTGTTGGTCAGAGTGTTGGTAGCAGTCCAATAAAGTCCTCCTGGAGTGACAGATGTGGTTCTGTTGAAGCAGAGATGATCCTGTAGAAGGGTGTAGTTTTCCTCTGAAGGTCGAGTGGTGGTGTAGATGGGTTTGGTCTTCCTCTGGGAATCCAGTGGAAACAGGCTGTCCTGGTGTTCTGACTCAGATTTTTATCCAGGTAGGAATGCTTGTCTCCTCCCACTGGGTGGAGTATCTCACAATGGGCTGATGTAATTTCATCAGTCATTCAGTGAGCCTTAATGGCCCATTAACAGCAGATATCCCCCTGGAGGGAGGATGGGTTGTGGAAGAGATAAAGAACACTGCCCCACCTGGTTTTAACAGATGGTAATAGAATACATACTTTCTGTTACATCTTGCATTGCAACCTAAAACGCCACAGAAACAGTTGGTCCAGGCAGTGAATTTAGCAGTGTCCCATTATAGACTAATGAGGGTTTGTGCAGAAGTATCACACCAGGGTTTTCTTATGGAAAACCACACAGCTAATGGAAAAGGAAAAATGTAAAATCATGTGATAAATGGTTTGTCCTGTCTGAGGAGCTGTCCTGTGGTGTTCTAATTTTCCTTCCCATCTAGGCAAGGTGTTACACAGAGAGGCTTGGTCAGCTTCTCAACAAATTCATCAGACTAGGGGTCATAAGCTTTGTGATTGTGCAAATAAGCCAAGTGCATCATCTGTCTTCAGTCTTTGCCAGTGTTTTGTTGCTTGAAAATGCATTTAAATTGTGTGGTTAGTAAGGACTATTTTATTATTTTTCTATGTTAAATGTACTTAAATAAGGAAATCTCAAGTACCTCATAACATGTAACTTTTGCAGAGTCATTAGTTCCTTGAAGTATCTGGGGCTTTTGGAAAACACATTAGTGGCAGGACCTAAGGGGTAATTTAAATTTTTCCTCTCCGTTCTTACTTTAATTTGAATGTGTTTAATGTAATTTATTCTTTTTCCATTGAAAAAGATAACGCAAAAATGTATTCAGCATTTTGGTTGTTAATTTCACATCAGCTGCTGATAAAAACTACTATTACTTCATGATTAGTTTACCTGATTTTGTATTTGATTGCAAGGGCGTTTATGCAAATCCCTGATTCTTATTATTACTTATAGATACATCCACATTTTTAGTATTAACTATTGGACCAATAAGGCTATTTTTGGGGCTTTTTTTGATGTTTCTTTCCAATTTGAAACAATTTTGTTGGGTCATATGGTTTATTTGGTTTCAGCCATAGTTTAAGGAGATTTTACTCTAGCATGCTGAAGTACTCTTTTCTCTCTGTTATATTCCTTTTCTCTTCTAAAAATCTAATAAGATTTATTTTGTTCCTTGAATTTTTAGTTTCTCTTTTATCCCAAATGCTCTGTAAAACTTTACCTGCATGTACATGATTTCAGATGTATATAGCAGCATGTCTCAACCACCTCAACATTCTATGCTTTCACTTCTTTTCATGTCCAGTCCTGCTTGCAAATATATTTTGCCAGTAGTTTTGGTTTTTATCTTCCTCATACAAACTCAGCCTCCTTTGTTTCTGGCTCTCTTACTCTGTTGTTTAAGGTAATGTAGGATGTCAATAGAGCAGTATTTATTGTACGCATCCTCTTTTTACTTGTTCTTTCACAACCTTTAAATCACGTAATTCTTTATTACTTTGCTTTAACATGGCTTGTGGAAAGGGGTGATTCCATGTGTATTTCAAGCTGATGCAATATGGATCAGTGATATCTCAACCTCTCCTCTGCCAAGCCTTATTTCAAACAGCAAAACATCTTGATCCTTTTTCCTTCTAGTCATGGTCAAATGAGAATTTTTAGATTTCTTTCTGAAGCTGAATCTCCCTGTTAACAGTTGATGTAATACAGCATTTTGCCAGGCTTCCTTCTGTGGTACTTTGTACTGCTCATGGATTTCTAAAATACAAATTAGGGGCTTGTTGCTACTCATCTGAATTTAAAATACCATATCCCTAGGTGCTTTTTAAAATGTAGATTGTTTCCTCTTTATTTCTACCCTTACCCCCCCCTTCTCAGGCCATTTAGGGACTTCTGAGGGTAGCTCATAGAAACCTCCTTGGAACACTAGATAAAGTTGTCATGATTTTAAAAATCAATGCAGTAATGGGATGAGGAATAGTTGAAGAGGGAATTCTAGGGAATCTCAGGGGATTCAGAGGATGGATGATATCCATGATAAAGCATCACCTGGTCAGGGAGGAGTTGAACAACTTTTTGTGTTTTCCTTAGTTCAAGCTGACATAAGAAGTTGGAAACACCCAACCATCAGATGCCAGGGACACAGGGTAAGCTGGCAGTGGGCTTGAGGGGAGGGATAGGGCACCCACCAAGCTGTAAATTAAAGATGAAGAACATCCAGATGTGTTTGATAGCTGGTTACAGGCTCCCTGTTCTATTCTGCGAGTTCAAGGTGCTGTAAAAACAAGAAGAGCTTTAATGTTTTGAAGTATCTATCAGTCTTGAAGGACAGATGTGGTAGAGCAGATCCTCACATCTTCACGTTTTTACTCTATAGGTTCACATCACTTGAAGTAGGAGATGTAAATTTTCAAGGAATTGCATTTTGGTGAAGGGGGGTCATGTAGCATCTGGATTTTAATTATGTCTGAACTTCTGAAAGTTGTAGTTTTTGAGCACAGATGAGGGGTTCTTTGAGGAAAGCTGTGCATTCTTCATGTTTTTTGATTTCTGTAAATATAAAAATAGAGACAAATATTCACAAATTTCTTTGAATAATCAGTGGAGAGTTCATATGATGAACAAGATAAAACAGAATTCTTTTTAAAGAGGTTTTCAGATTGTAATAAAATTTGCTATGTGCAGTCTAAGAGGTCAATATCTAAATTGCATAATCTTGCTTGGGGAATTTAGCAAGTGGTGACAGATGAAAAATAATGTTAGATAGGAAATACTGAGAAGAAAATGTAAAATGTATTGTTTCATTACATAATCTGTGTCATCATGTATTTAGTTTTATCAGAGTAGAATAAATGGTGCTTTTGATGTAATTAGAAAAGAGTAGATTATATATTAAAGTATAGGGATGTTGTAGACAGACTGATGTGTCTTAGTAGCAACTTGGGCAAATCTGTATATAGCTGAATAATCTGTAAGTTTAGACCAAAATAATTTGCACATCTATATAAATTTCAGTATAACCTGTTGTGATGCATTTGGATGAGTTTTCTGTCCTTCCTTAATAACTGAGCAGAAACTGTAGCTTTCTTGGGGGTTAGTGACAGGTACAATAGATGGAGCTGAACAGGATGTGCTTGTGTACCAGGCTGGGCCAGGGTTTGAGTTGTCTTCTGCTCCCACTTGGTGGCTGTGGAATATGTTCAGCACTTTGACTTCAAGTTTTGTGCAGTTGAGTCACTTACCAAGAGATAGAAATGTGGTCTGATTTTTATGTGATAATAGGTAAGAAAGATGAGTGCTGGCAAGGCAGCATTTAGTCTCCAACTAAGATGTCCTATCTGGATACTAAAACAATATGGCAATATCCGTCAAGTGAATGTTCCAAGTCTTCTGATTGCTATTTCCTTCTGTTTGGGGGCTCATACTGATGTTTGTGGTTTGGATTTTGAGAAGAAAAGTACTTCAGCAAGGTCTGTGCATGTTCTTTAAACAAGTGCTGAAATATGTTTGTGGTTCAAGCAGGGGTGGGTGCTACATATTAAAAGAAAAGAAGGAGGATGCTCCTATGAGTAGGAAAGTTGTTGGTGACTGAATAGAGCTGATTGTTAGATGTAATCAGATACAATTTAACTAGATTACATTGGAAGCAATCTTAATCTTGCAGAATTGATCTGTATCCTGTAAGTTGTGCAAAGGACAGTGTGCCCAAAGTCTGGGCTCAGCTCTGTGTAGCATTCACAGCTCAGCTGACACTTGCAAAGGAATTTGTCAGGCCTCTTGGTATGTCTGTATTTAAAAAAAAATGTGTTCTTATATTCTTAATGGTCTGTAAATACTTGACATGGGATGTTGTCAGTGGGGATGATTTCCTCTAAACTGCAGGCTGCTTTTAGCTGCAGGTCTAAAAATATTCTGTAATGACATAAAATTGTAGATTTGTTTCACTGAAGGCAAAATACTTCTCAGTTTTCAAACTTAATGTTATAACCCAATGGATGAATTTTTTCTTAAGTCAACAGGCATCAATTAATAAAGCATGGAGAGAGGTATTATTTGGGTACACTGGCATACTATCAATTTACATTGGAGTTGTGCATCTTAAAATAATAAATTATTAGCATATTTCATGGGTGAAAATACTTTCCAGTTTCAGTGTAGTTTAAATGAATGTTATTTTCAGTGACGGTGAAGACGTGTATCTGAGGACACATTTTAGGTCTGAAAGTAGAAGTTGTAAGAAACACTAAACCTTCTTATGTTATAAAGATGCAAAGCTGTGTGATATAAAAAGTAATGTTTTTCAGGATCTGCAGTTGCATGTTTGTAATAAATGGGGAAAAGGTGCTATTTTTATTTCTGACCAAAATTCAGAAAATACATGTTGTGGTATTACTTGTCTGGTTTTGGTGGGTTGTGGGGTTTTTTTGTTTGGTTTGGGTTTTTTCTTTAGTTTGTTTTTTATAAAATTGTGGAAAATCTTATTTAATGATGTTTTATGACTTCTAAAGCAGATTTAGAAGAAAATATCAATGAACACGAATTGGAGCCTTCACCTCCCAAAGGAAAAAGGAGGGGTCGTAAGGGAAAGCCAAGAAAAACAAATTTAAAAGGGCAATCAGAAGATGCTAGATCTACGTCCTCACATGGCACAGATGAAATAGAAAGCAGTTCCTATGTAAGCAGTAAATATGCTGAACTTCTTAGAAGACAGAATTGCATATTTCTTCTCTGAAATATAAGTTTTATTAAAATTTGCATTTGTCTGAGCCTCCAGCTGGTGGCCACAGTCTTTTAAAATTGCAACCTTATTTGTATCCCAGCAGTATATTTTAGTAAAATGTTTTTTTTTCAGAGAGACAGGTCTCCCCACAGAAGCAGCCCCAGTGATACAAAACCTAAATGTGGATTCTGTCATGCAGGTGAAGAAGAAAATGAAGCTAGAGGAAAGCTTCATATATTTAATGCCAAAAAGGCTGCAGCACACTATAAGTGCATGGTGAGTAACAGTATTGTTGTTACCCAGTCTCTTTTGTGAATTGTGTCTGAATTGCTATTTTGGATTTTAATACAGTACCCTCACATGAAATTATTCTGAGTATTGTCTGTATGCTAATGATCTCCTTAAGCACTGATGTGTTGCAAAGTGAGCAATTAATTTATTTTCACTGCAGGCAATATGAATAAAAGTTGGCTTCATGCTAAGAGATGGAATTAGCTCAGGGAAACACTTTGGCTTATTAAAAATGCTCCCTTAGCATCTAAATGCATATGAAGTATTTAAAAAGGAAAACAGAAAACAGTTTTAACTAAAAGAATCCTTTCCAAGGATTAAACAGCTTCACAGGCATTCAGGCACAATCTGAGAAGAATCCATGAACTTCGTTAATTTTCTTACCTGTGGATTTAGGCTGTGTGACTTAAGTAGAGTGTGGGATATGGAAGTTCTTAGAAAGCTCTTGCCTTTAGATGATCACGTTTATAGAACTGTCAGCCTGAACAGGATCTAATTGCAATGAACGTGAGCAGACAGTGCCATCTTTCATATCACTCATAGAATGAGTGAGGTAGGGCTTTGGGGAACAAACATCATTGGTTCATGTTGAACCTCAAAATGAATAAATAGTCCAGGCAATCTGTGGAGTTACTCATTGACTTTCTGTATCCAGCCTCACTAAACAGAGAGCTGGTGTGTGCCAACAGCTTTGAGTCTTACTCTAGCAAAGCTCTTTGTTACTTTGTCTACACAAACTCCAGTTTTAAGGCAGTTAAAGCTGAATATACTAGGATGATGATGGAAGGGATGGTACTTCTGTCTTCCATTTTCATCCCTCAGGACTTCACAGCTATATTGACATCAGGGTTGAACCTGAATAACATATATGTCACAGGGAAAGAAATGGGATATTCCTAAAAAGTTGAGTAGTGTAATTGATCATATTGCCCATTTGCTAACTTATGTTTTCATCCTATCATTATTTCTCATCTACTCCTCTGTCTTTTAAAATATAATTCTCCAAGGCAACAACAACTCTAATTAAAGCAGTCTAGTGGGGATCAGAAGGAATACTTTAATTGCTCAGCAAGGGGTTTTCCTAGTTTGTTGGTAAAGCACATGCTGTCTGAGATCACAAAACAGGATGTTCAGTGCTCAGTTGTTCCTGTAAAGAAAAAATTTCCAGTCATCTTGGTGACATGACATTACTTTGACTTGCTTGTTTTACAGTTGTTCTCTTCTGGTACTGTCCAGCTAACAACAACTTCAAGGGCAGAATTTGGTGATTTTGATATCAAAACTGTACTTCAAGAAATCAAGAGAGGAAAAAGAATGGTATGTACTTGCAGAATGTGGTGAATGTGTTAGTGATTCTGCTAAGGTCTGTGTAGCTCTGCCTCCTTCCTTTTATGGAGCAATCTTTTCCATCTCTTTCTAATGAAATTAAAATATATTGTTACTTGTGGGAAGGGCAGCCAGATAGGAATCACCTTAATATTAGTGGTATTTGGGATTCTTTATGACAATGTACATAATTGTTATTATCATAGAATCATCTGATTCATATTAGCCATGATGTAACTACAAGAGAGTAACAGCTTTGGACCTGTGTTACTACAAAGACACTATGTGAAGCTGCACATAAAATTAGAGAATATGCAGTTCTTGCAGTGAATATCAGTGTTTCCAACTGTTTTGGTGTTTTAGTAGGAAAACATATTAATATATCTTAGAGATGGAGATGCTGGTAAAACATCACACTGTATTTTATTAAAACTCAGGATGTTTTTAAAGTGCTAAGAAATTTATGGGGGATCAGAGAGAGAAAAAAAACTGGCAATATTGTTCCTTGAAAAAAATAATTTATGACTTTGTATATTAGCATACTAACTTCAGCAGCAATAAAATGGCCTTGGAAATGCAATAACATGTTTTGCAATCATGTAGCAATTTTCTGTGCAATTGGCAGGTAAATCCTACCGTTCATATTTTAGTGGGTTGGTATCTTATAGTTTCTGGTTTACCATGTCTTTGATTAACTTTTCATTGGAAGGATGATCTGCCAGAGGAATTACTCTGTTCCAAAATGTTAGCCATAAACATGAGGAACACTAAACTGAATACTGAGAGACAAAAGACTGAGATGCTGAACATTGCTGTGCTCTTCTTTCCCCTGCACAGAAATGCACACTCTGCAGCCAGCCTGGTGCTACTATTGGGTGTGAAATCAAAGCCTGCATAAAAACATACCATTACCACTGTGGAGTAGAAGACAAAGCTAAATACATTGAGAATATGTCACGAGGAATTTATAAGTAAGGACCTATGTAATTGTTGAATCTATTACGAAAGTAAAGATATTTCATGACACTTTATATGCCTAACTTGGCTAGTCAATGTGTTCTTAAAAAGAGGATATTATTTAACTTAAAACGGTTTTTTTAAGTAGTCGTTGACTTTACAAAACATTTTCAGTTACTCTGTTAATTTAAAATTTTTGTAGTGTTGTAAATAGGAGAAATGAGAAAATTATTTTAATTGTATTATATTTTCCTTCTCCAGTAATCTATAATTTATATCAAGAAAATTAATGTCATGATTTCTTCATATTGATGTGTTTGTAGCTTCCTTCTGGGGCTTTTTTGGACCCCCACAACTTTCCATCCTTCCTGAAGAGCTGTGGCTTGGCTGCAGCTGAGCTGCTGCACTGTGCCCACAAGAGGGCATTCGCCGGGCAGTTTGGTGGCAGTTCTGCAAAACTGGGATTGGTCACAGTTTTGTTGGCTGCTCTTGAACCTTGTTTTCATTCTCAGTTTAACCGGTGCTTGACTGAAGGCTATGAATGACTTAATAGTTTGCAACTGACTTGTAGCACATCTCAAAACTAATTGAGAGATAAGTCAGGTTTTGATGGATATTTTCAGTGTAAATCCTCACAGTTCCTTTTATTGTGCCAGACTCTATTGTAAAAACCATAGTGGAAATGAAGAAAGAGATGAAGAGGATGAAGAAAGAGAAAGCAAAAACCGTGGCAAATCAGGCACTGACCATAACGACATTCCTCAGCAGCAGCTCAATGGAAACTAGGTATGGAAGTTACTCCTGACAGATCTGTTACCAAGACTGAAACGCAATATACAGTAATGTAGTTTACTGCAGTGAAGTATTTAAATCTAGTGTATGCAGAGTACCTTTTATTGGCATACTGTAGAATAATGGGGAGGATTTGTTGTTTTTTAAAACTGGCTGACTTTGTAAGAGTGTAAGAAGGGAGGCCCTCATTTCTATTGCTAAATGTAGATGTAATGTCAGAGCTGTGAAATGCTTTTCTGTATGATTTTAAATTTACTATTGTTTTCATCATTTTTTAAACAGGTTCAAGGGACAGAGTTATAGAACTGGGAATGGCTAAGACATCATAGCTACTAATTCTTTTAAATTGTTTTCTAAAAATCAGAAAAGGGTTAGTAACTTTTTACTACCCAACTCTCAGAAATTTCATTGAACTGCCTGAAACGTTCATGTGTGTGAGCCTTCAGTAAATGGCAGAGTTTTACATGTCAATATTATGTAGTTTGTAGTCTGCAGTGTCTGGAAAAAAATTAAACACTATATAAATGATATGTAGTATGTACAGCATCAAAAGTTAAGGCATACATTGAAATGAAGTATGGTCTGTATTTCTGGACTGAATAAAAACTTTAAGATTTGGAATGTGTAAGTTGTTTAGTGGATTCACGCAATGAGGGAAGGTCTTAGCTAGTTTAATTAACAACATGGACAAGTCCATGGTGGCAACAAGCTGGAACTTGGTGAATTTTGTATTTTCTTCCTGCACAAGTTCTGGAGGCTGTACATGGCAAAGCCGTGCTGTTTTCACTTGGGAAGCACCCAGTAGGAAAGGACTCAGTGTACATGAAGCACGCTTGAACATTTCAGGCTGTTCCTGTTGTGATTACTCATTCTGCCCGGCATTGTTTGCAGGAGATTTACTTGAGCAGCTGTTGGTTCTGAGCTGTGAGCTTTAGAACTCATGCCAAAGGGCTGTAGTTAAGTCTTTCCCCAAAAACCCACCTCTTTCTGTGTCCTGATTTACAAAGAACACTTCAACAAGTGTGATTAAAACCCTACTATACAAATGTTTGGACTTTGCAGCCCAATCTCTTTTACTTCAGAGAGTTACGACTCTTAACTCACTATGGAATTTAGCCACCATATATGACATCCATACCTCAGGTGTTCTCTGTTGTGTGGAACATTTCATGTTTTCTCAAGAATGTGCATAAAGGTCCCATATTCTGTAAGAAGAATGAGGAAACAACCTTTTTTGCTATATTGGTATTTATTTTTTAATCATATGACCATTATATGGGAAACTTTGCATATCATCCTTATTGTTTTAGTGATTTTTTTTTCCTTTCTCTGTCAACAATCACATCATGGAATTCTACTTGCTAGAATTTGATGTTCCTTGAGGGAACGATCAGATCTAGGCTATACCAAACCTAACGGAACAGTCCTCTGACTGCTTTCAAAACACCTTGTCATTTCTAATGGCTACTGGCTTCTTCAATTGGTCTGTTAAAGCACATCCTCAGACTTAAATAAAACCAAAAAGCTGAATCTAGTCCACATGTTTGTCTGTTGGTACTGCATCACCTTATTGTTTGTTTAGGGTTTTGACTTGTTTCACTCTGAACTCCTAACAAAACTTCTGGATTTGAAGGAAGGAAACAAGCAAAAGACACTGATTTGACTATAAACTGCTACAGTTCTGTGATTGGTATTGCAAAAACGGTTCATTTGTAACATGAGTTTCTGTAGCATTTTTTACTTGTATTTTTAAAAGATTTAACGTGTGTCATTTGTCTTCTTATGTATTCCCTTAATGTCTTGAGGGACTCAATTACTGTATATTGGAGTTTCTAACATTTTACCTGTTAGAATTCAATCAATTCTGTTTGCTTTCCTGGAGAATAATCCTGTTTAGAAAGAAATATTGCTGTGTACAGAAAATATTCAGTTACTGCTCTAAACATGATGCCATTGTTCAATTTTATTTTGTATTTGTAACTTTCAAAATTAAAAGCGTGACTTGAATTGCAATGACAGATCGATTATTGAAATTGTCTATCAAGGTGTTTTGTTTCTCCTAGAATAGGAACATTTTTCAGCCACTCAAAACAGTTTTACAATGCAAAATAGCATCCTTCAATATTTAAATTACTTCAGTTTGTGCCTCAGACATGACCCTCCCATGGAAAAAAGGCACTTTGTTTGCAGGTATTGTATTTAACTAAGTTTGCATGGGGTAGATCTGCCAGCATACTGACTGTACTTGAGATTGAGCACTGTCATTTTGTCAGTGGCTTAGTATAATATTCAGTCCAATAGCTCACCTGTTATGGATAAATGACCCCATTCCATGCCTCGAAAAACCAGAACAGCACTTTACCTTCAGGTAGCAGAAAAGAGAGTGGCTGGTTTCCCTGTTACCCCTGTGTGCTGAAATGGCCTGGTGAAACTGTCATCAATTCAGAATTCATGGAAGCAAAGTCAAAAGCAAAAACCTTTTCTTACAAGCCTCAAATTTGTCATAACTGACTTAAACTCATGTATGCTGGGTAAAAGTGCCTTACAATGTAAAAATTGTATTTATATGTTCCCAAGTAGCATCACCTGCTGGGGAGTAATTCAGTTGTGGTGTTAATATTTAGAAGAAATGTACCTCAGCAGTGTATTTACTGTGCATCTCTTATGTCCTTAATTGTAGTTTTAAAAAGCATGACAATGTGTCATATACAACATTTACATTTTTTTTTTTTAAGACAAAATACTGCCATTACTGTCTTTTTATGTGTATTTTAGTTTGGAATTTCTGACAGTCTGTCTGAATTTTTGGGAGTTTGTTTTGGTTTGCAGGGTTTTTGGGTTTGGGTTTTTTTTTTTTTGTAAAGCAATGTAATCTTTGCAGACATATATTGAAGATTATTCTGGAGCATCTACTGCCTTCCCAGAAATGTTACGAGTAATGAAAGTGCTCTATAGGTGAACCAGGTATGTTTAAATTAGCTAGTTAATTTAATACAGTCATTTCATTACTGAGATTTTTTTTACTAGGTACTTTCTGCTTTCATCTCACAATCAAAAAATTCAACATCATGAATTCAACAAAACTTGTCTTAAAAAGCTGGTTTCACTTTTATTTTTTATTTTATTATTGTTACTTTTTGCCTTTGGGCATTTCTTTAGCTCACAAGAGGATTGTGTGCTGTTTAAGATGCCTGGAACCTCTGAGAAGGGAGGTTTCTCTCCAGCTCCCTGCACCTCTCCATTAAGAGATCTTCCCAACTCCCTGTGTCTCTGTGGTCTCAGATCTGTGGCTGTGCTATTCCCAGAAAGGACTGTGCCACGGTAGGACAGGCATTACAAGGATCCTGTTCAAATATCTTGAGGATACAGCTGGTGCAATGCCAGAGTCCCAAGGTCAAACCCCGTAGCAGTGGGCTGTGCTGTCCAGGGCAGGGGGAAAAGGCTGGTTCAGTGCCAGTGCAGCTCCCGAGCATGAGGTGAGCAGAGGATCTACTCCTTCAGTAGGGGTTGATCCACAGGAGATTCTGTGATAAGGCTCTAGTAGGAGTCTTACCTACACTCCACAAAGTCTCAGCTTTAGGTACAAAGAGCTGTGCTTATCTACAGTGGTTTGAGTCTGCCAAATCTGGCCCTAAAATGTAGTGTAACAGAAGAGTTTGCCTCTTGCCTATAGGAAAGAGAACTTCATGCTGAAACAGAGTGAAAAATGAAGAGATGATAATCTATTTGAAATATCAGACTTATCTGGCAGGTGATAATCAGTGCATTTCAAAAATATTAATACGCTGAATCAGATTGACAAGAAAATTAATCTGCATTAGATTGAATTAATCTGAAGAGAACTGAAAGTGTGTGATAGCAATTAGTAACTCCTCTTCCATGTCATCAGAGTCAGATTCCACTATATTAGTGGAGGTGAAAAAACAGAACACAGCCCTTGATTTATATACTTGGTGTAGCAGTTCCTATACATGCATATGTATGCACAGCCATTAGTCAGCAGTGACATCTCAGCTCTTAGCAAATCCTGGAGAGCTATTGCTTGTCAGAAAGCACTCAGGTTAGGCCAATGTTTGCAGCTTTTGCTCTAGCATATATTTACATTAGGTGTAAAGACAAGGAATGTATGGAAGAGGGTAAATGCATTCCTATCTACAATGTTATGTATGTTTTGTTCCTGTTATATTGGCTTTACTTCCAAAGTTTCAGTTTGCAGTATTAGTTTCTTTTTATTGGTATCCTTGCATATATATATATATATATATATATAGTCAATAAATGAGTTATGAATTTCATGTTTGCATATCTGTACTTTTTCCAAAGGTATAACTTTTGAAACTGTCATTTTAATGCATAAATGTAGTATTTCCTATTGAAGTTACAGGCCCAGGAAAACATTACCAGGAGAGAGGTGAGAAGGCATCATGCTTACAGTGTGGCACTTGGTGGTAACTCTGCTTGTCTCTGTTCCTAACTCTGCACTAGGCAGGCTGCTTTGGATTTACCACTGCTTAACGCAAAGTGACTGACTTGCTGGAGGTTCCTTTTCTCACCTTTCAAGAATTTTTTTTTTTTTTATTTTTTTTTTTTTCCCAAGAGTGAATTAATTTAGACTAAGAGACTAAGGGAATGCAGAGTATGTCTTGGCTTCAACTGGGATAGAGTTCATTTTCTTCTAGTAGCTGGCACAGTGCTGTGTTTTGGATTTAGTGTAAGAATACAGTTGATAACACACTGATGGTTTAGTTGTTGCTAAGTAGTGTTTTTACTAAGTCAAGGACTTTTCAGCTTCTCATGGCTAAAGGACACAAGAAGTTGGGAAGGCACAGAGCCAGGACAGCTGACCCAAAGGGATATTCCCTACCATATGGTATCATCATAATTGGGAAAGCTGGCTGGGGCTCCTGCTCAGAAACTGGCCAAGCATCTGTCAGCAAGTGGTGAGAGTTGGATTGTGCATCACCTGATTTGTTGTCATGGGTTGGCACAAGTTTTTAGTTATGGGGAAATGTGGAAATGTATTTCCTGGTCAGGACATGGGAATTGCTTTAGAAAGGACAGGGATCTATCTAAAGGTTAGTTGGAATATTGGCATCTGTTTTGACCACTGAGAATGTCAATTGTGACTTTGGGAAGTATCCATATAAAAACTCCTGATTTCCTGCAAGTTAGCCTTTTTTCCCTTTGGCCAGAGAGAGAGACAGGTAACATCGAGTTGGGCTTGCTGCTCCGCCCCCCCCTTTGGGGGGCAACTGGCCCAAGGCCTAGCCTGGATTCCATCGGCTCCCGGGTGGGAGGGGGGAGGAGAGGTTGCTGCTTTACAACAACTACTTTCTCCCAACTTCCCCAGAGCAGGGAGGGATCTCTGCCAGGCCCCTGATAAGAGCTATGGACCCCGTTTAGGCTGAGGCCACCCTGATTTACACTGAAGGGTGGGCCAAAAAGGCATTTATGATTCTGCCTGTTTTTTTTTTTAAATTCCTGACTGCCCGGGTCCTCTGATCTCTGATGTTTCTGCATGAGTTCTTCCCTCCCTCACCAGTTCAGCCTTGAACATCAAACACCATGAGGTGCAACAAGAGAGACAAAGACTCTGGACAGGTTTAACCCTTCCCTGAGAAAGAAAAGGACAGAGTGAACATAGAGAAGAAACAGCATGAAGTCAGTGGAGTGAGAGCGAAAAGACTATTGGGACAGGGGGTTGAGGAGTTTGTCATTCCATCCTTACTGAGCCATGGAAATTGTAATATATGTGCTGAAATAAATTCGTGTTTTAAGTGTGTTATATGTTATAACCTAAAAACTGTGTTACAAGCCAGGGTTTCCAAAAACTGTGGGGACACTTCTGGCTGCTGAGACTAATTTGCAATTGTAGAGATTCCAGATAATTGCAGGGCGAAGTTCAAATTAACAACAGCAAAGGACTGGCTGGACAGGAGAGGCCTCATCCATCCAGGGAGGGTCCGCTGCCTTCTCTGGTGATCAACACATGATACAAATCTAGCAGTGGGAAACCTGAAGATGTAGCTATCAGCATCCCAATGCCGATTTCTTGGAACTCCATTCAAGACCTTGATTCTGCTGGGGAAAAAGCATTCAAAGCCAAGCGGAAGAGAAAGAAAATACATGAATATGCGCAGCAGACACCAACTAACAATAAAACTGCCTCAGGGAAGAAAAACTGTATGAAAACTGCTCCCTGAACCTAGGAGATCGTGAACAGGGAGGGACTGGTTCATTTGTGGCCGTCCCTGCTTTCACCCAACTTCGATAACCCGGGATTGAGGTTGTCTCTTTTATTGTGGCTGTCTCAGATAGTTTTTAAAATGGCGGAATAAAAATTCTTTATATTAAATTGGCTATTTGTCATCCATAAAAATTGGTGCTGTGACCCGGATACAATTTCAGTGCTACGGGACCCCCTCTGTTCAGGAGGCGCCCCGCTGATTTCAGCGGCCTGGCTGAGTGGGAAACCCCGTAGAACCAATTGTATCATGAGCAAATTTAGGCCAGGGCCACAATAAAAGAAGGGGGGTCGGATTCAAGAGCTCTCAGAGAACTCAGGGAAGACTTGGAAAGTCTTCAGGAGCTGCGGCAGTTATTTTTACTCGTAAAATTCTACGTGCACAAAGAGCCCACGCAAGAAAAGGAACTGTAAGTATTGCTGGTTGAGTAGGTGTGATCGGGCGTGTGAGTGAGACGTGATATTATCACAAAGCGAGAGTGGACCCCACAGCTGCAGTTCCACTCTCCCACGAGGGACGTGTTCGGCCAAGGGGGAAGCGTTCACAACGTGATAAAACTCATTTTACACGTAAAGCCCAAAACTTGGGGAGTTCAGGGGTCAATCACGGAAAAGCCAAAAGGGAAGGGATGTTTTTTGGAGTTCGGGAACTGGTAAACCTTTTGGCTTAGGACTTAGTAAAGTCCAGAATGAGGAGGAGAAAGAGAGAGCTCATTGCTGGCCAAAAACCCACAGTCCAGTTCACTGAAGGGGTAAGTAGTCCAGTAATTCAGACCCGACTTAGTTAAAAGCAAGGTTCAGGTAGAAAACTTAATTTTGCTTGGGCAGCTGAGAAAGACACAACACAGGATTTCTAAAAGGTTAGTCAATTTCTAAATCTGAGAAAAAGATGGGACAGAAAAAGAGCAAACCCCAGAAAAAGACACAGGAAAAACATGTGTTAGAAGAAGAGAGCGGCACTCTCAAAATTCCATGAGGTAGTCCATTGGGATGGATGTTAGAGCACTGAGAGGACTGTCCTGAAAGGAGGAAAAGGTCCAAGGAGAAAATGATACATTATTGTATAAAAGTTTGGGGAGGTAAGGAAATAAGGAATCATGTAATCTGGCCCATGTTTGGCACTTTTGAAAAATGGACCTGCAGAGCCTTAAGCAATCATGTAGATAGCAAAAAATCTCAGGACCAAGAGGAAAAGGATTATGCCAAACTATGGGAAGGGTCCAAGATAGGATTGTTCCCCATGAAAACTAAAAAGGGAACCGCAACCCAGAGGGACACATGGGACCCCTTAGACCATCTCCCACCTCCTTATCTTATGCCCACGCCACAACCCACGCAAGCCCAGGCCCCTCCGTTTGCCCCTCCGGGGCTTATGCTTCAGCCCGTACCAGCTCAACCCCCTACACTGGAGGTTTCGGCCACCCTGCCAGCTCAAGCCCCTGTTGCGATTCCCCTGCAGGTTCCACAGGCTCTTTCACAATTACCACCCCCACTCTCACCACAGCCCCCAGAATTTCACCATCTCCACCGACTTCTCCGCAACCCCCGCCCCTGTTTCCCCAACCCCCAGAGATCCTGCCCTCACAAACTCTGAGACTACAGCTCCCACAGATCTTTTTGCAACCCGTCATTGTTTCCCTCCCAGCCATCAGAAATCCCACCTTCCCTGGCACAGACACTTGTCTCCCCACTCTTGCCGCCTTTTCCCCAGCCTCAACTGGCCCCACAACCAATGGAAACCAAAAAGCAGGTTACAGTAAGCTCTCCCCCAGCCAGCAGAACTCAGCATAAGACTAAGAAAGTAAATGATGAAAATAGTGAGAATGAAGAGGAGAGGCATAATCTCCTCCCCTTAAGGGAAGTACCGACCGCACCAGGGATTATTGGCTATGTGAACGTGCCAATTAACACCGGAGATGTGAGAGCTTTTAAGAAAGAAATGGGCGGACTGATGGATGATCCTTTTGGGGTTGCAGATAGATTGGATGAATTTTTAGACAATAGTATTTTTACCTTTGAGGATTTAACATCTATGTTATGGTCATTGTTTAATAATGAGGAAAGGGAAATGATAAGACAAGCTGGCATTCGGGATTGGGAATGTTGAAACCCCCAGGGGGCGTCAGGGGAACAGAAATGGCCTAGCCAAAGTCCAGGGTGGAATGCTCAATCAGAGGAAGGCAGGCGAAATATGATAGATTTAAGAAACATTATAATCCAGGGCATACAGGAAGCAGTACCAAGGGGGCAAAACATCAGCAGAGTGTTCATGGAATGCCAAAAGAAAGATGAAATGCCAACGGAATGGTTAGATAGACTACG
This sequence comes from Tachycineta bicolor, assembly GCA_025960845.1. Classification (NCBI taxonomy): domain Eukaryota; kingdom Metazoa; phylum Chordata; class Aves; order Passeriformes; family Hirundinidae; genus Tachycineta; species Tachycineta bicolor. The sequence goes on along the minus strand of JANEHK010000076.1, from coordinate 847,305 downwards.
AAAAAGCTTGCCGATATACTCAGAGACGGATCCTAATTCCCCCATTGGGGAAGTGCTCCTGAAAACTCAATTTGTGGCCAAATCATGGGAGGACAAAAGGAGGAAGAGGTAAAGGAAAGCACTATAGCACTGTTGAATTTTCTGGGAAGCAAGGGATTGAAAGTGTCTAAGTCAAAATTACAATTCACAGAATCTGAGGTAAAGTATTTGGGACATTGGATTTCCAAAGGAAAGAAAAAACTAGACCCTGAGAGGGTGGCAGGTATGATTGCCTTACCTTCTCCGTGAACAAAAAGGGAAATTAGGCAATTATTGGGGCTTTTGGGATACTGCAGACAATGGATTGAGGGGTATAGTGAAAAGGTAAAATTCCTATATGAAAAGCTGAAGACTGAGAGATTGAAATGGACAGAACAAGATAAACAGGGATTCAAGGAGCTAAAAGAAACACTGGTAGCCGCTCCCGTGTTAAGCCTCCCTGATGTGAAAAGACAATTTCGGTTATTTGTGGTTGTTAGCAATCATACTGCTTATGGCGTTCTAACTCAGGACTGGGCAGGGACTAAGAAACCTGTGGGATGTGTCTAAACTTCTAGATCCTGTGAGCAGAGGATGGCCTACTTGTTTACAAGCAATTGTTGCAGTTGCACTATTGGTAGAGGAAGCACGAAAAGTAACCTTTGGAGCCCCATTGGTAGTATATACTCCTCATAATGTGAGGAGCATTTTACAGCAGAAGGCAGACAAATGGCTCACAGATGCCAGGCTCCTAAAGTATGAAGCTATTTTGGTTCATTCACATGGCCTGGAATTACGAACCACTACTGCTCAGAACCCAGTCCAGTTTCTGTTTGGTGAAGCATTAGAGGAACCTACTCACAGTTGTGCAGAGGTGGTGGAACTTCAGACAAAGATAAGGCCAGACTGGGAAGAGGAAGAATTGGAAGAAGGAGAGAAATGGTTTGTGGATGGGTCAGCAAGAGTTGTAGAAGGGAAAAGAAAGTCAAGATATGCAATAGTGGATGGTAAGTCAGGAAAAGTGGTGGAGTCAGGTCCTCTGAATGCTAGTTGGTCAGCACAGGCTTGTGAATTATATGCAGTATTGCAAGCACTTAAAAGACTAAAAGGAAAAAAGGGTACTATATTTACAGATTCAAAGTATGCTTTTGGGGTAGCTCATACCTTTGGGAAAATTTGGGAAGAAAAGGGTTTAATTAACACTTGGGGATGAGGGTTAGTTCATGAGGAAATAATAAAACAAAATTTGGAGGCTATTAGAGAGCCCAAAGAAATCTCCATCGTGTATGTAAAGGGACACCAGGTAGGAATGCAATTTCAACTTAGGGGGAATAACCTGGCAGACAAGGAGGCAAAAAGAGCAGCATTATTCATGGTAAGTACACCTGAGGTTGGGGGAAATGAGACTCAGGACTATCCCCCATGTCCTTCCCAAAGAGAAATTGAGGGGTATGAGAAAATAGGAGGAAGATTAGAAGAAGGCAGGTGGAAGTTGCCTGATGGGAGGGAACTACTACCTAAGGATTATGCTAGAAAAATCTTAAAGAGACTTTACCAGCAGACTCACTGGGGGGCGCAAGCTCTCGCAGATCAATTTTTAAAATTCTTTGGGTGTGAAGGAATTTATGAATTGGCAAAACAAGAGGTGCAAGGGTGCATGATCTGCCCAAAGATTAATCGGTCCAGTTCAAGACAAACTACCTTGGGAGGGCACCCAATAGCCTATTGCCCATTTAAAAGGATCCAAGTGAATTTCACTGAATTACCAAAGGTAGGAAGATATAAATTCTTATTGGTAATAATCGATAAGTAATCTCACTGGGTTGAAGCTTTCCCCAGTGCAAGGGCTACAGCTCAGACAGTATCAAAAATTTTACTGGAAGAGATTGTTCCCCGATATGGAATAGTGGATCATATAGATTCAAACCAGGGGACTCATTTTACCTCAAAAGTCATCAAACAGATAGCAGAGGCTTTAGGGATTCAATGGCAATATCACACCCCGTGGCACCCACAAAGCTCAGGACAGGTAGAAAGAATGAAACAAACATTAAAAGCACAACTGTCTAAATTAATGTTGGAAACAAAAATGTCTTGGGTAAAGTATCTTCCTTTTGTGCTACTAAACATCAAGACTATGCCTCACTCTGAAACTGGGCTGTCACCGTTTGAGATGCTGTATGGAATACCTTATGAACACAGGATGCTGGTGGGGCATCCCCGAATAGAGGACGGCCAGATACAACCTTACCTAATAGCTATAAATAAGAACCTGCAGGACTTGCGGAAGCATGGACTGATAACTCAGAGCAACCCCTTGGGGTTTGCTATACACAAAATACAACCTGGAGATGCGGTGTTAATCAAAACTACCCGGAGGGAAGTCCCGCTGACACCTCACTGGGAAGGCCTTTTTTTTGTCCTCACCACAGATACAGCTATCAGAACAGCAGAAAAGGGTTGGACTCACGCATCACGGGTGAAGAAGATTTAGCCTCAAGACAATACCCCGGAGGGGAAGGTGTCCTTGTCTCCAGGAGACTTAAAGATCAGGTTACAGCATCACCATAAATGACAGAGGGAGATCAGATAAGTTGCCAGGAACAGGATTGTGGATGTTTTCCCTTTATTTATTTCAAATGTGTTCTTTGTAAACAAATCTGGGTGACTCACTGTAGAGGGTGGTACAGACCTAAGGGCTTGTGTACCAAGTGTCTGGAGAAAGAAGAGGAGGAGACTATCCATCTCTTAGTGCTTGCTACTCATGTGGGTTTGCTGGAGTTAGATTCTCCAGAGTGGTACCTGATATACAAAAAGGACGTAAGGAGAAAATTGGATGCAAAGGCCGAGGTCCTTGCAATCGAGTGCCGAAGGACTAATAAGGTACCCTGCAGGGCTGGCACTGTCAAGTTATCAAGGTGGGGCATTTTTACCAGCACTGTAACCCCTGAAGAATACTCCTGCTGCTGAGAAGATGGTTTACCTCACCGCTTGCTGCTACCCCGTGGGCGGAGGCAAAGGCAGAGGAGTACACTGGTGGGGAATCCTGATGGTCCTGAGCCTAACCGTGTGCCAGGTGGGCGGGTTGTATCCCAAGGATCCATCGAGGCAGAACCCCATGAGTGAATGTGAGCAGTGTCTGCAGACAGCTTTGAAGGGGCAAGTTGCTACAAAATTTATGACATACCAAGCCCAGTATGACTGTCAGCAGGGTAAAAAGAATGGGTATTGTACCTTCAATGGCACTCAATACAAAATGTGTGAATTAGAAGAGGGGGTGATATGCCACAACCTGAAAGCAATACCTAAGGACAGGCAGTCTAAACCTGTATCTAAAGGGATGGTAAACATCCATCCATGCAATATACAAACGAGAGCCTGGATGGATGCTGACCATTCCCACATGTAACCAGTGTAATTGAACTGTGTGGATAGGAGGAAAGATGAAATCTACTTTTGTAGCTTACTATCAGGTTAACAAGTGTTATGATAAGAGTCAATTGGAAATGTGTATTATGGGTGGGAAGACATATTGGGTAGGAAAGAACTTGAGACATGGAAGAAAATCATCACTAGGCAACGAACCCATCATACTTGACCTCCTCAGGAATGATGATGATAGAATATGCCTGCAATTCGATAAGGACTTCTGTTTTTCAAGGAAGGAGGAAGGGCTAGATCCAGAAGGTAAAATGAAATTAATAACTCAGGAACTAAAAATGCAAGAATCAGAGGCAAGAAGGAAAAGGGTGGAACAGGAAAGGTTAAAAACTCTGAGTGAACATTACGAACAATTAGAAAAACAATACAGTGATTGGGGTCTACCCTTTCCCAGTCAGAATCTATTTATAGATTTGATGCAGGAGATTGCCACAGAATTGGGTCTATCTAATTGCTGGATTTGTGGACGGCTCAAATCAGCTGAGAAATAGCCATAGAAAGGTGAGAGTTTGACTCCGGAACAACTCTTAAAAAGGGACAATGCCCACATTTCAAAAACCATACAAAGACCTGAAGGATGGGTATTGGATGAGAGGATAATTGGAACCATCTGTATTAGCAGAGAAGGCAAAGAATATAATGAGTTAGTGGGATATACTCCCTGTATATCCACTCTAGTTGTAAACTCAAATAACAAAACCAAGATTTGGCAACCAGAGCCCCCAATTGGGTACTGGAGCCAAGGGAAAAAGGGAATCTATGAATGGATTATGTTGGCACAAAGGTTCCAGAGCTAACCCTTACCAGTCCTTGGAAGGTCTGCGGGAGTATTGGAAGGAGCCAGAGAAGGTAAATATGAAGTGGAAGGCACCTGATGGTATATATTGGATATGTGGAAAGGAGGCCTATAGTGAATTACCCCAAAAGTGGAAAGGATCCTGTACACTGGGAATGATTTGGCCTCTCTTCTTCACATTACCAAGGTCAGAGAGCAATTTATTGGGTGCCCCTTTGTATGAAACATTGAATAGACAGAAAAGGGAATTAAAGAAAGAGCTTCCTATGGCAGGTGGAAGCCAGAGATGGGGAGAGGAAGAATGGCCTGCAGAAAGAATTATAGAATATTATGGCCCTGCAACCTGGGCCAATGATGGAAGCTGGGGTTATAGAACTCCTATCTGTTTATTGAATAGACTAATAGGACTCCAAGCTGTGGTGGAAATTGTTTCAAATCATACCTCAGATGCCCTAGAATTGCTGGCTAGACAACACTCCCAAATGAGGGCTTTTGTATATCAGAACCCAATAGCCTTAGATTACCTGTTGGCAGAGGAAGGAGGAGTTTGTGGTAAGTTCAATAAATCTGTGTGTTGTATAGAAATAGATGACTATGGGGAGACTATTGGGGCCTAGCAGCTGAAATTAAAAAGGTGGCCCATGTACCTGTCCAAAACTGGAATTCTATCCTCCAGGCCTCTTGGTGGGATCAGTTGTTTGGACAAGGAGCCTGGTGGAAAAAGGTGGCATTCTTTATATTATGTTCCATCTCTGGAATAATATTTCTGCCTTGCTTGATACCTTGTCTCATTTGATTGATTCATTCTGTGGTGCAGGGCATGCAGATTGCAGCCCTGCCCACCGACCCAGAACTTACGGTTGAAAAAACTGGTCAAATCTCTAAGGTATCCCGGATAATAAAATTAGAGGGAAGGAAGGAGTCTAATAAAGCGGCAGAAGCTTTAGAGAAATTTGAGGAAAGAATAAAGGAGGAAAATATTTTCTACCAGAAATACTGTGAGATATCACAGGAAGAATGGGATAACTACAGCAAGTTTGAGGATGACTGAAAAATAAATTGTCACCACTCTAAGGTATAAAAAAGTGCTATTGGTAGTTTTAGTAGAATATAGAAATTGGAAGAGTTTTTTAAGAATATTGAAAAAAAACCCAAAAACACAAACTTAATGTGTTTATGAATAAGGGGAAGGACTGTAATATATGTGTTGAAATAAATTCGTGTTTCAAGTGTGTTATATGTTATAATCTAAAAATTGTGTTACAAGCCAGGGTTTCCAAAAACTGTGGGGACACTTCTGGCTGCCGAGACTAATTTGCAATTGTAGAGATTCCAGACAATTGCAGGGCGAAGTCCAAATTAACAACAGAAAAGGACTGGCCAGACCTAAGAGATCACGAACGGGGAGGATAGGTTCAGTTGTGGCCGTTCCTGCATTCACCCAACTTCGATAGCCCGGAATCGAGGTTGTCTGTTTTATTGTGGCTGTCTCAGATTGTTTTTAAAATGGCAGAATAAAATTACTTTATATTAAATTGGCTATTTGTCGTCCATAACAAAAATGAACTTTATATGTAGATTATCCCTTTAAATAATGGGAAAGATATGCATTTGGGGAGATGATTGTTTGTGCGTGGATTTGAGCAAAGGTGTTTGTGATGGACTAAGTGATATTAATCCCATAAGATGCTTGAACAGAGATAGAGAGGAGAAGTAACAGAGATGGGAAGCCCTCTGCACCAGTGAAGAAGTGAGAAGATATCTCTGTTCCTTGAGATGAAGAATCCTTTGCTTTTGGAGTTATTCATCTTTAAAAGCTGACACCCCAGTATGCAGGAGTCTAAGACCCATGACCCATGAGCAGCTTGGGAAACTGCTAATGGGAGGGGTCATGAAAGCAGGTTTCCCCAAGCGGGTGTTTTTGTGACAGTTAAAAAACCCACAAGAGAACTGTTCTAGGTTGTCATTGGGATCCATGACTCTAAGAGAGACTCTTCTAAAGAATTGATGAAAGACTATTGTCAGATTGTTATATGTGTATATGATAATTCGTGCAAATAAAAATGTCATATATTTTTATGTACTGTTAAAATATACTCTTATAAGTTTTAAAACTCACAAGCCAGAGACTGCAACATAATGTCAAAACCCCCTGGACAAAGGAGGGAGGACTTCATTTACAGTAAAATAAGTGTGGCCAGCTCGGAGATGGATCATCCATCAAGGTGATCCAAGGAACGCCCGGGCGATGAATATGTGATAAATATCCGGAGATTGAGTTAACCAGGGCTATCAGAGATACATCTCAATGCCGGATTCTGGGAACAGGATCATGGGTGCTCATCATTCTCCGGACATGTTTTGTTCAACTTGCCACAGAGAAAGAACTCCTCATGAATATGTGTAGTCTGAAACAGAAGAAAAGGGACTCAGCCTCGGGCGAAAAAAACCTGTATAAAAATCGCTCAGTCAGGACAGTCGGTGTGGAGCACAGGGGACCCTCTGTTGCAGCAGTCAAACCTGTGTCTCACCCAGCGCCGACACCCAGGCTCTGCACTGACCTTTTTTTCTTTTTTGATAGTGTTTTTTTTTGCTGTTGTTGCTCTCTAAAATTCTATTTGGACCTTTTTTAAATAAATTTCCTTCAATTAATAAATATGAGCGTTTTTCATTTATAACAATCTTGACGGCCCGTACAGGGATCCGATTTAGGAGAGTTGGGGGGACCCTTTTTTGTCCGGGTGGTGCCCCACCGATTTCAGCGGCTGGACAGGATTGAGGAGTCCCGTAGAACCAATCGGATCCTGGACCCAGAGCCAAAACCACTATCAAAAAAGGGGATAAAACGGGCCCAGAGCTCTCGGGAACTCGGAGCAGAATCTCCAAGGCCGTGGGGTTTTTTTCCACTCATAAAAATCTACGTGCACAAAGAATTCACGCAGGAAAAAGGACCGTAAGCATCGTGTGGTTGAGTGAGGGGTGATCGAGCATGTGTGTGAGATGTGACATTGTCACGAGGCGAGAGCGGACCCCAAAAGCCGCAGTTCCACTATCCCATGAGGGACGTGGTTGGTTATGGGGGAAGTGAGAGGAATCAGGAAAACTCATTTCATATGTAAAGCCTGCAACTCGGGGAGTTCAGGGGGTCGATCATGGGCGGATCGAGGAGGGAAGGTACGTTCTTAGGTGTTTTAAGAACTGGTAAACCTCTTCGGTCCAGGACTTTGGAAGTCCGGGAAAAGAAAAAGGTAAGAGCTCACCACCAGTCGTAGGCCCACAGAGCAGTTCACTGTGGGACTGATGGGCTGGTAATATTCAACTGGGATTGACTAAAACAGCAGTATCGACTGGGACTGATCTAAGGACTTCATTCAAGGAATTAAGGTAAGCAAGCTTGTTTAACTATGGGGCAGAAAAAGAGTAAAATTCAGGGAAAATCTCAGGGAAAACCTGGTAAAGGACAGCAGGACTGCTTACCAGAAATCCCAAGGGGGAGCCCGTTGGGGTGGATGCCAGAGCACTGGGGAGACTGCCCCGAGAGATGGAGGAAATCCAAGAAGAAGATGATTCATTACTGTGTGGAAGTCTGGGGGAACAGGGAAATTGGAAAATATCAGTTTTGGCCCACATTTGGCACATTTGATACAAGAATGTGTCAGGCATTATATGATAGTGTATTTGAGGGGGGGAGGAGTGGGACTGTGCCAAGTTGTGGGGGTGTGCTGGTGCCCGGCTGTTCCTGGTCCAAACTCGGGGCTGTGGAGTGGACCGGGGTGAGACCTGGGAGCCCTTGGGCAGCCTTCCACCCCCATGCCTGGACTGGGTCCGGGCCCCGGTGCCCACACCGGTGGGTCGCCCGCCTCGGCCTGCACGGGCGCTGGCACAGCCTCATGGCACGTGGCCCTCGGCTCCTGCGGTGCCAGACCAGCCGGGTCCTTTCTGGCCCCCGCCTGTGCCACGGCAGGTGGGTGGTCCCGGGTGCACACTCCTCGCCGGAGGGGCTGCCTCTCCTCCGGCCAGCGGGACACGGCGCGGGGCGCGGAGGGAGAGCCATGGCGGCAGTGAAGGGGGGGGACAGCCCCGGTCTCTGCCCCCTAGGGGAGGTGCCGGCCGCTCCCAGAGTCATCGGCTATGTGGGTGTGCCGATCAATACAGGGGACATGGGGGTCTTCAGGGGGGAAATGGGGAGGTTGGTGGATGACCCCCTGGGAGCGGCGGAGAGGCTGGATGAGTTTTTGGGGAACAGTGTCTATTTGTATGATGATATCTGTGCCATTCTAAGGTCATTGTTCAACGCCGAGGAATGGGACATGATGAGGCAAGCGGCAATAAAGGATTGGGAACATAGGAATCCCCAAGGGGGGGAGCGGGGCCGAGGGGTGGCCTAAACAAAGGCCATCATGGAATGCCCATGCGGAGGATGATCGGCGCAAAATGATCAGGCTGAGGAACATGGTAATACAGGGAATTCGGGGGATGGTACCAAAGGGGCAGAACATCAGCAAAGCATTGGGGGAATGCCAGGGGAGGGATGAAACACCCACCGAATGGCTAGAGTGGTTAAGAAAAAGTCTCCAGATGTATTCGCGCACTGACCCTAATTCTCCTGTCGGGGGGGATTTTGCTGAAAACATAATTTGTTGCTAAATCATGGGAGGACATACGGAAAAAGCTAAAAAAAAAAAAAAAAAAAATAGACAATTGGCAGGAGAAAAGTCTCCAAGAATTGCTAAGGGAGGCACAGA
>JANEHK010000076.1:798671-823305 GCA_025960845.1 Tachycineta bicolor | reverse complement strand
GCAAAATACTGTTTACTATCTTCTGTAATCGGCCACCCCCAGAAAGCATCCTTTAAGTCCAGTACTGAATAATACTGGTGTGAAGAAGGGATCTGATTCAGGATTGTATAGGGATCCAGAACTGTGGGATGCCTTGATTTGACAATTTCATTTATTATTCTTAAATCCTGCACCATTCTGTAGGTTCCATCTGGTTTCTTAACTGGCAGGATAGGGGTGTTATAGGGAGACATACACAGCTCCAAAAGACTATAGTGGTGCGAGAGTTGTTTTATTAAGTTATTAAGTTATTTTTGTAAGATTTATAAGCTATTTTTGTAATGGTTCAGTCCACTGTACCCCCCCTGTGTTCTGTAATAGTTTCCCCCCCTTATGAGTTGGTTATATAACCAAACATTTTATGCCAATCATTCCTTCCCTGCACTTGTCCCTGTCAATCCCCCCTCTCTCCTCTTGGTCACCCTGTCTGTCACTTTGAGACCCTTCCCTGGATTCTGGAAAGATCCAGGAGAGGCGCTGAGTGATAGGCTGGTGCCTGGGGAATCCCCTCCTCCCCTCTTGTGATTTGTTAATGGTTCAGAAGTTGACACCCCATGTTACGCCCCTGTGTTCCCTGGTTGGCTGACCCGTTGTCACCACCCCTGGATCCTCGCCCATTTATAAGTGGATGCAAGGCTTTAATCTCTGCTCTCTCTGGTCAGCAGTGGTCTGAGGTGGAGCTCCTTGCTGGACTCCCCTTAATAAACTACCTTCTACCCTGCCTAAAGAGAGTCGACCCTTTTTCCGTCGCCGCAGTCACAACTCCATCAGGTCCACTCGCCTGTGGGGGGAACCAAAAACCCACCGGGAGGAGGTTACTTGCCCTGCCTGTAACCCCGACCGATCCACGCTGTCGCAGTGCAGAACTGAGCTAGCCTGCGCACCTGCCAGGCATGAGGGACACAGCGACAAAAGACCCTCCTTTAACAGGGGCTCAATGTAACCCCTTCTTTCCTTTCCTTGAAAGAGGGTATTGCTTTTTAGACACCACTTGTTCTGGTTGTTTTAATGTAATTTGGAGAGGCTCTATGTCTAGTTTTCTGTATTTTCCTGGGGCTACCCACACTTCCGGATTTATTTCAGCATAAGCCTTCTCAGACATTTTACATAAAGATATCACAGTGTTGGACTCTGTGTCATTTTTTACAATACTAATTTGCCTTAGCCTTTACCTTTACCTTTTCCTCATCCCTCCTTACATATATCTGCTGTGTTTTTCTAGAGGCTTGTTCTGCCACTCCTCATCTTTCTGTACCCCTTTCCATATGTCAGGCCAGGCCTTTGTAACAAATTGTACCTTCAACAGTGTGTCAAAGGCTGGTCCTTCCGGATCCATCCCCCCGTGTTTCCGCAAGGCCTCTCTAATCCTCTCTAACCAATGAGAGGGGCTTTCATGTTTCTCCTGTTCTAAGGACATAGCCTTAGCTATGTTGTTAGTTCTGGGAACTGCTGATTTAATTGCCCTAATCAAATAAGCACGGTAATCGTGGAGGCGAGCCAAACTGGTCTCCTCATTTGGGTTCCACTGGGGGTCCACCTGGGGGATGGCATCATCCACTGTAGGTACATTAGGTCCAGCCCCCCCTGCTGCTTGTGGATGTTCATCCTCCCACAGCTGCTGAGCTTTCTGCAGAATCATTCGTTTCTCTGATGACCTAAACAAAATCTCCAGGAGAAAATCCCAATCCTTCCATGTATAATCCGCATTTCCCAAATATTCTTCTATCTTTTCCCCCACCCCTATGGCATTATCTAAATATGGGGGTAATTCTTTTTTCAACCCCCTTATATCCTGGGTAGTAAGTGGTACAATTACAAACCCAAAGCCTCTCCCCTGACCCCTCAAAGGAACTTGGTGGAGTGGCATCTGATGTACCCCTCTCTCTTGGATCTGGGGGGCTTCTGATATGCTCAATTGATTTCCTCTTCTAGTTCTACATGGTGGTATGATAGGCTGCTCCCTTTCCCCTACACCATTATTATTCTCAGGTGGGGCTGTAGGAACAACATTCCCCTGATCCCTTTGCTCTGGGAGTTGAGGATACAGGGGACCTGCAGCTGGTCCTTGTTCAGCTGGCAACACTGGAGGACAAGACAGGGGAAGGTACTGAAGAACATCCCAGTTCTCACGAGTTCCCCCTTCCTCCCTTTTTTCCTCTTCTCCCTTTTTCTTTAACACATTGATTTTTTTTGTTGCTTGTCTAAACCATATGAATCCACATTCCCTTTCAATCCATCCTTTCCAATTCTCTTCTAAATACTTCAACAAAATTCTACACAAACAAATCCTATCTGTTCCATAAGGTGGCCACATAAGCCCCTTTGGCAATTTATACTCCGGCCACACAAAATAACAATATTTTACCATCATCTCCATAGTTACCTCTGGGTGAATGCATAGTCTGTCCCGAGACCTCAGCATTCTCCCCAAGGGACTCTCCAGGGGTATTATGGGATCGTCATCCCTTTTGCCACGGCCCCTTCCCGGCTTTACCCTTGCAAACCTCCATGGGTGCTGTGTTTCACTTGTGCTACCCTCCATGGGTGCCCTCTCAGGTTTAACAGTGCTGCCCTCCATGGGAGCCCTGCCAGGTTTGCTCCCCGAAGATCCCATTTTACTCACCAGTGAGATTTTCAGTGGTCCTTCCCTGTGGACTCTTCACGGACCCCCCTGGTCTGCCACTCATCTGTCTCCTGGACAGTCTCAGGAACCCAATCGATCACCCGGTGCCGGCCGCCACCAAGGGGAGCTGATCACCAAAACTGGGTGAGGCGCGCCTTCAGCTCCGCTCACTGCCTGCTGCCCCGGACGATGGAAATATCCGGGACAAGAGCCCCCAAATTATTAGGAAAATTAATCCACAGACACCAGAGGTTTATGTCCTAAAACGGAGACAGAGGAGTCCTCTTACTTTATTTGAATAAAGGGAGAGGCCATGGGGCATTTCCCCTGGGGTCTCTCAGTTTTTCGGAGGACGCAGCCTCCTTTTTATCCTAATTTCCCAGCCGCATTTCCCTCTCTCTTTCCCCATTGGCTAAGGTACTTGAGAGGTACAGACTTCCCGAAATGCCTAAGATTCCCCTTTTAATGTATAACCCACCTTATTTTTTCATTTTTATGGGATTTATGGGTTTTTCCCCATCGTTGCTTTCATCTTTTAATATTCAGTTTCATTTACAAACAAACCTATGGTTTGTTTGTAAAGGCAAGTGTGAAAAGTGCATATTATATGGCTCTATGCAAGATATTTACTATATGTATCATGTTGTATTAATTGTTAATTGTAATAAATGCTCAAGCCCAATTTCATAAATCAAAATATAGAATTTTATTTCAAGACTTAAATTCAGTCTCTAACAGCCACAATTAAAAGGAACAGCGTCGAACCCCGGGTTTCTGCACTGGGTGAATGCAGAAACGGACTCTGATGGCTCTGAATCTACCCTGTTCACGAAGTGTGTCCTGAGCTTCTGGCTTTTATACAGTCTTTCACTGAGAGTGGAGAGCTACGTGTTACTCTTGTCCTTTTTGCTTCATCAGGTATTCATGTCCATGTCTTCGATCAGTTGAATAGGTTCCTGAGGTAGAACAATGTCGTGATTGCTTACTCCAGAGTGGTGTTTAGAGATGTTAAACTCAGCTGGAGCAGATAAGATATCTATCTGGTGTTGATCTGCGTCGTTAGCAGGTTCATCTCTGGGGGAGACACGTCTTATCTAATAATCTCTTACATTCACTGAGTGAATGAGTGTTCTGATGGCTTCCCGGCAGAGACCCTCCCTGTTTCTCAACCCTCCTGTCCCCCTCTCACATTCCGCTTTCAAACCTCAAGTACATTTTATATTTTACAAAGCTTATTTCAGACCAAATGAGAATTAACTTTATATTACATATCACAAGACTGAACATAAATTAACTTTATATTACATATCACAATCCCTCCCCTTCTATATAAACACATTTAATTTGTGTTCCTGTTATTGCCTTTTTTTTTTTCTTTGACAAAAAAGGCTCTTAACATGAATTTTACTGAACAAAAAACCTCACATATTTCTTAAAAATCATCTTTATAGTCATCCCACACTTTTTCTGATGCATCCCATTATTTCTTACACTCTTCTTCTTCCTGTACTCGGGCTTCGAATTTTGCCAAAACTTCTGCTGCCCTGCTTCTTTCCTTATTTAATTTCATGATTTTTTGATATTTTACTGTTCTTGCCAAGGCCCCCTGAGGCTAATTCTGGATCTGTGGGTAATGCTGCAATTTGCATACCTTGTACTACTGTGTGTATGAGTCGAATGAAACACGGTATTAGGCATGATAGAAAGATGACTCCTGCCACTGAACATAAAATGAAGAACCCCACTTTCTTCCACCAGGCCCCAGTCCCAAACAATTGGTCCCACCAGGAGGCTTGGAGGATCAAATTCCATTTTTGAACTGTTACATGTGCTACCTTCTTTATTTCAGCTGCTAGGCCTCTGATAGTTTCTCCATAATCATTTATCTCTATGCAACATTCTGATTCATTGAATTTCCCACAGACCCCTCCTTCCTCTGCTAACAAATAGTCTAAGGCAATCCTATTCTGATACACGAAAGCTCTCATTTGTGAGTGCTGCTGGGCCAGTAGCTCTAATGCATCCGAAGTGTGATTTGAGACTATTTCTACCACGGCTTGCAATCTGATTAACCTATTCAGTAAATAGACTGGGGTTCTGTAACCCCAACTTCCATCCTGGGCCCAAGTTGCAGGGCCATATTATTCTATTATTCGTTCAGCAGGCCATTCCTCACTTCCCCTTTTTTGGTTTCCTCCTGCATTCGGGAGTTCTCTTTTTATCTCCCTTTTCTGTCTGTTTAGAGTTTCATATAGCGGGGCACCTAGTAGGTTGCTTTCTGATCGGGGTAGTGTGAAAAAGGAAGGTCTGATCATCCCTAAGGTGCAAGACCCCTTCCATCTGCGGGGTAGCTCGCTATAGGCCTTCTTCCCACATATCCAATAAATTCTACTTGGGGCTTTCCACTTAATTTCTGTGCTTTCAGGCATTTCCCAAAAATCTTTTAGGTTCCCCAAGGATTGGTAGGGGTTGGCTCCAGCAAGTTTATTCCAGCATAACTCAATTTCATTAATCCAATCACATTCTTTTCCTTTCTTTTAACTCCAATATCCTGCAAGTGGTTCAGGTGGCCAGATCTTAGTTTTGTTATTAGAATTGACAGCCAGGGTGGATATGCAAGGGGTATATCCCACTCTTTCGGTATACCTATTTCCCTCTCTACTGATGCATATTGTCCCTATTATTCTTTGGTCTAGGATCCACCCTTCAGGCCGTGACATAGTTTTTATCATTTGATTGTCCCATTTTAGAAACTGTTCTGGAGCCAAACTCTCACCTTTCCAGGGCCATTTTTCAGCGGATTTTAGTCCCCCCCCCCAAATCCAACAATTTGACAATCCTAACTCGGTGGCAATTTCCTGCATTAGTTCTATAAAAAGATTTTTACTAGAGGCCTGCAAACCCCAATCACTATATTGCCTTTCTAATTGCTCGTATTGTTCACTCAGTGTCCTTATTCTCTCTTGTTCCATTCTCTTTCTTTTCGCTTCTGACTCCCGTCTTTTTAATTCCTGGCCACTTTCTGTATTTTGTTTTCTGGGTCCATCCCCTCCTCAGTTTTGGAGAAGCAGAAAGTTCCTTCTAGTGTCAAGCAAACTCTTTCATTCTCATTTAGCAGATCTAATATGATGGGCCCGCTGTTTAGGGAAACTGCATTAAGTTTCACATTATTCCCTACCCAGTAGGTTTTTCCGTTCATCATACACATTCCTAATTTACTCTGATCATAACATAGTTTGTTCACTTGGAAGTATGCCACAAAGGTGAATTCTTTCTTGCCCCCAATCCACACTGTTTTATTACACTTCTCACATATAGGGATTATGGGCATGCTGCTTATATCCCTCTTTTTCCTAGACATTGCCACCGGGTCATGGTATATGGTTCCTTCATTTAACCTACATATTTTCAACCAACTCCCATTGTGGTTACAAAGCCCCATTTGCCGAATACCTGGGCAATCAAAATGTACCTGAAAAGTTACGTTCTGGCTCAAGGTAGGCTCTCTCTGAGTCTCTTTCAGGCACTCTCTTTCCTGTCCCATTTGTCCCTTAGGGTTGGGGAGGCCATTTGTGCAGCACACGACTAGGCTCAGGATCACTAGGAATACCCATAGGTGTACCCCTCTGCCTTTGCCTCTGGCCACCGGGTTGCCACCAGTGGCGAGGTAATCCATCTTCTCGGCAGCAAGGTGTCCTGGGTTTGACTGTGTATCCCCAATCGTCTGTTGGGTGCAGGGGGGAGGGCAAGCGCGGTTTGTTTTTCCCCAGGAAAACTCTGCTCATCGGAGTGACCTTGAAGCGGGGGAGTTGGAACCCGGCGAGACTGAAGAAGCTCTGTTGTTTTTTTTTTCCCCAGCAGTTAGTTAGTGTAGTGCTAGCATAGTTAGACGCTGTAGAATAGCTGAAGCTTTTTTTTTTCTTGCTTTTTTTTTCCTTTTTCTCCCTTTTTTTTTCTTTTTTGCCCTCTCCTCAGAACTGTTCCAACCTCTCCGGACTAAGGACCTGGGGAAGCACCGGGGGCCTCCACAGGGGACCCACCCCACCAAGACCAGCCCTGCACATCCCTTTTCTGCCAATGCCAGTGGAGACGGAGCGGTGGAGCACACTGACAATCTTCCAGGGGAGAGACTTTCTTTAAGTTTGTTATCCCTCCGTAAGCAGCACGAAGCTCTTGTCATCGGGTATTGTGCTGGGAGTGCTTTGCCTGTGTAATAAACAGGTTTTTTTCCACTTCTCTCTGAGGAATTTTTTTTCCCGAACCAGTTGGGGGGAGGGAAGGGGGCCCCCTCAGGAGCATTTCTCCCAAAATCTGCCTGAAACCAACACAACTTCTTGGCGCCCAACGTGGGGCTCGAGAGAGAGTGGAAAAACCCTGTGCTGAACTATGCTGCTTGAACTCATGTCTCTTGGGGTGGGGGCCTTGATGTGTTTTGGATACTTAGGCTTCTTTGAGGTATTAATACCTTTGTGGTCCTTAGGTTTATTTGCATATCCAGAGATAGCCCCAATATTGTCATTAATACGCAGTTTTTACAGTAGAGGGACACGGATTAGAGTAGCTATTGGCCTTGGTTTAATGATAATAATTTGTAGGAAGTTTATAAAGTTGCTGAGATCTTTTCCTAGTATGTATGGGTCATGGTTATGGTTATTCACCCTGTTTGTGGGAGGAGGAGCAGAGGATGAAGCATTGCAGTCTTTCGTTTCCTTCTTCTCCTCTGAATCGGTTAAATCATGGTTGGAGAATGCTGAGTTTCCCCTGAGTGTTAAAGAGACCATCTTTCTGGTATGTCATCTGGTAAGCCTCCTCTATACAGTGTACAGCTTCTCTAGAATATGGGCTGAGATTTCTAGCGGGCCTGATGAAACTCCTGACCCAGGCAGAGGAAATTCTGAGTGGTGTGGAGAATGGGAGGATATGGGCCAACTCCTCAAGGAATTGACTGACCCTGTAGTCTGGGATTTTCCACGGGAACAAATTCAGAATCCTGTGGTGCTGGGGAAATATCTGAAAGACAGGTACCATGATGGCTCTAAGGGGGAGAAGATCGCTGCAGTAAGCTGGGCCCTGGCATATGCTTATCGCACATTGCTAGAGACTGTAGGGCAGCAGACAGAGGCAGGGGGTGAGGGATACAAATCAGCAGCTACCCCAGTCACTCAGACTGCAGCCAACACACCAGTTATGAAGCCAGCAGCCAAACTAGAACCTGAGCCTGAGTCGGCAGCTAAACCAGATAGTAAGCCTAAGCCCCTGGCAGTTGCTCCAGCAAAGAAGCACATGCACAAAACCGATCGACCAGTGGACGATGATGACCCAAGAGAAGGACCTTCACCAAAATCAGAGGCCAAAGCTTCTAGTACAGGATCAGAAGCCAATATTGATTCCTTTTCCCTGAAGGATCTTCGGGGCCTAAAAAAGGATTACCGGCAACAACCTGATGAATCTATAATTAGTTGGTTAGTCCGTCTCTGGGATGCTGCAGGTGAGGCTACAATTCTGGATGGCACTGAAGCAAGGCATCTGGGATCCCTGTCACATGATCCAGTCATCGACCAGGAGATGATGAGAGAGGCTAGTCCTTGCAGTCTCTGGATACGGGTCCTAGGAAGTGTGGCAGAAAGATACTTGTATGCAGATGATCTCTATATGCAGCAAACCCCATGGAAGACCATAGAACAAGGGATTCAATGCTTGAGAGAAATGGCAGTGGCAGAGATGGTTTTCTCAGATGACATAAACACTAGGAACCCAGACTTGGTATCATGTACATCTGTGATGTGGCGAAAACTTATACGACTCGGGCCATTAGAATACGCTTCTGCTTTAGCAGTAATGAAGCGGGAGGACATGGAGGAGACGGTGCTTGATATGGTGAAGAAGCTCCGAGCATATGCAGATGCTGTGCATGGCTCAACACACGCCAGAATCGCAGCTGTGGAAACACGTCTGCAGAAACTAGAGGATAAGATAGATGAGAACCATAAGAGACTCAGGGAGGAGATTAGAGAGGACCTTCTCCAAATCTCAGCAGTACAGATCAGAGGTTCTGGTACCCAACGTAGACGCTCCCCGGGTAGGCAGAGAGGGTACACTCCACGCGCTGCGCTGTAGTTCTTCCTGCGGGATTGCGGAGAAAATATGAACAGATGGGATGGAAAATCTACGGCTGCCCTGGCACAACGGGTGCGTGAATTGAAGGAAGTCAAGACTCAAAGAGGGAGTTCCACCAAAAGGGAAGCAGCTCCAGTTGCCCGTAGCCGAACTGCCAGGTATGATGATGATGACATGTCCGACCCCCTTGAAGGCACCTCTAAGACATATGCTCAAGGAAAGAAGGATAACCAGGCTTAGAGGGGCCCTGCCTCTAGCCAGGTGGAGGCTAGGGAAAACCGTGTATTTTGGACTGTGTGGATTCGTTGGCCTGGCACATCAGAACCACAAAGATATGAGGCCTTGGTTGATACTGGTGCGCAGTGCACATTAATGCCATCAAGACATGTAGGGGCAGAATCTGTCTCTATTGCTGGCGTGACGGGGGGATCACAAGACTTTACTTTAGTGGAATCAGATGTGAGCCTGACTGGAAAGGAGTGGGAGAAACACCCTATTGTGACTGGCCCAGAGGCCCCATGTATTTTGGGCATAGATTACCTCCGAAGTGGGTATTTCAAAGACCCGAAAGGACTCAGGTGGGCATTTGGGATAGCGGCTGTAGTGACAGAGGGTATCCGGCAATTGAACACCTTGCCTGGACTGTCTGAGAATCCATCTGCAGTGGGACTCCTGAAAGTACAAGAACAACAGGTACCAATTGCCACTTCTATAGTGCACCGCCGACAGTACAGAACGACTCGAGATGCTGTGATTCCCATTCATAAGATGATTCAAGAGCTGGAGAGCCAAGGGGTGGTCAGCAAAACCCACTCCCCCTTCAACAGCCCCATCTGGCCTGTGCGTAAATCTGAAGGAGAATGGAGATTGACTGTGGACTACCGTGCATTGAATGAGGTGACACCACCACTGAGTGCTGCCGTGCCAGACATGTTAGAGCTCCAGTATGAGCTGGAGTCCAAGGCAGCAAAATGGTATGCCACAGTTGACATTGCTAAATGCATTTTTCTCCATTCCTTTGGCAGCAGAATGCAGGCCTCAGTTTGCCTTCACATGGAGGGGAGTGCAGTACACCTGGAACCGACTGCCCCAGGGGTGGAAGCACAGTCCTACCATCTGCCATGGACTGATCCAAGCTGCACTGGAAAAGGGTGAGGCTCCGGAGCACCTACAGTACATCGATGACATCATTGTGTGGGGAAACACAGCAATGGAAGTGTTTGAGAAAGGAGAGAAGATCATCCAAATTCTCCTGAAAGCTGGTTTTGCCATCAAGCAGAGCAAGGTCAAGGGGCCTGCCCGAGAGATCCAGTTTCTGGGAGTAAAGTGGCAAGATGGACGGCGGCAGATTCCCACTGAGGTCATCAACAAGATCACAGCGATGTCTCCACCAACCAATAAGAAGGAGACACAAGCTTTCCTAGGTGCAATAGGTTTCTGGAGGATGCATATTCCCGAATATAGTCAGATTGTGAGCCCTCTTTACCTGGTAACCCGCAAAAAGAACGATTTCCACTGGGGCCCTGAACACCAACAAGCCTTTGCCCAGATCAAGCAGGAGATCGCTCATGCAGTGGCTCTTGGCCCAGTGAGGACGGGACCAGATGTGAAGAACGTGCTCTACTCAGCAGCCGGGAGCCATGGCCTGTCCTGGAGCCTTTGGCAGAAGGTGCCTGGGGAGACTCGAGGTCGGCCACTAGGATTTTGGAGTAGAAGCTACAGAGGGTCTGAAGCCAATTACACCCCAACTGAGAAGGAAATCTTAGCAGCCTATGAAGGAGTTCAAGCCGCCTCGGAGGTGATTGGTACAGAGGTGCAACTCCTCCTGGCACCTCGACTGCCTGTGCTAGGGTGGATGTTTAAAGGGAAGGTCCCCTCCACCCATCATGCCACTGATGCCACATGGAGCAAGTGGATTACTCTCATTACGCAGCACGCCCGTATGGGTAAACTGAATCGCCCTGGGATTTTGGGAATAATTACCAATTGGCCTGAGGGTGAAAATTTTGGCCTCACAGATGAAGAACAAGAGCAAGTGACACGGGCTGAAGAGGCTCCACCATACAACCAATTGCCAGCAGAGGAGACGCATTATGCCCTTTTCACTGATGGTTCCTGTCGTATTGTAGGGATGAAACGAAAGCGGAAAGCAGTCGTGTGGAGCCCCACACGACAGGTTGCTGAGGCCACTGAAGGAGAGGGTGGATCAAGTCAACTTGCAGAACTCAAGGCTGTTCAATTGGCCTTGGATATTGCTGAAAGAGAGGGGTGGCCGAGACTCTACCTCTATACTGATTCATGGATGGTAGCCAATGCTCTGTGGGGATGGCTGAAGAGGTGGAAAGAGGCTAATTGGCAGCGTGGAGGGAAACCAATTTGGGCTGCTGAGGAGTGGAAAGACATTGCTACCAGGGTAGAGAGACGACCTGTGAAAGTCCGTCACGTAGATGCCCATATCCCCAAGAGTAGAGCTAATGAAGAGCATCGAAACAATGAGCAGGTAGATCGGGCAGCAAAAATAGAAGTATCAAAGATTGATTTAGATTGGGAACACAAGGGAGAGTTGTTTTTAGCTCGATGGGCCCATGATGCCTCAGGCCATCAGGGTAGAGATGCCACCTATAAGTGGGCACGAGACCAAGGGGTGGATCTAACCATGGACAGTATTTCTCAGGTTATCCATGACTGTGAGACGTGTGCTGCCATCAAACAGGCCAAGCGGGTGAAGCCCCTATGGTATGGCGGGCGATGGTCCAAGTATAAGTACGGGGAAGCCTGGCAGATTGACTACATCACCCTTCCCCAAACCCGCCAAGGCAAGCGCTATGTGCTCACAATGGTGGAAGCCACCACGGGGTGGCTGGAGACCTACCCTGTGCCCCATGCTACTGCCCGGAACACAATCCTGGGCCTAGAGAAACAAGTCCTGTGGAGGCATGGTACCCCCGAGAGAATTGAGTCAGACAACGGGACTCATTTCAAGAACAGCCTTATTAACACCTGGGCTAGGGAACATGGCATTGAGTGGGTGTACCATATTCCCTACCATGCACCCGCTGCAGGCAAAGTGGAGAGGCACAATGCATTGTTAAAAACCCAGTTGAAAGCACTGGGGGGGGGATCTTTCAAGAATTGGGAGCAGCATTTAGCAAAGGCCACCTGGTTGGTCAACACCCGAGGCTCCACCAACCGAGCAGGACCCGCCCAGGCTGAGACTCTGCATACAACAGATGGAGATAAAGTCCCAGTGGTGCATGTCAGTGGTCTGTTAGGGAAGACAGTGTGGATCAGGTCTGACTCAAGTACAGACAAACCCATTCGTGGGGTTGTCTTTGCTCACGGACCAGGTTGCACATGGTGGATAATGCAGAAAGATGGAACCACACGATGTGTACCTCAGGGAGATCTGATTGTTGGGTAAGAATAATTTGTAAACATCACTGTTTGCTGAAACCACGCAGAATGAAAGAGAAGGAAATGTGTAAGTGAGAGGGTATGTGTTAAGTGTTGAAGGTATGAGCAAGTGTTGAAGGTATGAGTAAGTGAAAGAGGAATCCTGCTGCCCTGCAGCCTGGGGCCTGGATTCAGTGGCTCAGTGTGGAACATGACAGGAGCATGATGGGTATTGCTTGTATTGCTTTTGTTTTTTTTTTTGTGAGGAGAATGGATGGAAGTTTTATATGTTGGTTCTGTCTGTAAGTCAACGATATGGGGATAAGGGGTGGAAGTTGTCCTGGGTTTGACTGTGTATCCCCAATCGTCTGTTGGGTGCAGGGGGGAGGGCAAGCGCGGTTCGTTTTTCCCCAGGAAAACTCTGCTCATCGGAGTGACCTTGAAGCGGGGGAGTTGGAACCCGGCGAGACTGAAGAAGCTCTGTTGTTTTTTTTTCCCCAGCAGTTAGTTAGTGTAGTGCTAGCATAGTTAGACGCTGTAGAATAGCTGAAGGTTTTTTTTTTTTCTTGCTTTTTTTTTCCTTTTTCTCCCTTTTTTTTCTTTTTTGCCCTCTCCTCAGAACTGTTCCAACCTCTCCGGACTAAGGACCTGGGGAAGCACCGGGGGCCTCCACAGGGGACCCACCCCACCAAGACCAGCCCTGCACATCCCTTTTCTCCCAACGCCAGTGGAGACGGAGCGGTGGAGCACACTGACAATCTTCCAGGGGAGAGACTTTCTTTAAGTTTGTTATCCCTCCGTAAGCAGCACGAAGCTCTTGTCATCGGGTATTGTGCTGGGAGTGCTTTGCCTGTGCAATAAACAGGTTTTTTTCCACTTCTCTCTGAGGAATTTTTTTTCCCGAACCGGTTGGGGGGAGCGAAGGGGGGCCCCTCAGGAGCATTTCTCCCAAAATCTGCCTGAAACCACCACACAAGGGTATTCTTCTGGGCCTCCATAGTCTGTCCTGTTAGCATATTGTCTTTTATAAGTGCCCCACCTGGCCAACTTTATTTGTGCTGCTATACAGGGTACTTTGACCTCCCTCCTACACTCGATTGCTAAAGGCTCGGCTTTAGTATTTAGTTTCCCCCTTAACCCATCTCTGAATATTAGGAACCAGTCTGGAGAATCTAATTCCAATATACCTCTCTCGGTGGCAAGGGCTAGGAAAGAGCTCGTTAGCTACCTCTCCTCCTCTAAACAGTTTTCACACAGGGCCCAAGGTCTGAACCCTCTGGAACAATGTGCTACCCAAATCTCTTTACAATAACCACACTTAAAATGAATGAAAGGATAACAGGTACACCCGACTTGAAGACAACTTATCATATGCCTGTCAGTCATTGAGTCTGTCTGTGGATTCTCAACTTCAGGTCTCCTGGCGACGAGGTTACTCTCCACTCCGGAGTGCTGCCTCGTTGTTCGATCTTTTTCACCCGGGAAGCATGGGTCCAGCCTTTTTCCGCGGTCCTGACAGCAGTGTCCGTGGTCAGGAGGACGAGGAAAGGTCCTTCCCAATGAGGAGTTAATGGCATTTCTCTCCACGTCCTGATTAACACCTTGTCTCCCGGCTGGATTTTATGGATGGCAAATCCTAAGGGTGTACTCTGTGATATCAACCCACGCTTTTGAAGCTCCTGTAAATTTTTATTAATTGATACAAGATAAGATTGTATCTGACAATCCTCAACCTGAGGATGTCCCACTGGCATTCCATGTTCATATGGCATTCCATAAAGCATCTCAAAAGGGGACAACCCTGATCCGGAGTGGGGTTGAGTCCTGATGTTCAAAAGTGCAAGGGGGAGGCACTTCACCCATGACATTTTGGTCTCAAGCATAAGTTTTGATAATTGAGCTTTTAATGTTTGATTCATTCTTTCTACCCATCCCGAACTCTGGGGGTGCCAGGGTGTATGATATTCCCACCAGATCCCTAGGGCATTTGCCAAATGTTTTATGATTTTGGAGGTGAAGTGAGTCCCCTGGTCTGAATCAATGTAGTCTGCAATCCCATATCTTGGTATTATTTCTTCCAGTAGTTTCTTAGCAACCACTTGGGAGGTGGCCCGAGGACTAGGGAGCGCTTCTACCCAGTGGATTAGTTGATCTACCATTACCAATAAATATCGATGCCTCCCAATTTTTGGTAATTCAGTAAAATCTACCTGGATTCTTCCGAATGGGCGGTATGCTAAAGGGCGTCCCCCTGGGGATACCTGCGGGGTCCTGGATCTGTTTATCCTCTGACATGTCATACATCCTTGGACCTCCGGTTTTGTTTGTTCATAGATTCCTTTGCACCCAAAGAACTTCAAAAATTGTTCAGCCAGAGCTTGTGCACCCCAATGGGTCTGCAAGTGCAGCCTTCTCAAGATTTTTCTAGCATATTCCTTCGGTATTAATTCTCTACCATCTGGTAATTTCCACTTCCCATCTTCTAATATCCCTCCTATCTTTTTGTATTCCTCAACCTCCTTGTCAGAGGGACAGGGAGGGAATTCCTGGGTTTCACCTTCTCTGGTTTCTGGAGCATTTAGGGTAAGGAGTGCTGCCCTCTTTGCCTCCTGATCTGCTAGATTGTTTCCTCTCATTCTGAATTGCATCCCCATCTGATGCCCTTTTATGTATACTACTGAGATAGCCTTGAGTTCCCTTATAGCCTCCAAAATTTGTTTTATTAAACCCTCATGCACTAGACCTTTCCCTTGGGTGTTTATTAGTCCCCTTTCTTCCCAAATTTTCCCAAATGCGTGAACCACTCCAAAAGCATGTTTTGAATCTGTGTAAATGGTCCCTACCTTTCCTTTTAGCCCCTTTAGAGCCTGCAGGACTGCATACAGTTCACACGCTTGTGCTGACCAGGATGCTCTTAAAGGGCCAGATTCCACTACTTTTCCTGTTTTTCCATCTATGACAGCGTAGCCTGATTTCCTTTTTCCTTCTAAAACTCGGGCTGATCCATCCATGCACCATTTTCCCCCTTCCTCCAGCTCTTCTTCCTGTAAATCTGCCCTAATCTTGGTTTGGAGTTCTATTATTTCAGCGCAATTGTGGGTGAGCCCTTCCAAGGCTTCTCCAAAGAGGAACTCGGCTGGATTCTTGGCTGTGGTCATCCTTAGTTCTAATTCAGGTGCGTGGATGAGTATGGCCTTGTACTTTAGAAGTCTATCATCTGTGACCCATTTATCTGCTTTTTTCTATAAGATGGTCCTCATGCTGTGTGGAGTATATACTATTAACGGAGCCCCAAAGGTTATTTTCTTAGCTTCTTCCACCAGCAGGGCTACTGCCACAATTGCCTGTAGGCATGTGGGCCATCCCCTGCTCACCAGGTCTAGTAACTTGGAAACATAACCTATGGGTTTCTTGTCCCCTGCCCAATCTTGTGTTAATACTCCATGTGCTGTGTGGTTGCTAACATCTATAAACAACTGGAATTGCCTTTTTACATCAGGGAGACTCAATCCAGGAGCTGCCATCAAGGTCTCTTTTAAGTATCTAAACTCCCGTTCGTCTTGCTCAGTCCATTTCAACTTATCTGTGGTTAGTTTTTCATACAAAAACTTTACCTTTTCACTATAACCCTATATCCACTGTCGGCAATATCCGAGGAGCCCCAGCAGCTGTCTCACTTGTCTTTTGTTTTGCAGGGGAGGTAATCCTATTATGCCAGCCACCCTCTCGGCTCCCTTCTGCCAATGGACAAGTCCAGAAAGCATCCTTTAGATCTATTACACTATACCATATATCCTCGGGGGAAACCCGGTTCAAGAGGGTTTATGGGTTTGCTACCACAGGGAACCGTGTCTTGGTTCTTTCATTTACAGCCCTTAAATCCTGAACAAACCGGTAACTCCCATCTGCTCTCCGTACAGCCAGTTATGTTGGGACATGCATGGTTCCAGGATCCCCTTTGCTATTAAATCCTCTATTATGGGCTTCAATCCTCACCTCCCCTCCAGGGAGATAGGGTATTGCTTCACCCTTATGGGGTCTTCTGGTCTCTCAATTTCGATCGAGATGGGTTCCATCTCCAGCCTCCCTGCTTCCCCTTGAGTGTACCAAACTGTTACCCTGTTTTTTCTGTGTTTTTTTATTTAGCCTTTTGAATTTCATAATGGAGTCAGATCTTTTAGTTACTGTACAATATTAGAGCAGTTTTTCTACCTTTCCCACAGATGTAACATAAACAAATCCTTTGTTTTTCATTCTTTGTCCTTTGTTTGCATATTTCTAACCTGAAAAACAACTGTAACTGACAGTTGTTTTGACCACTGAGGCTGAGGGGTGGAAACCCCAAAAAACCAATCTCCTGCTAGACCCACAAATGTATAAAAAGTAAAGAATAAACAAAGAGGCTCTTCTTCCTCTTCCTCCTCTCTCCGCTTTCGGAGCAGTGGGCTGGAATCGGAGGAACCTCTGCCTGGCAAAGATACCTGTCTGCGCGTGATTGCTTTGTGTGTCTCGGTGACAATGGTCCGCTTAAGACTACCCTGAAGGCACTTGTTGGGAGGACCTTCAAAAATTGGGAAGTGAACTTAGCAAAGGCCACCTGGATGGTCAACACACGTGTCTCCATCAATCGTGCTGGTCCTCCCCAGTCTGAACACCTGCACACAGTGTATGGAGATAAAATCCCTGTGGTACACATGAAAGGTATTCTAGGAAAGACTGTTTTTATTAACCCCACCTCAGGCAAAGGCAAACCCATCCATGGGATTGTTTTTGCTCAAGGACCTGGTTCCACTTGGCAGGTAATGCAGAAAGATGGAGAAACTAGTTGTGTACCACAGGGAAACCTAATCCTAAGTGAGAAATGGGTGTAAGGGCTCACTGTGTATTATAGTTTATTGGTTTAGGTATAATGCAGATGGTAATAGAATAAGGGGTGGATAATGTCTTGGATTATATAACCTAAAAATATGTATTCTATTTCATCTGTTGAAAGCTGTTTTTTGGGAGATGTTTTATCCTTCTCTTGTAACTCCAGTGGGGAGGGGGTTGGATGCCTTCTGATAATGGCCCAGCCATTAAAACCAGGTGGGGCAGTGTTTATTCTCTCTTTCACCACCCCTCCATCATCCAAGGGGACATCTTCTGATAATGGCCCATTAGGGCCCACCAATTATGTGACACATTCCATCATCCCATTGTGAGATGCTGTACCCAGTGGGCCCAGGGGGAAGCCAGCTGTTCCTAGCTAGATAAAAACTGGGACTGAAGGACACAAGGTATCCTGTTTTCCCACTGGTTTCCCTGAGGAAGACTTTACCCATCTTGTCACCACTGCAGTTTCTACAGGACCATCTCTACTCCACAGAACCACATCTGTTACTCCAGGACTTATTTGGATTGCTTCCAACACCCTGACCACCAAGGTGCCAGGTCGTATCCCTGACCCTGTCAGGGTTTTTTCCAGGATTTTTGTTTGCTTCCTTGCTTGTTTTTTGTACTAATACATTTGTATTATCAGAAGGCATCCTCCTCCCTCGCCTCTGAAGTAAGAAGGATAAAACATCTCCCAAAAAACAGCTTTTAACAGATGAAATAGAATATATATTTTTAGGTTAGATAATCCAAGACAGTGGGGATTTGAATCCTCCATTCCTAGAGAGACCCTGTCCCTCCCTAGCAGATACCTGTCTTTCAAACCAAGACAAAAATGAACCTTGTTTTTCACAGCTTCAAACAAAACATGGTGTCCTTAGGGCGGGTCTCTGGATTTCAGGTGCGCCTTCCTCTCCATCCAATCCACTTCTCATAGCTCTTCTATGCCAGGAAACAAGGTCTCTGGAAAGCAGGGAGAAGAGCAAGCCCAGACCTCAGAGCTGCTGGGGGAAGGTTTACCACACATGTGCTCAGTCACAGCTGTGGGTCTTGGGCTACCGAAGTCTTGGGTGCCTCTCTGGGCACAAGGCCTCACAGCAAACGAAAGCTGATAAACACCATAAATACCAGCCTAAATAGTGGCGTGGTCTGCAGCAATCCAGGCTGCGTTTCTCAGGATGGTTCATGTTTTTGATCAGCCACTGCTGAGTGTTTTGTACTAATTGTGTAATTTTTGTGTCACTGACCAGTCCTTGCACTACTGAATAAAGACCAAATGTCTGTAATTCCCCCAACCTCCATCCTGGACTGTGAAAACCTTTTTAGTGAAAAAGGGAAGTTATCTACAGTTCCAGAGAAGTACATCAGTTCAGAAGTTTTGCTTATCTTAGTTTTGGTAAGTAAATTGTCACTTATTATCTGGGCAGGGAGAGAAAACTTGATAAACTATCCATCCAGGATATCCCAGTCTTGAAACCAATAAGTAGATAGGCACCACTTTCCAAAATACATGGAGGCTGTCACCACTGAGAATCACTGTGATGACAAATTTTCACAGGAATCAACAAGGCAGAGAACAAGAACATGATTTTAAAAGGTATTTTGCAACGAACAACATCTATTCCCTATTTCTTAGGAAGGGTGTGTCTCTTTAAATTATGTTTTGGTACATCTGGCTTCCTCTCCCATTTGAAACATTTGGCTAGAAAAATAATTATATGCTATTTAAACTGCTAGTCAGAATGGAAGGATTTCTTTGCATCCATGAAGATGAGATGCTTGTGCACTAAATTCACATTCTAGTGAATGCTCTCTATATAATTTAATCAGATACATTTTGGTTTTCCTCTTGACTAAAAATGGTGGTGCTCCTCTCAGGACTGGGTTAATATCCCTGGAATTCTCCATTTTCTCCCATTCTGTCTGCACAGACAAATTTCTGGTCACAAGGGAGTCCTGCTGGTCTAGTTAATCTGCTGAAAACTGTACTCTGCTTTTTTTAGGAGACTTGTTTTGTGAAACAAAACCAGCAGATAAATTCTGCTGTTTCCCTGTGGGTCACCCAGCAGCAATGGCAAAGCTGTGAGGGAAAAATGGGGAGAAAAGTGGGGGATTGGTGAATGGGCACTGACCTGAAGATCTGACCCAGCGCACACCATTTCAGGTGCTTCCAAAAGATGAATACTCTGCTGCTACCTCCAGGTACCTCACCAGTGGGAACATGTGGTTAGCAAGAAAAGTTTTTTAAAGTCTGATAACAAAAATATTTACAACTGCTGCTCACACAGGCCATGGTTCACTGGGCCTAAGCACTGAGATATACCTGGCTGGCAACAGAGGACAAAATAATTATGAAATTAAGAGTTTACTCAGAGACAAAACACTTTTCACATTTATTACATTATTTTGCCTTGTAAAAAGCTGTGGCGTCACATATCAGAGAAATCAAAACTTTGGCTTTCCCACCTTATGCATCATCTAGACAGAAAATGTGCAGCTCCCAGGTACCTATGAACCCCCTCCCTCACCCTGTCCTGCAAGCCTCAGTGACCTCATAACCAGCAAGAGCAAACCTGGTCATTTTCTAAATCTGATGCTGATCTCAGCTAACCAACTTCCTGTAATATCAGCAAATACTTTTGCTTTTGTAAATATGTTTTTCCCTCCATAATAGGGTGCCAGTGGGACAAGAAATGCTTGGATCCAGGAATGTGCTGTTTGGCAGGAGGAACAAAGAAATTGCTCATCCAGAAGGGCAAAACAGGACTAATGGCTTTGTTTGCTGGGGAGAAACCACATGGAAGTCAAGCCAACAACTCCTGCATGCCATCAGAAAAATGCTGTTGGATGCTATTTTACATAGCCGACATTGATATTAGTCATAAATGAGAAATGTCTTCAGTAACAAATACAATCAGATCCTGCGATTCTTCTGAGGTTACAGTCTCTCCATAGATACTGCCCACTGTCAGGCTCTCCCTGAACTTGACAGGGCAGCTGTTCTTCCTGGCCTTCTAGAAACAGTCCAGCTATGACACATTTCTTATATCCCTTAGCTGCAGGGTGTGTTTCATTCTGCTGCTCCAGGCAACTCGATAAAGGCTCCTTCCACCCACTCCAGTTAACCCACCCAGACTGTAACAATACAGCACTCATGAGGGATTGTGCCCATTTGCTTAGTTAAAATTTGCTTAAATTGGTTGTTTCATACAAAGGAATGCTTAATTTTATTTCATTGTATTTTCTGAGCCAACAGTAATAATGCTAGATGCATATCAGAGAGTGATTGCTACAGTTCTTCATGAGTAAAGTTATTTTTAAGAATCATTATCCTTTTCTTGCCACCAAGATTTTATGCAGCATAAAATAAAACTTGGTTTCCGCCCCTTAGAGAAAGAGGGAAATTCTTCAACTGTTACATAATATAAGAAATCACGAATTTCCATTTGCACTGTTGTATTGTCCTTATTGTCCACACCTGCAGGAAAAATTGACACTTTTTTCTTTCTCTCATTTGAGACCACTGGAACTATCCATGCTTTCTTGTTATTTTACTTCTGTCTGTGGAGCCCCTCCATGGATGTGAATACCTGATGGATGTGTATCCCTGTGCCTGGTTCTGGAATGACAGCAGTTACCCACCCTGTTCCCCCTAGACACAGGAGTCACAGAAGCACAGAATCAATTAGGTTGGAAAAAAACTCCAAGATCATCGAGTCCAACCGATGGCCCAACATCACCTTGTCAACCAGACCATGGCACTGAGTGCCACGTTCAGTTTTTCCTTAAAAACCTCCAGGAATGGTGACTCCACCACCTCCCTGGACAGCCTGATCCAATGTCTAATCACCCTTTCTGTGAAGAAATTCCTCCTAATGCCCAACCTAAACCTGTTCTTAAGACTGTGTCCCCTTATCCTGTCGCTGGTTTCCCAGGAGAAGAGCCCAACACCCACCTGGCTACAGCCTCCTGTCGGGGAGTTGTACAGAGCAATAAGGTCTTCCCTGAGCATCCTTTTCTCCAGGCCAAACACCCTCAGCTCCCTCGAGAGCTCCTCATCAGACTTGTGCTCCAGACCCTTCCCCAGCTCCATTGCCCTTCTCTGGACTCGTTCCAGCACCTCAATGTCCTTCCTAAATTGAGGGGCCCAGAACTGGACACAGCACTGTCACCTTCCCATGTCATTCTGAAGGGACGGGGAACGCACATCGTGCTGTGGGAGGAGGTCAACTCTCAAGACCAGGAGTGGGGACGTGGGACAGCGCGGGGATACCTGCACCCTGCTGGGATGGGGACAGCCTCACCGAGAGAACAGCTCCGGTGATGTGTCCCTCTCCCCTGTCCCTCGGACTGTCCCCCGCACCCGTGTCCGCTGCACGGCGGCGCTGAGGGCGGCTCCGCCGCGGCCATGTTGAGGGCGGGAAGCGCGGAGGGCGCGGAGGCGGTGACGGGGCCGCTGTGGGCGCGGCGCCTCCAGCTCCCACCGCCCGCTGCCGCCGCCGCTCCTGTCGCTCCCAGCGCCCGCTCCCGCCGCTGTGCGCCGCCCGCAGCCGACGCTTGCGGGGCCGCGCTCCATGGCGAACCCCAGCCCCTGCATCGTGGTGAGTGCGGGAGCTGCCGCCTGCGGGACGGGGGATGCTGGGCGCCGGGGCCGCTGTCCCCCACCTGCCCCCCGGAATACGGTGATCTGTGAGGGAACGGGGGGGGGTGGCATGGCGTGGCGTGGCATGTCGTATCGTGTGGTGTCCCTGGGCGCTGGGAGCCGCCGGCCCGCGGAGTCACCTTGAGGGCAGCCCCGGCCGCCCGGGGCTGCCCGTCCCTGCCCCGGCCGGGCGCGTCCCTTCCCGGAGCGGCCGCGGGTCCCTCGGGGTGGGATCAGGGGGGATCCGGAGCCCGAGGGCGATGGGCAAAGCCGGCGTTGGCGCCTCCGGAGCGAAGGTGGAAGAACTTCCCCCAGCGTCACAACTTCCTATTCCTGTTGCTGTTCGCAGCGTGCCGGAAGCTCTGGTCGGGAGAACCCCACGTGTGTGAGATGGGTCCGGTTCTGCAGAAGCAGCATCCTTTATATTTTTGCGTAATTGCCGCATCTGCTAAGGCGTTTAATGAGCTAATGCTAATTTTTATTTATCGTTTTTAAGCAAGTGCCAATGCTGATGTAGTGCGTGCGGTGTCTGATGGCCGAGAGCTGTGACAACCGCGAGGCTGTGACAGTAAATCCCTGCAGTCCATAAAAACACTGATAAAACCTGTAGGAAGGGCCCATTCCCTGCCAGATGCAGAACGGAAGGTTTAGTAGACACGTTGGATATAACGATGGGTCTGACCAAAGAAAAACCCTATGAGTTTTGGGAAGTGTGAAAAGTGCATATTATATGGCTCTACGCAAGATATTTACTATATGTATTATGTTGTATTAATTGTTAATGTTGTATTAATAGTTTGATAGTATGGTAAACGTAGTTTTGTAGTTAAAATGTAGTTTTTATGTACCAACCACAGGAAAACGTAAATCTTTCAGAGAAAAAAGATTTAGTACTTCCTTATCAGAAGAGACCGACTCCTCCTGCCCTTCTCAGCCTGGTGGACGCCATAGAGATTAAAAGAAGAAAAGTGATACTAACCAGAGACAACTCTTTGTTTGAATGGAATGTATACATAATGTATGAAATGTATGAATATTCAATAGGCTATTGCTTTTAAGAGCTAATCCTTTGTTAACAGGGTCCTTCTCTGGAGCTTTTCCCTCGGGGAGGCACCCAGACGTCTGAAACTTTGTTTTTATTGTCTCGTATTGTCCTATCTCTGAAATTGTTCAATTTTTTACTCTAATTCTATTTTTATAACCATCTTATTTACTATTAAACTTTTAAAATTTTAAAACAAGTGATTAGCGTTTATCACAATTATGGTAGCAGAGGATGGTTATAACACCTCACTGCTGGTGCCTTAGGGGAATCAGGGTGAGGACGGCGCGCCCTGCCCAGTTTGGCAGCCTCGCTCTGTGTTCCCCTGGTGTGACTGGCAGATGCAGGTTACGATCAATGGACAAAAGGAGGCAATAAAACAAAGAAAAGGGAAAAGATTCCCTAAAACCGCGGTAATTAGCCCCTAAGACTAAAGTGTACACGAAGACCAAGACCCAAGGACAAAAGGACAGGTAAGTATTAGTTTGGACGGGGCAGTTAAGGGGGGATGAATGTGTGTGAATGAGAGGCAGCTGGTTATCCCAGACCTGCCAAGTGAGAGCGGAGTCTCCAATGCTGCGTTTCCATCTTTTCGTGAGAAAAACGGCCAGTAAAGTGACGAAGCGAGTGATAAGAAGAGTGAGAGATCCCCCCCAGGGAAACTGGGACTGAGTTTTAAAAAAGGGGTGGGACCCCTAAGAAGTATAAAAAAAAAAAAAAAAAAAAAAAAGTCTGCTGGATTGAGGGGTTATTGCCCCAAGATCATCCAGGACTGAAACCTGCTGGGTTGAGGGATTGATGTCCAAGAGCACCCAGGGTTCTGCCGGATTGAGGTTATGCCCAAGAGCATCTGGGGTTGAACAACACAGCTGGATTGAGGGGATATCCAAGAGCACCGGGACTGGCCAGTAGCACCTAAAACTTGTAATAGGTGATTTGATAGTAAAAGGTACCTTATTGTTGTTTTGTTGTGTGAGAGTGAGTCACATAGACCCCCTGGGCATGCAGGGGAAAACAAAGTGTGAGTGGCACGCATTGGGGGCAGGTCCCCACCCCTTAAAGGCTGGAGTAGCCTAAGAGGGTTTTCCCTGTAGGGGCGGGAAAACCGTACCAGGGTTGACAGGGTGTCCCCAGACACTGCGGGTGCCGAGAGCTCATGAAAGTCCCTGCTTCCCAGGACTGAGCCAGACGCACTGGAGAGGGTGTGCTGCTGCGGTCTCAGGAAAGAGGCCGTAAACCCATAGCCCGAGGACACCGGGGTGGGGAGTCAGCTTGGAGGCAAGACGGGCATCCTGCACACACACACTCATCCCTTTTGCCGAGGCTGCTTCTCTGGGGAGAAGTAGTCAAGCCAGGCCTGGTGGAAGGCAAAGGGGTCGGGCCCTGCTCAGGTTGATCCTTGGAAACAAGGAAGGGATACCCCCCCAGGTAACCCGTACAGAGTCTTGACCTCTTACCTCTGTTTCAAAAAGTGAAGAGGGGAACAGTACTAGTGACAGGGCAGTCTAGTCCGGGGTTCAGACTGAAGGTGTCTGGCCTGGCTGGGACTATGGCGTGGGAAAGCCCCTGAGGCCCGGAAGGGGATGCTAGTACTAGGGACCCTGTCGTGCGCCGCAAAGCGTGTCCAGAGTCTCAGCGGTGAGGCAAGGCGCGGGGGTACATAGGAGGTGAGGTCATTAGGACTCACCTCAAAGGGGTCAGAAGAGAGTCTGAGCCCCTAGTGTAGTATTTTGTTGTGTGAGAGTGAGTCACACACAAAATCTGCCTCAGTTTTCCCGGGTGGGTGGGGAGCTGTGGAAAAGTGTGTGTGACCTGCAAACAGGCCATTGTTTCCCCGGGCGGGTGGGGGGCTGTGGAAAAGTGTGTGTGACCTGCAATCCAGCCCCTTTTCCTCCGGGTGTGTGGA
>JANEHK010000076.1:757219-788691 GCA_025960845.1 Tachycineta bicolor | reverse complement strand
CAATAAACCATAGGGTATTAAAACACAAAATTACACACAGCAACACCCTTTTATTACTTAGGAATGTAGCACCTGCATATGACATCTGATAGGAACTGTGAGACACTGTCAAGGTTTAAAGTCAGTTGAGTGAGTTTAGTAAACTGCAAAGATTTGTGAGGTGTCGCTAGAGGACACAAATAGATACTCACAGAATCTGACTCCAAGAAGGCTGAAGAAAATAACTTTATTGTTTACCAAGACCTCGCTTATATAGATTCTGAACAATGACCAGGGATTGGAGAACAAGGCTACCACCTCTCCATCCCACTGGCCAGGCTAGAAGTCAATCAGATGACCTTCATCAGAAAGGAATGTAGAAAACAATGATTGTTTATGGTACAGATGTGAGAACTCAGCTACAGAACTATAAACATCTCAAAACTCACAGAATGTGGCAACAGTGAGGTACTCCTGGCAGCTGTTTTTAACTTTCCTATATAACAGTTCATTTACATTTTTATCACAGTTTAGAATTACTGAAGCAAAGTGCAGTGTAGTGATGGTATATCTGTGTTACTGTTCAATTGTATAAGAACTAATTTGATTTATTACCAAGATTGGCTGTAAACCAAACATAAGCTTTTCTGACTATTTTTGTAGCCCATTGTTCTAAATAGCAATCAGTGCCTTGTTTGCTGGCTATTCTTGTTGTGGTTGACTATTCTTATTCAGAGTAAGACTTTCTAAAGCAATAAAATTAAAATGTAAATTACCAGCTATATAGCATCCTATAGCTTGGAAACCAGAAGTGCTTTTTGTCCTGTTTCTATATCTGTAGAGAATGTATAGTAAGTCCTTGCTTTTTAGATACATATGCATATATAATGGTCATAGATGAGAGATGATGCCTATGTTGATACAAATCTCTTGCCAGTCTTTAATCTGAAATACCATCTTTGAAGTTGATTACTTGTAATTTCTTTGTTCATAGAGACATGCTGTTGCTGCCGTGCTTCTGAAAGCTTTAGCATTTACTAGTTGTGTACTTCACAGTTCTGACATTTACTGCAAGAAGAAAATCAGTTTAATTCTTGTCATGCTAATGTTCACCCTCCTCTTTCTTAGAATGATCAGTCAACTGGAGATATCAAAGTCATTGGGGGAGATGACCTTTCAACCTTGACTGGAAAGGTACAGCTCTCTGTGTTGTGTGTCTGTGTTGGTGTTCCACTGAAGGAGTGGTGGGAATTCATACTGCTGAAATGTGTAAGGTGCAGCCCACACCAAGAACACAGGTCCCCATGATAGGCAGTGACAAGAGGAGGAAATAGGAGAATGTAAATTGTGAATCTGCTTTTCTCCAGTGATTCTATGGAGATCATTGACCCAGATGTCAGGGGGTAAAACACCACTGCTCCTGCTCTGTCAGAACACATCACTTTCCCTTTCTCCTCACACATAGATGATTTTTAAGACATGTATGTGTAGTGGTTTCACGTTCGCCAAATTCTGGTTGTCAAATTTAATGTGGTGGTCCTAGTGTTTATTCTCTTTTTGTGGGGGAAAGATTAGGAGAAAAGCAAAGCAGGCTCAAGCTTAAAAATAGACAAATAGTTTTATTAACACACACTAAAAGAATGGAAAAAGAAAGTTGGGAAAAAAAACTAAAACAAAACAGAATGAAACTCCAAAAACACTCTTCCCTCCCCTTACAAACTGTTCACTTTCCTACAAAACAACATAAAGAGGCAAAACCTGTGATTTTCAGTCAGTTTCACCATTTGAAAATAGTTTTTCACCAGTCTTTAGGAGAGGAGTCTCAGAGTCATGGATCCCACTGACAACCTAGAACAGCTCTCTTGTGGGTTTTTTAACTGTCACAAAAACAGCCACCTGGGGAAACCTGCTTTCATGACCCCTCCCATTAGCAGTTTCCCAAGCTGCTCATGGGTCATGGGTCTTAGACTCCTGCATACTGGGGTGTCAGCTTTTAAAGATGAATAACTCCAAAGGCAAAGGATTCTTCATCTCAAGGAATAGAGATATCTTCGCACTTCTTCACTGGTGCAGAGGGCTTCTCATCCCTATCTCTGTTCAAGCATCTTATGGGATTAATATCACTTAGTCCATCACAAACACCTTTGCTCAAATCCACACACAAATCTAAACAATCATCTCCCCGAATGCATATCTTTCCCATGATTTAAACAGATAATCTACATATAGAGTTCATTTCCATGGCTCAATAAGAAGTCCAGCCTAAAATGGAATGGCAAACTCAATTCCTTGTCCCAATAGTCCTTTCACTCTCGCTACACTGACTTCATGCTGTTTTTTCTCTATGTTAACTCTGTCCCTTTCTTTTCTCTCTCAGGGCAGGGTTAGGCCTTGGAAGTTTCATGTTGCCAGGAAAGGGTTACATCTGCCCAGGCCTGAGGTGGTCATGTGACCTCTGCTTTCTCCCTCTGGAATCACCGGAGGAGGGGAGGGGGGAAGCAGTGACAATCGGGGGGCCCATAGCTGTTATCAAGGCCCCCTGCTCAGTGGCTCCGGGGATGTTGAAAAAAGTAATTGATGTTAAGCTGCAACCTCTCCTTCCCTGCTAGGAGCCGATGGAACCCGGCCAGGCCTTGGGGCCAGCTTCCCTCCCTCAAAGCGGAGGGGGGAAGCAGCAGGCCCCAACTTGATGTTACCTGTTGAGCTGACCATCAGGAAAGAGACTGACCTGCAGGAAGTCAGGGTTTATATATGGGTACTGCACAAAGTCACATTTGACATTCTCAGTGGTCAAAACAGATGCCAATATCCCAACTAGCCTTCTGATAGGTCCCTGTCCTTTCTAAAGCAATTTCCAGGTCCTGGCAGGGAAAAACACTTGACATTCCTCCATAACTAAAAACCAAACTGTGCCACCCATGACAGTATGTCAATGTAAAGGATGTAGGTATGATGGAATTGTACATCTCTGCA
The DNA here is from genome assembly GCA_025960845.1 of Tachycineta bicolor. Taxonomy (NCBI): domain Eukaryota; kingdom Metazoa; phylum Chordata; class Aves; order Passeriformes; family Hirundinidae; genus Tachycineta; species Tachycineta bicolor. The sequence goes on along the minus strand of JANEHK010000076.1, from coordinate 785,739 downwards.
GTAGGACACTTCTCTAGAAGAATGGCAATTGTATAGACTTTGTTTTGATCTCTTTTGCATATGTCTAGAATTTTCAGTCTGAATAATTCAAAGACTACTTAACATGAGCTGTTGAGAAGAATCTCAGCTAATTGTTATTAGAGCATCAGAAATTTTAAACTACAAAGCAGTTGCTGTTACACATGTAAACATACATAAATGGTGGTACAAATATTTAACTGCACTGAAAATGAGTTATGAAGATAAATAAGAAATTGTATGTTGTCTAGATACTAATGGATTTGTTTTTCTTTTTCTTCCTACCAGAATGTTTTGATTGTAGAAGTAAGTACTATGTTTCACTTGGAAGTTCTAATGTGTGACACATAAGAGTTCTAATAGAAGTTGTTCCTAAGCCAGAAAACCTACAGTTTCTGGTTTCAAGGCTTCCAGCTTCTGATTTCAGGCCTGAATTTTGCAAGTGGTCTCTGAATTTGAACTAAGCTGTGTTTTGAATTCTCAAATTACATTCAGTTGCTATATTTAACCAGGAAAACATCCATCTAAAATGGTTTGTATTTTCTTTCCATTTACTGAGATTTTGTCAATTCTAAAATGTCAAATTTTTTTCCCTTTTTTTTTTTTGTGTTTGTTTGTTTGTTTGTTTGTTTGTTTGTTTGTTTTGTTTGAAAATGTAGCCTGAAAAAAGTGATACTAGGGATGTTATTGTTCTGGGTTCATCACAGTAAGCTAGGAAATTAAACTTCAGAGGTAGAAAGGTTCCTGGTATGAGTATCCTAAAATACGTGAAAAACAGATTTAAGCCTAGTGTCCCTGTGTGTAGTTTGTTTAGAGAATAGTGACATAGAGAATGCTTATTCTTAATTGGCATTTTGCAAATGCTAGATTCCCATTCCTCTGTCTTGTCATGGTTCTCTGGGTGATACCAGGTTCAGTACAGCTCAGTTTGATTATCTGGTAGGTGCTGTTGCTTAATTCTTGCTTTCATACCTCTATCTTGATGAACACCATTGCTAATGTGCAGACAATGTCACTTTCCTTGAGTACAATTGACAATTTCAGGATAGGGAAGCAGCAGCAGTAGACAGGAAAGGCGGATGTGCAACTAATTCATCAGCCAAAGGAAAGGATGTTCCCTCTCATAAAATGTGTTTCTATGTATTATTTTCCTGATTTGAGAAGGTTATATTATTCCACAGGAAGCACATGCAGTTCCAAAACTCCTACCAAAATAGTATGTATACAGCAGTCATTGTGTGATCAGTGGTGTCCTTTGAAGTATATTTTGCTTCAGATAAACAGATGTGTTTACTTATGTATCTGCTCCATTTCAGATGAATGTAATCCCCAGATTAGGTTAGTTTCTTATTTGTCCAGTGACTCATCTTACACTCAAATATGAACACTTACTGATCACCATTTTAACTGTCAAATGATAAAATGCACATCTATTGTAAATTTAATGTCTTGAGCGATAGACTTTTCTTTACTGCATCCCTTTAATGTCCAAAAAAAGTCTGTACAAAATGGAGATTCATCTCCTATAAACAGCTCATCATACAACAGAAAATCAGTAATAGGTTCTGCTTTTCTCTTAGAGCATGGAAGTAGCTGTGTATTTACCACCTTTGATTTTTATCTATATACCTGTACATCTTCAACTTCTGTGGAGTTTAATGATTAAAAGCATTGAGTGTTAATGGTAATGCTGACAGGTGCTCTGTTGAGTTTGTTGTTTGATTTTTATTTTAATTGTGAGTCATGGGAAAATCAGCTGAAACCAGGATATTTTGCTTATTTGCTGTCTGCCTCCACTTCAAATGGATTTGATTTTAGGCCAGGGCAAGGACTGTCCCTGTAAAGATGGTGTGATTGATTGAGTCCAAATGAGGAGGCCATTTCTGATGCTTCAGTTTCAAGCCATATATTCTCTTTTTATTTTCTGTTTATATGTGCAGTGAATGGGATTAAAATGCCATGTCAAAATTTATTTTAGTATGTTTTAGACTTCAGAACTGCACTCAGACTTCCCTGTGGAATTTCTTCAGGTATTTCTTGGCTCTGTAAAGTAAATTGTACTCATTTTCCTTTAACTGCCTGTTTTCCCTTCTTGCTTTTCTTCCTATTGAATACTCTGTAACTGAGCTCAACAGTGAAAGTAATATTACTCTTATCATACTCAAATTAAACATTATCTCATTGCTGCAAGGAGCACAAGCCATAAAATATCCAGAAGGAGCCAAGGTCATTGCAGTAACTGCTTGTTCAGCAACTGTTTCTAAAGTCGTGGTTATCCACAACAGTTAAGCACTCTTGTTAATGTGTGTGATCACTTTACCCAGCATGGTTGTGTAAGCTCAGTGCTGTGTTTCATGCTACCTGTATTTGGTTGTGAGCATTTTTACAGGCTGTAGTTTGCCATATTTTCATGCTGCTGTGGATGAGCAGTTTCGGTGGTAGAAACCTGAAAGTGCTACATGTTTAATATTCTGTCTTACATGAGTGTTTTTATTTTCAGGACATAATTGATACTGGTAAAACAATGAAAACTTTGCTGTCTCTACTTAAACAGTACAATCCAAAGATGGTGAAAGTAGCCAGGTAAATGTTTGATGAGTATTTGTGCTGGTTTTCACCTTAAGAAGGTTAAAAAAAACCTCAAACCAACAAGTAAAAACAAACATAGAACACATTTCCATGGAAGAGAAGCAGGAGGGAACATTTCTGCAGGAGTCATGCAATGTGATCTGTTGAAGTCACTACTTGTTTAAACTCCTAAAGCACTTTTGCATGTTATAAGCACATATATATGTTAAGGATATTAGAAACACTGTTTTTTCCAGTCTTATTGCTGGAAGAATTCCTGTGCTTCAGAAAGGCATAACTTGTGCATGCCTGGAACACCTCTTGCCTATCATATTATGGTAAGGTTTGTGGGCTTTTACCACTGAGGTCCAAGTTTAGAAGTATCTAGAAGAATTTAAATCTTTTGGTCTTAAAAGAAATACCCTCTCAAGTTAATAGAGGTATTTTCAACACAAATTTAGCTCATAAATGTAGACTTTAACTAGAAGGGGGAATAAGAAAAATTAGTGGTTGTCACTTACCTGTATGTAGTGTCTCTCCAAAGATGTTTGTTTCTGCTGGCACTATCTGCAACTTCACTATACTGCAGTGGTGAACCTGTGCAATGGAGATATTTTTTTCTACTTTTCCTCCTTTAATTGTGGAATTTAATTAATTTGCACACTAACATGAGTGAGTGTGTAGTGTGCATAGTGCAGCTGAGCTTTAGAGGTCATTCTGTGAGTCACCCAGCCATATGCTCGTCCAGGCTTTTCTACTTAGTTACACCTTTAATCAATTAGTTTCAAAACACTTCATAATTAAATAACTTGCAACCTACAAGAAATATTGAGGATGATATTGTATTATTAACCAATATCAACATTCCTCCTACTTCTTTTTAAATTGCCTCTGTTGTGCTGCTATGCTGTGGTTGTGAATTTTTTTAATAAAAGCATAATGATTTCTGGGGATTAGAGATAAAGCAGAGCTGGGTGTAATAACTAATCACTTGTGTTGCTATAACAATGTCAAAGCAGTTGTTAGATTTACCAGAACAGCTCTTCTTGCTGATAATCTGGCAGTGACCTGCAGAAGGTGAGGCCATTGTGGATTTCTCCATGGCCAGTTTTTAAATGTGTCACTGAAAAGTGTTGTAACACTACAGTGTAAATCTATAATATTAGATAATACGATACAATAACGATACACTATGCTATAATATAATATAATATAAATGTGCAAAGACCAATTTCCTATATTTTAAACCTGTTGCAGTAATTTGGGTCTGCCCAGGGAAAGACCTGACCAGGGAAACATGATCATTCTAGATAGTCTTACGGCCTTAGTTGCTTTACTTCTCTCTCTTCTATTTATTTTCTTCTTTGTTAAGTTTTTGGTGGTGCTTTTGTTGTTGCAGTTGTTGATTGGGTTGGGTTTTGTTTTTTGTTTTTTTTTTTCTTTTCTTTTTTTTTTTTTTTTTTTTTTTTTTTCCTTTTGTTTTGTTTTTTTTTTTGTTTGGTTTGGGTTTTTTTTTTTTAGTTTTCTATTTATTTTCCTTCAGACAATTAAGTTGCTGTAGTAGGGAGATGTTAACTAATGCTAGTACTATTTTGGAGTTTCTTTGATCAAATCCTACACCAATTCTCAAAAATTAAGTCTCCCAATTAGAAGTTTCAGAAACTAAAATCAAAACTGTGACTGTGACAAATGAAGCCACATCTTCTGGAGTGATCCAGAAGGGAAGGGGGTCTGTGCTTGGTGTACAGAGTTATGCTGGTCCTGTTTGCATTCAGCCATCAACCACCTTTTCTTTTCCTCCCTAAGGCTCCGTTTCCCAGACAGACAAATGTTAGGCCTGTGGGATTGTCTTATAAGAGGTAGAAGTGCTCGACTGAATAATGAGCAAATCAAACTAAGCTAGCAGGGCATTTGTCTCTACCACAGTACCCCCAGCTTTGTATCTCCATGCTTTTTACCCCTCTGACCATTAATTCTAGTATCCCCTGATCATCAGAATCAATTACATTTTCTTTATGGGGGTAATTAGTACTTCCAGTGAAAACCAGTTAAGGACAAGTTGAGGAAGTGCAATTGAGGTTACATTCAAGCTGCTGAACTTTTGCTTCATAAAACTTAGGCTTTTGTTGGGCTTTTTTCTTGGGCCACATCCAGGATTGTTGCCTCTTTACCTACAAGGCAAATTGCACCTGAAGTTCCTATCATATATAAAATCCCAATAAGTGACTTCACCGTGAAAATCCATCCAGATCAGTGTCTCCCAGCCTTTTCCTTGCACACCTGTTAGTTAGCCTTTAGGCTGTGAACCATTCATGATTCTAGGGAGTTTTGATTTTGTCATTATGCTCTTTTGTACCTCCAAGTAAAGTAATGGTTTAAAATATGTGTAATTATGCTGTCAGTTATGCACACTTAGGCCTAACTCATCTTCTCTGTCATCAAAACAGTCTCATATATTAGTACATGGTGATTTTCCATGTTTCAGTTGTACATTATTTTATTTGACAGTTTGTTGGTGAAAAGAACTCCTCGAAGTGTGGGATATTGGCCGGATTGTAAGTGACTTTTGACGACCATTCTTCATTATTAAAAGTTTGTCTGTGTATTGTGTACCTTTTTCTCAAAGTCCAAGGATGTTCCAAATATGTTTTCACTAATTATTCTTGATAAAGTTTGCTCATATTTATATAATTTAAATATTTGGAATGTATTTTGAGACAGTTAATCATGATTTGTAACATTTGCAACATTTTATTATATTGAAAATCAAACTTTCATATTTTGGTCTAGGTTACACCTTTGTCATGTGCAAATTCTCTCACCTTGCATATAGTCAAATGTTTCAGTCAGTGGAATTCACTGGATTCACCTTTTGACACTTTTGGGAATGATTTGTGTGCCTTAGCCTAGCCACCTCCTACCATTTGGCTGTCCCCAAAAATGTGGGAGGACCACATGAGGTAGCAGGTCTGATAAAAGTTTACAGTGATAAAATGCCTAAATTGGCACTGATTATGTCTGGGCATCTGAATTATTCCCTTCTTGTCCTCTCCTGTCTGTCCCAAGACCGTTAGTGAAGGAACAGCATCCACAGCAGACAGTGGTAAGAGTGACAGCTCCTCCTGCCTTGGGCAGGGCTGTGTGTTTTAACTGTGTTCTAGAGGCTAAATTCCTGTTACTTTCATTATGGAAGTGAAGTGAATGGAGCAGCAGAATCACATCCTTTTCCTCCTCCTTTCCAAGGTTGTACAATGCTATGTAAGTGAAGCTTTTCGATACCTCGAGGCTTCATTAAGGTGTTCCCCTCATTCAAGGATACCCCTCATTCCTGAGATCTCATTATAGGCTTAGCTGGGCTAATGGTGCCTTCAGAGCATCTTGCAGCAGATGACTTGTTTTGCCATCTGTCGCAGAGAAAACCTGCCCAGAACAGGACATGTGAGATCTGAAAGAGACAACAAGGCAGCAATGGCTGGGCCTCTGTTGTATCTCTGTATTGTGAGGCCCAGTAAGTGCTAAACATCACCTTAGTTTTTCCAAAAGTGCCCACAGCCTTTTATTTGAATTGCACAGTTTATCTCACTATTTTCCTCATTGTAGCCAGGGAGAGAAAAAAGACTCAACTTTCCTGCTCGAGAGTCTTTCATTTTAGCACAAGGGGGAAAGGCCCTTTGGAAATTTTATATTTTAGATAATTTAACTTTTTTTTTTTTTTTTTTTTTTTTGTCGTTTTATAGTATGTGTAGACAGGGTGGACTGGTACTGCCTGACAAAGTGTCCTGCTGGAGCTGTTCAGACAATCTGGAATGGCTGATGTCCTCTTTTTAGGCAGATTTTTTTGGAGATAAAAATCACAACCAAACACAGAAAACACCAACAAACCAAAGCCAAAAGCAAACCCAAAGCAGCTAACCCACACCTGTTTCTGAAACCTGCAAATGACCCTTCCTGCAGCCCTGTCTGGAGTGCAGGTCCAGCTCCCAGCGGTGCTGTCTCTGGAATCATGCTATGAGGGGGACTTGTGTTGTGCTCACAAGTCCACTGCTGCTGCACTGGCATGTCAGGCATCTAGGAAGTGCCAGGAAAGATTGGCACTTTTGTACATATTTGCAAAGTCAGAGGACATTTTCAAGGAATTTTACATTCTTATAATAACTTGTCAGTAAATTTAAGAGCTTCCATTCATTTCTTGCAAACTAGTACCAGGCAGCTGTGTGGGAACCAATAAATACATCTATTTAATTTCCTTTAGTTGATAAATCAACAAAGTAAGTGTAGTGGTTTTACGTTCGCCAAATTCCGTATGTCAAATTTAGTGTAGTGGTCTTAGTGTTTACTGTCTTGTTTTCCTTTGTGGGAGGGAGAGGATTAGGAAAAGTAAAGCAGGCTTAAGCTTAAAAAATAAGCAAATAGTTTTATTAACACACACTAAAAGAAGGGAAAAGAAAAAAAGTTGAAAAAAAAAATGAAACTTCAAAACACTCTTCCCTCCCTTTACAAACTGTTAACTTTCTTACAACATAGAGAGACTCAACCTGTGATTTTCAGTCAGTTTCACCATTTAAACATAATCTTTCATCACTTTGGGAGAGGAGTCTCTCTAGAGTCCTATGGAGACATTCGCCACAAGACAAAAACAGTCTTGTGGCTCCCAATGTCACAAATCTGCAACCACCTGGAATTTTTGCAGATTGTGCAGTCCCACCCATTAGCAGCCTTTCCCCTGGCTACTCATGGGCCTCTCAGTGTATTTGGGGTACTGTTTAAGAATGCTTCTTCTAGTACAAAACAAGAATTCTCTTCTTCTATCTCTAAAATTGTCTCTATCTCAAAAGAAATAGAGACCTCCTTTTACCCCAGGAACCGAAAACTTCAAATCACTTTCTCTTTAAAATCATCTTTGTCTCAAAGGCTGAGCCCTCTTTTTACCTTAGGAGCAAGGGGCTTTGAGATTCTCACTTAATTCTCAATTACATAAATCCCCAATGTTTGACTAGAACTAGCATTCCCCCAAACAACATTAAGATATTACAAGAAACAGTCCATTTCTCCATAGTTTACACCCGAGAAGTCCAGCTAAAAATGTCCACTTCCTCAATCCCTCCTTCTAATAATCTTTACCAGTTCTTTTACTCTTGCTCTACTGACTTCATGCAGTGTCTTTACTACATCCACTCTGTCTCTTTCTTCTTTCTCTCAAGGAAGGGTTAGGCCCTGTAAGCTTCATTTTTCCAAGAAAGGGTTAAATCTACCCAGGCCTGCAGTGGCCATGTGATCTCTGCTGGGCAGCAGTCTCTTCCCCAATGCATCTCAGATATGAGAGATTGGCCAGGTTTCTCCTCTTTCACTCTTTCCTTCTTCACCTGGGAATCACCAGAGGCGGGAAAGCTCTGCCCCACCCCTCAGTGACAATCGGGGTGGCCTCAACCCAACTGGACCCATAGCTGTTATCAGGGGCCCAGTGAAGATTCCTCCCTGCTCCAGGGCTCTGAGGAGCTTTTAAAAGTAGTTGATGTTAAGCTGCAACTTCTTCGCCCCTGCCGGGAGCTGATGGAGCTCGGCTAGGCCTCAGGCTGGCTCCCCCCAAGGGGGGAGTGGAGCAGCGGGCCCAGCCAGCCAACAAGCCAACAGGACGTCCCAACTCGATGTTACCTGTTCAACTGGCCAGGAGGAAAAATGGCTGACTCGAACAAAATCAGGATTTATATGGGTACTTTCCAAGTCACATCCAACATTCTCAGTGGTCAAAGCAGATGTCAATATCTAAAATTATCTTCTGATAGGTTCCTGTCCTTTCCAAAACAATTCCAAGGTCCTGACAGGGCAATATTCTATAGTCTTCTTTAACTAAAAACCAAACTGTGTTAACCCATGACAGTAAGTTAAAATGGTAAAATAGCTGAAATATTAATCTGAGGGAACTTGAGTGGAAGAAATAAAATGAGTTACAATCTATATCTATAAAATTCCATATTATCTCTGTACAAAGATCTAGTGAACTCTAGGAAGTTCTTTTTCTAACACACTGGTGACTTATGGTCTTTTTCAGTTGTTGGATTTGAAGTGCCAGACAAATTTGTTGTGGGATATGCCCTAGATTACAATGAATACTTTAGAGATTTGAACGTAAGTATTTTTTCCTGTATGGTTTTCTCCATTTAAAATGAGGGAGGAGGAAGGAAGGGAAATCACCTTACATCATTCTCCCTGCTCTGTAAATCATGCCTCATGTTCCAGTGATGAAAACAAGCCTGAGAGCAGCAGGGCAGCATTTGGAGCTCTAATGAAACTAAAAAAATTATTTTGCTGCATGCAGAGTGGAGGCTGCACAGCTGTCAGCTTTGAAATAATGTGAAGTTTCTTGTCTCACCAGATGTCTGCAACAAATAAGTGCATTTGTTTAGTTATGTCAGAGTTAAAGAAGAGAGACCTGGGAAGAAGATAAGAAGGGCTCACATTTTATTATTTTTATCATTAACTCTTCATCTGGGTCTCACCAAACCCAGCAGACCCTTGGTAGGACAATTAGGAGAGGAGAAAAGAAGGCAATGTCGAGATTTTTGGACAAAAAAAAAAAGGCCTAAGTTTTTCTGCATAAACAGTGTCAGAAGATTCTTCCTCCTGAAGTGTGTATGGCACATTTGTGTTGCTTTCAGAAACTTGTTAATGATGTCAAACCCTGGTTACTTTCCTAACAGAAGCTTTTTATTTTGTTTCAGCATATCTGTGTGATCAGCGAGACAGGGAAGCAGAAGTACAAAGCATGAAAGCAGAGTTCCAAGTGACAACAGAGCTTTGAAATGTTTTGTTTACTGAGTCCTATCTCTCACAGGCTTCAGCTCTGGTACACCAGCCACACTTGTAGAATGCCCTAGACCCACTGCCATATGCTTACTGTAATTTATTGCATGTACAATATAAGAGCTCATCTTGTTCATTTATATTTTAGTAAGGTAAACAATTAGTGCAGTTCTGCACTCCTTATTTTGATTTGCACTATGACTCTACCGACTATCGCTGCCCCTGGTTGGGTTGTGCTGTTTGTGAGCTCCAGTCTAACTCTTGCAGTGGTAAATTGCTTAAACCTCATCAACCCAGAACTGAAATAGTTCAAGTACTGTAAATGTAAAACATTTTATGATTTTACGATAGGGAAGTCTATTAGTACTATTTTTAAAATCTGTAATTTAAGTTTTATATTTTAATGCACACATGTGATTGTGAATAATGGTTAGTTGCACCTTTAGGTGTTACAAAGCATGAGGAGCAGCCAGTTACAGTATCTGTAATCTCCAAGGGGCTCATCCAAATCTCCTGGAGTTGCCTTATTACTGTAAAGAAAGTCTGGATGAAAAGTGGGTTTTTTTTCTTTTTTTTAAAGATGGAATGACAAAACAGAATGTTTAAAATCTAGTTTTAGTTGAGCTGCCTATTTATTTTAGTTTTTTTTTTTTTTTTTTTTTATATTCATCAGTCTGTGGAATTGCCTTTTAAATTTAAACAATTTTAATATATATTTTTTTGGGACAAAAGTATTTTAATGTTTACTTTACAAGATCTACAAAGCAAAGTACTTTAAATAAAGGCTGCCTCTTTAAAATAAGCCCCACACATCTATGCTACTCATTCTGTATATTAAAGTGCTCTTGAAATTTTCATCTCAATAATACTTTTGTAAGTGCTTGTGACAGTGAAGGCAGACTACATTTGTTACCTTTGTAGAGCTTTTGGTTAATGTAAAGAGACAGATGATAAAAGTTCTATGGGAAGATATTGAAACAATTGCATATTCTCTAACCAAAACAAATTCCAGAGAGAACAGTTGAAGCAACAGTCCTTTGTTCTGTCTTGACAAAAAAACAACACAAAAAACCACAACCATTTTGTAAGCAATCATTTTGGTTTGCTTCATTAGCACTCCTGTTCATGTGGAGTCCAGTTCTGAACATGGCAGCCCAGTTCACACCTGTGTTTGTGCTGTGCTTTTTGGTTCCTGTACTTCTGCATGTGGAGTCTCCCACCACATCCTTGGATTTAATGCTGCTCAGTGCCTAATACACAATGGAGTTTTTGAAGGATTCTGTTTTGAAAGATTTTTCTGTGGTTTTGAAGTTTGAGTCTGCACTTTTCCAAGAACTGCACGCTTCTGCCCATCCATGGCGTGCACAGTTACAGCTGACCTAATATTAATGATGTTAATAGCAGACCTAAAATATGAATTCACACAATGTAATTCACATCACATGACCACATTTTGGGAGATCTATTTGTAAATTGGAATTCTCTTTAACAAATATTAGAACACTGATCATAATTATACTGTAGGTTATTCTTTAAAAGCGCTTTTCTTCCAATGCCCTACGAAGTCTGATTGTATTTCTGGATTTGTCCTAAATCACCTTTGTGTATCTGCCTGTTCAAGAACCGGTGACTTGTTGCAAAAATATGCAGTGCATCTCCAAGAAAAGGAAATACTCTCTCTCGAGAGGTTTTCCAGTCATGGTTAAGACAATTACTCACACGATGTGATTTGGTAAAGAGAGGAGGGGTTGAGTTAGTCATAACAAGGGGTTTATCTTTCAAACTGTAGCTGGACGGGGTAATTCCCAGTCTCTTGGGGGCAGGGGTTGGAATTGCATGGACTGTGTGGTCACAGGAGATGTTTGGGAAGATGCTGTTGAGCCACACTGGCCCCAGGAGTGATGCTGCAGCAGCGCAGGTCTATCTTCTACCACACCACCTCTGATGGAAAAGGTCTATACTTAAAATCTTACTAAATGTTCCCACATTTCAGGTGCTGTGGAACAGTGTCTTTGTTTGAAAGACAGGTATCTGCTAGGGAGGGGCAGGGCCTCTCTAGGAGTGGGGAATTTCAGTCCCTTCCCTCAAAGTTATTATAATTTAGAAGATTAAAGAGGTTTTTCAGGCAGAGCTATGGGCAAAGGAATAACAGTTCTTTACTAGTAAGTATAACAAGGCAAACAAACAACAACAACAGCATTAATAACAAATAGAACTAGGAACCTCAAGGGGCTTTGTTTCACAAAGCCCGGGGCAGTCCGATCCTTTGGGACCTCTCGTGGATTTTTCCCCCGAGATTCAGGTGGTTTTAGAGTCTTTTTGCTTCCTGCAAATCCCTGAGCTGGATGCAAGAAAGAGACAGAGTCTTCAGGTTCTGATTTTCAAGGTTGCATGCTTTGTTTATTGTTTCTTATCTTACAATTCTCTCAGTGCCCAAATAAGATCTGTGCAGCTGCTCGGGCATCTGACGACTTCCCTCACACTGGGCTGTCGCTGCCTCTTATACTAATTGTTACGTACTCTTTATTTATCATTATTTGCCAATACCTATCACTTATACTAAACAGGTCATCTCTACTTTGACCCAATCTCCTTAAACTACTTTGTGCCATTGTCACTACAGAAAATGGAGTGAAGGAAGAAGAAAGAAGAAGCAAGGGACAATGCCCAAAATCCTCCATCTTGCTCCCATCTACTTCCATACTAAAAACCCAAACCCACGGTTTTTCACCCTGTGATAAGCTAAACTACTATCTTTCACATTATTGTGGCCTGTAATTCATCCCGCAGTGCAGGAAGCCTTTCCCATGGACTGAGATCAAAGCCAGTGTCTTCCTGGGCTCCGTGCCAGGGTCCCAGACCCCCCTGTCCAGGTCTCCGACCGTCCAGGGCAACCAAAGGAATGCCCTGGACTCCGACAGACCTCGAGAACACTAAGCTGGAACAGTGGAGACTCCGGGGCTGGTGGCTGGAACAGTGGGGTGTCCCCAGCAGGCGGGGGGATGTCCTGGCAGGCAGGGGGGTGCCTTGGCAAAGTGAGCAGTGCTGAAGAAGCCGTGACAGCTGGACAGGGCTGGCCCAGGTCCAGCAGGGCAGGCGAAGGGGGCTCCGAATTCTCGGGCACATGAGCAGATGATGGATGATGGTAGAATTCCTAGGACCGGACAGTGGACTCCTCCCGCAGCAAGCAGCAGCCTGACTGTCCTTTCCGATACCAAGAGCAGGAAGAACCCTTAGCTCCTTCAGCACTGTCTTTTTCCTGCCCTTAAACTTATGTGATCTTCCCCCTCCCTCGGCCACTTCTTTTGTGTGGGTCAAGCACCTTCTAAGCATCAGTACTTAGTCTCTTAGCAACTTATGGGGGAAAAAATCTATAGGACAAAAAAACCAAACCAAAACCTAACCCCCAACATTATCCACCCTGAATTTTTTTCTATACTAACATTTTATATTAAATTTAAACCTTTAAATTATATACATATATACATGTGGATATGGATACAGACACAGTCACAGTGTTCACCGGAAAACAAGGTCCCCTTGAGGTATGCATCGGGTGTCTCCATTCTTTTGCATCACCCACCATGTGCAACCAGGTCCCTGAGCAAAAACAACCCCACGAGTGGGATTGTCTTTGCTGGAGGCAGAATTAATCTAAACCGTTTTTCCTAGCATACTTCTCATGTGTACCACTGGAACCTTATCTCCATCTCTTGTTCTCAATGGCTCAGATTGGGCAGGACCTGCCCAGTTGGTGGAACCTCGAGTGTTCACTAACCATGTGGCTTTTGCTAAATTAATCTCCCAGTTCTTGAAAGTCCCCCCACCCATTGCCTTCAAAGTGATTTTAAGCAGGCCATTGTACCGTTCAACTTTCTTGGCTGCTGGCGCATGATAAGGAATACGGTACACTCACTCAATGCCATGTTCTCTAGCCCAGGTGTTTATAAGGCTGTTCTTGAAATGAGTCCCGTTGTCAGACTCAATCTTCTCAGGAGTGCCATGTCTCCACAGGAATTGCTTTTCAAGGCCTAGGATGGTGTTCCAGGCAGTAGTGTGAGGTACAGTGTGGTAGCTCACCACGAGACTAGACGACCACCGATGGCAAAAGAAAAAGAGTCTACTCTCTGGCTTCGGGTGGGATTTTACAGCTTTTATTCTCCAGTCCTGCCCTGCTTTGGCTGGAGATCTCCTCCGATTGCTTTCCGAGCCAGAGAAAACTCAGCCCTCCCCTGTTGGGGCTTTTTCCCCAGGGGGCAGGGCCCAGAAGCAGGGCCCAGAGGCACCACCCAATAAGGGAGAAGCGGGAGGGGAACAGGGATGGGTTACATTTCAGTGAGGGGGATGGGCACTGCGGGGCAAGGACAGATCATAGGACAGATACATAGAAAAAACATTACAAATCTGATGAAATATAAACCCAGTTAATGCATTACAGCATTTCCCCTTTTCTTATTAAATTAAGAAGGAGGAAGGCTCGGTTTGTGGGAGATGCTCAAAGTTCAGACCTTGAGTACCTTTAAAGTTGCAGAGGAAAAATGATCTTTAGTGCAAACAAAACTGTCTAGAAAAACATGTTAAGGAATAATGATAATTAGAAGGAGAAGGTTTGGCGCTTTCTCCTCCTCCAGGCAGCACTGGCCACTTGTGGGGCCTCTGCAGGTGGTTTTGCAGTTTTAGGGATGAAAGGTTTCACACACTTGGTGGGCACCCACTTGGGACCTGAGGGAGTGGACACGCAGGCATACCCACTACTTCAGGTGATCAGATCATGAGGACCCTCTGTTTCCCTGGTTGCTGGATCCTTTACCATTACCAGAGGCTTTGCCTTCAGCTGCAGTTGGCAGTTCTCTCTGAAATGGTGCACAATTGGTGGGTTAAGATTTTCAAATGTGCAATTTAAAAAGTTCAGAGTGAACAAGGCTTTGGACAACTGGATATGGGCTGTTTCTAATTTTAGAGACTGATGTTGTTGGCTGAGGACCCTTTTGAGATTTTGATGGGTCCTTTCCACGATGGCCTGACCTGTCAGGGAGTAGGGGATGCCTGTTTTGTGCTCTACTCCCCATTGCTGCAGGAAGCTTCTGAACTCCTTGGATGTGCACGTGGGTCCATTATCAGTTTTTATTGATTTGGGGATGCCCAGGAAGGAGAAAGCCTGTATTAGGTGTTTCATGGCATCACTAGACTTCTCCCCTGTGTGGGCAGAGGCACAGACAGCTCCAGAAAAGGTGTCTACAGATACATGGACATACTTTTGCCTACCAAAGGACATGATGTGTGTCACGCCTGTCTGCCATACCTCACAGCTGTTCAATCCCCTGGGGTTTGCTCCTGCACTTAGGGCTGGGAGTGCGTGTTGCTGGCACGAGGGACACATTGACACAATTGCCTGAGCCTGTTCCCGAGTTAGGTGGAACTGGCGGACTAGGCCTGGTGCATTCTGGTGAAAAAGCTGATGGCTGATTTTGGCTTGTCCAAAGATGTCTGGGAGTGGGGCCATCTCTGCAGGCGCAGCAAGAGCATCAGCCCTTCTGTTGCCCTGGGCTATGAATCCTGGTAAATCGGTGTGTGATCTGATGTGCATCACGTAAAATTGTTGCTCTCGGTGGTGTGTTTGTTTCTGTCCCCGCTCCGGCGGGAGCTGACCCCCAGCTAGCTCGAGTCAACACAGACACAAAGTTTCCAGTTCGTTTCGGCTTCTCGGCTCAGCAGCTAGACTCCATGTATCGAGACAGCCAACAGCAGCAGAAGAGAAAAGGCTGGCTCTCAGCTTAGCAGGTTAAAGATGTTTATTAGCAGGGAGCTCCGAGGCAAGCGGCTGGAGAGCTGAGAGCTCCGAGGCTGAGAGGGCTGAGAGGGCTGAGAGGTGAGGGCTGAGAGGCCCTCTTCCTCCCTCCTACCCCCTATATGCGGGGGAGGGGTTCCAGGGAGGAAACAACAAGACAACAAATCAGGGGGTACAGTGGGTCCAAGGTGTGCCCACCCCCAAGCCTTGGACCAACCATCCCCAGAGGAAAAGAATTCCCCCCAGGGGACCTATCACCTGAAGGCCTCTCCCTGAGATTTCGCAATCCGGGAGGGACCGCTAGAGTGATAGACAGGCTGCCCCAGAGCAAGGGGGGGCAGGGGCAGAGGGGATGTTACATGTCATGTGAGGGGTGGGATGATTGACACAAAACACCTTATTATACAGACAACACAAAAGGGATACAGAATTGGGGATACAGTGAAATGAACCATAACATAAACTTCTTACAAAAACCTAATAAAACAGTTCTGCACCACCACATGGTGGGAGATCAGATTTACTAGTTTTGAGAGCAAGTTGAAAAGTGCAGAATTGGAGACCTCACTCAGTACAGCTTGTTCAGCTCTGGATACTACACCTGCTACATAGGCCGAATCTGTGACCAAATTGAATGGTTCAGGAAACTTTTCAAAAGCTCTAACAACTGCAGCCAACTCAGCTACCTGAGGTGATCCTTCCACCTCGACAATATCTTTCTCCCACTGCTGAGTTTGAGGATTTTTACATGTTATTACTGATTTATGAGATGTTCCAGATGCATCTGTAAAAACGGTTAAAGCCTTTAAAAGCCTCCTGCTCTGAACACTTTTTAATGACAATTTGAACTGAATTTGTTCTCTAAATAATTTGTGAGCAGGCCTGTTGCAAGTCCGATCTCGTGCTTTGCAGCGCAGCCGCAGGCTAGCTCAGTTTGTGCACTGCAGCAGGGTAGATGGGTCGGGGCGGCACGTCGGGCGAGCCGCCTCCTCCCCCGTGGGATCTTAATTCCCCCGCACCAGCAGCGAGTGGACCGATGTAGAACGCAACCGCGGCAGCCGAAGAAAGGGCGACTCCTCCAGGCAGGACAAAACAGCGTTTATTGCAGGGAGATAGAGCACGGAGCTCAGCACTCTCTGATCCCCTGCCCAGAAGAGCAGAGATCAAAGCTTGACAACCACTTATAAACGGGGGAGGGCTGACAATGGGTCAGCCAACCAGGGAACACAGGGGTGGTAACAGGGGTGTCAACCTTTGAACCATTGACAAATCACAGAAGGGTAGGAGGGGATTCCCCGGGCACCCGCCTACCACTCGACACCTCTCCTGGATCTTTCCAGAATCCAGGGTAGGGTCTTGAAGTGACAGACAGGGCGACCATGAGGAGAAGGGGGGAAGCTGACAGGGACAGGTGCAGGGAAGAAATGACTGACATATAACTGACTTTTCTAACTCTGGGCAGACAGGTTACAACCAATACAAAAAACAGGGGGGTACAAGGAACAAACCATTGCAGAAAACTCAATATAAATTACATTAAATAAATAAAAACAAAACGCACACCACCACATCTCCCCCTTTTCTGTTCTTAAAGAGAAGGTGACTTGGAATGGGGGAGGTAGATATTCGGACGCCGGGTAGATCTCCGCGAACCATTCCTGTCAGGTCGGATACCCCAGTTCATGATTTTCTTCGCTGGGGTTCCGGCCGTCATCCTCTTCATGGTCCCACTCCAGCTCTTCCTCCATCTCCAATCCATCCTTTCCAGGTGGCACGGTGAGATGATTTATGGTGGGGGAGTGAGTGGTGGCGGAAACCAAATTATACAACATTCTTTTGATTATACCAAACGCAATCAGAATTAACATTAAAATAAACGAACACAACAAAACTGTTTTTATAATTGATGAAACCCAGACAGAAATTCCCCAATTGGTGAAAATCCCGCCCAGCCAATCGTCAGTCTCCTGTTTGATGTTTGTGACCATTTCTTTGATCCGCTGGATGGCAGTGTGCACACTGTCAGCCTTTGATGACAAATTAAAACAACACAGCCCCTCAAATTCCTCGCACCGGTTGCCATGCAACAGGAGGAGGTAGTTGATGGCCGCCCGGTTCTGCAGTCGCCTGCCTTGTTGCTTCCTCCTCACTCAGGAGGCCTGCGAGGGCGTCAGATGTCAAATTGGCCTGTTTTGCCACCCAGCACTCTAGGTGTGCCAATTCACCTAGGGCTTTGGCGATAGATACCCATGGTAAAAAGATGGTGACTGCTACACCTTTAGGTTTGGACCAATGTACAATTTCATAGTCACAATCAGGGTCTATCGTCCCAAGGTCTCTCTTCTTCAAGTCCGAATTAGAATGAATTTTTCTCTGCCAATTAGCAAGTGTCGTTTTGTTTGGTGACAACAGGCCCAACTTAACCAAAGTGCAAGTACCTCCTATATGACGAGGGGGGATGTCTGCCCAGGCTCGGTCACCACAAATCAAGAAAACACCTTTCGGGAGGGCCCAAGATTTACCAGAAAACGCGGTGGGTCTGTTGATTTCAACCACTTGTCCACACCAGCTGTTCGGCATCGAACCAGCTGGGTGGATCTTCTGGTAAAGTTTCTCTTGCCCTCTCGGGGGAGAATATGTAAAATTTACACAAAAGGAAGCATTAGATGAACCTAAAAGCTCTAATTCAGAGGGGTTTGAACTCAACGGGGAAAGGGTGGCAAGGTATTGGGACCACAAAACAAATGGGTTTTTATAAGGGAAACTTAACTCATTTACATCAAAATTCAAACGAGGATTATTAAAAGGTGACCGGCCTGCAGAAGGTTCCCTCTGGTTTACTGCTTCGACGATCTGCAGCAGTTTCTGAGGGAACTCCTGGAGCTCAAAAGGGATCCCCACAAGGCAGGTCGACAAGGGGCTGTCCGCGGATGTGGCCGAGAGGCAGATGTGATCTTGCCCCATAGCCCTTGCCAGGGTGGCCCAGACGTTTGTTTTGGGCTGGGGGACCAGCCATCCAGCGATCAGGAGACTCAGGCTGAGCATCAATATGGCTCCAAGGATCAGATGACTCTTCCTTGGAGTAGGGGATCCGGCTGGGATAGACTTCATCATTATAACTGAAAGACAACTAAATACAAAGGTTACAGAACATAATAATAGATAGGGATTACATAAATTCAGGACAGTTAGAGAAAGGGAGCTCCGCCCAGGAATGTTGTTGTTCCTTCCTCTTTCGCCTCCACGCTGCCTCCGCTACCTGTGGACTGGTGACCCTTTTTGATCCTGAGCCCTTAGGGACGTAGGGCCTTACCCATTTTGATGGAATCCACCTTGGCCCCGTGGGGGTGGACACGCAAGCGTACCCACGTCCCCACGTGACCAGGTCATGAGGCCCTTCCGTCCTTCCAGACTCAGGATCCCTGACCATGACTGGCGGCCTGTCTTTGATGGAAAAAGACGCTTTATCATTAAAATGCCGCACCACGGGTGGATTTAAACCTTCGAAAGAACAATTTAAAAAGTTGATGGTGAAAAGCGCCCTGGCCAGCCTGACAGACGGTGTTTCTGTCTTGAGGACCTGCTGCTGCTGATGTAAAACTCTCTTGATGCTTTGATGGGTCCTCTCCACCACAGCTTGACCTGTGGGGGAGTGGGAGATGCCGGTCTTATGCTCCACCCCCCATTGCTGCAGGAAGCTGCAGAGCTCCCTGGATTTGTACGCCGGGCCGTTATCTGTCTTCAGTTCTCTCGAGATACCCATAAAGGAGAAGGCATGGATAAGATGTTTAATGACGTCCCCTGCCTTCTCTCCTGTGTGGGCAGAAGCGAAGACGGCTCCAGAGAAGGTGTCAATGGATACATGGATATATTTTTGGCGGCTGAATTCGGGGAAGTGAGTGACATCTGTTTGCCACACCTCACAGCTTTTGAGCCCCCGGGGAGTAACCCCCGCATGCAAAGTTGGGATCGCATGTCAGGAGCAGGACGGACACGCAGCCACGATCGCCTTGGCCTGTTCCCGCGTTAGGTGGAAGCGGCGAACAAGGCCAGGCGCGTTCTGGTGGAACAGTTGGTGACCGAGTTTAGCCTGTTGGAAGATGTTTGGCAGAGGGGCCATCTCGGCAGGGGCAGCGAGGGCATCCGCCTTTCTGTTTCCCTCCGCAATGAACCCCGGCAAATCCTTGTGTGACCTTGTGTGCATTACAAAACATGGTTGCTCTCGGTGGGAGACAAGTTTAACTAATTTCGAGAGCAACTCGTACAGAGCGATGTTGGACACTTCTTGCAAGACAGCTTGCTCCACTCTAGACACCACCCCCTCAACATATGCGGAGTCTGTGACCAGATTAAAAGGTTCAGAAAACCTCTCAAATGCCCTAACGACTGCGACCAACTCAGCAACCTGAGGTGATCCTTCCACCTCAGCGATATCAGCCTCCCACTTCTGAGTTTGAGGGTCCTTCCAAGTCAAGACCGACTTGTGGGACCTTCCGGACATGTCTGTAAAAACGGTTAAGGCCTTGAGTGGTCTTCTGCTTTGAACCTCCTTGAGTGACAATACAAATTTGACATCCTGATTGAAAATTTTGTGGGCAGGCCGATGAATTGAAATTTGCCCAGCAAAGGAGTCTAGAGCAAACTGTAACGCTTCGTTCTCCTGAAGCAAGTGTTCCAACATTGATTTCGAAATTTGGCCTGAGCGTAATCCAATTGGGACGTGAATGCACGCAAAGTCACATCCTGCCAATTCTCTGATCCGAAGCCTTGCCTTTCAGATCAGCTTAGCCACCAACTCTTGCGGCCGGGTCATCCTTTTGGACTGGTGGTGACTCAGGAAGACCCACTCTATGATGGAGAGTGGATCTTTCCCATCTCGGTCCTTTTTCAGGATGTCCCTCCACTGGAAGATCATCCCGTGGAGGTGTGGTAACTTCCCCATGATGATAAATTTGAAAGGCAGCTCGGGGTCAAATCTGTGAGCTTGCCTTGAGGACATTGCGTCCTGAATCCTCTCCAGAGCTTTCTCTGCCTCTGGGGTAAGAACCCTAGGAGAACTAAGCTCCTCTCCCCCTTTCAATAAATTGAAAAGGGGGGCTAAGTCCTCGGTGGTCAGACCTAGCCAGTGTCTTACCCAATTCAAAGCCCCACACAGTTGGTGGACATCCGCGAGAGTACTCACTTTTGTTTTGATGGCCAATTTTTGCTGCACAATGGTCCGCTTGCTGATCTCGAGCCCGAGGTACTTCCATGGTGGCATCCGTTGAACTTTCTCCTCCTGCAGCTCGAACCCTGCAGCAATCAATGCATTGATTGTCAGGTCAAGCGCGTGTGTAAGTTCATCGTCGCTCGGGGCGCACACCAGGACATCATCCATATAGTGATGGATGATAGCCTGGCTCGCGGCTGCGCGGACAGGGGACAGCAAGGAGGCAACATACCACTGGCAGATAACCGGACTGTTCTTCATTCCCTGAGGGAGTACCTGCCAGTGATATCGCTTCCTTGGGGCTTCCCGGTTGATGGTAGGTACCGAGAAGGCAAAACGTGGGGCATCGTCCGGGTGTAGGGGAATATGGAAAAAGCAGTCTTTTATATCAATTATTGCCAATTGCCAATTTTGGGGGAGCATAGTTGGGGAAGGCATCCCAGGTTGGAGGGACCCCATGTCTTCAATTACATTGTTCATTTGGCGGAGGTCTTGGAGGAGGCGCCACTTGCCCTTCCCCGGCTTTTGAATGACAAAAACTGGAGAATTCCAAGGGCTGTCTGTTTCGACAATATGTCCTTTACGTAATTGCTCCTCCATGAGCTCCTCGAGCGCTTTTAATGTTTGTTTTGACAGCGGCCATTGCTCCACCCAAACTGGATCATTTGTCAGCCAATTTAGGTTTTTGGTGGGACGCTCTCCAATGGTCATGGTGGAAATTTCCACTGAGGGGTCGGTTATGTCAATCTTGACCCCCCATTGAGACATGAGATCTCTTCCAAGCAGAGGTTCCTTATAATTCAAAATGAAAGGGCGTATGTTCACCAATTGCCCTTTCGGCCCCCTAATTTGTACTATGCTCTTAGATTGTCATGCCAATTGCGACCCTCCTACACCTTGGACTTGTCCAGCCACGTCTTGCAGAGCCCAATGTGACGGCCAATCCTGGGTTGCCACGATCGTCACATGTGCCCCAGTGTCCAAAAGACCCAGGATGTTAAGGGTCTCCCCACCCACTGTGAACTCACATGCTACCCGGGGCCTCTCTTCTGTGATGGCTTGCACTGGGCAAGCCACCGGGACTGTCGATGTTTTGCTTGGTCCCCAGGTAGGGATGATTTGGGCAATGATTTGGCCTTTCAGGAGAAATGTCGGCGGATGGGTGCATCGCAGCCAGAGAACGAGCTTCCCAGGGTCGTTGACCAACACTCCTGGGAGAATCTCGATCTCTTGCGGGGTGTACTTACAATCCCCGATGACAATGAACTCCTTCCCTAGGACTGGCCAGGCACTCTGCTCCTTGATGTTTAAGGAAAGGAAGGTCCACTCCGTGGTCCTTAAGTACATGGCCTCAGAAAGCTGTAACTTAAAAGGCTCATGCCTAGAGGTGGTAACAAGAATCTGTTTGGTTAAGTCATGGTCTGTTTGAAATGTCTTATCAGGTAATTTTTCCAGTCCAGTAGTTTTAGTTCCTTTAGGCAGAGTTTCATTGGCGCTCATTTTCTCCTCCCTTTCTCCCACTGCCTGGTCCGCCCTATTTTTATCATAGCGCCGGGCGGACCTGCGCTCCTCCTTTAGTTTAACTGGCGGGGGCCTCTGCCCTCCGCCCCTGTTCTCCCTCCTCCCCCCGCTCCCCCTTTTTTGATCTTCAATGCCTCAATATCTTCCCTTAATGGGCAGTTGTTTGCCCAGTGCCCCGGCTCCCGGCATATGATACATCTGTTCCTTTGCGGAACATGCGGCCTGCGGTTTGGGTCTCTGGTGGAGAATGACCGATTGCCAGTGATAGCAGCTATCCTAGGTTGTTTTTGTTTTGGGTCCGGTTCGTGACCCTGCATAAAAGGAACCTTCAGCTGGCACCCCCTGAGCATGTCCTGAATGGTAGGAGGGGGGTCCAAGGGTAAAGTCAAAATTGCATTTCTGCATAAACCATTCGCATTTGCGAACACCATTTCCCTTAGCATACCGTTCCTCACTGCCACGTCCGAAACCTGAACTTCAATAGCTCGGGTGAGCCTTTCTACAAACTTGGTAAATGGTTCTTTTGTGTCTTGAATGATCTTATAATAAGGCACTACCGGACCCTCTGGCATCATACTAAAGAATGCAGTCACCGCATGTTCCCGCACTAAATTGAGGGCTTTTATTGGAATAGATGACGCTTGGTCCGTTGGACCCACCCACCTTCCCGCACCCATAAGGTGTTCCAGGGTGAGGGCACCCCCATCCTCATCGACCGCTGTTCAGGGTCGACAAGGAGACCTGGCAATGCTTCCTTAAGCAGCTGCTTCCACGCTGCTTCCCACAGCTTGAACTTTGTGGTGTCCATCAGGCAGGAAAATAACTGCTTAAGATCAGCAGGAATAACCATGGCTCCCTCGAGATTAGAGCGGAGCAGTCCCCTAAAATAGGGGCTGTCCCGTCCATAATCCTGATGGGCCTTGCACAGGTCCCGGATGGTAGCTTGGGAGAATGGGTGATGGACTGCATGAATGTTGTGCCCTCCTTGGAAGGCTTTGTAAGTGACTGGGGCTAATGAGGGAATAGAGTGAGGCAGCTGCGCCTCAGTAGACACAGGCTCCGGCCCCACCCCCCCTGGCTCCAGACCGTGGGAACTGGGTGGGGGAGCGTGTGAACCAGCAGCCCAGGAGGCGTGTCTTTCAGTGGGGGGAGTGGTCTGGGATGACGCCAAAGACTTCTGGGCATTTCCCTGGGAGGGGCCAACAGGAGGAGCTGTGGGAGTGGTCTTGGGAGAGGGAGGAAGCATGGGTGGAGCCTTCTGGGGGATAGGAGGGGCCGAGGAGAGGAAGGGGTTGGGCTGATCAAGGGCGGGAAGAAAGGGATTGAAAGAAGGAGGATAGGGGGATGGGGAGGATCGTGCCATGCGGCCCCCTCCATCTTGGGGACAAGGGCAGGGGACTCCATTTTGTGTTGGCCCCTCTGAAACACTAAAATGAACTTTGGGTTTATTAACTAGGGAATATGAGGGTGGGTGAGATTCTCGAGCAGCCCGGCCAGGGCTGCCCGAGAAACCCCGAGCAATCTGGCTAGGACTACCCAGGCGGGGGGACTGGGGAGTCCTGGGGGGGGCCTGAGCCAGCAGGCAGAGGTCCTGCTGCACCCCCCCAGGGTTCCCTTCTGGGGACACGAGGGAAGGGATTGGGATTGGGGTGAACAGGGGGAAGGTGGTTTCTGTGCTGGCTGGTTCTGCACTCCTTTCTGTACTTTTACTGATGCAGCTGAAAGCTGCGTGGCCAAATTAAAAAATTCTGATGCTTTTTTGTCCCCGGAGAGAGCCAAATTATGTATTTTATTATTCACAGCCCTCCAAAATTTAGGGCTGTAGACTTGCTCCGGAGATGTTTGAGGAAAATGCAGAAACAGCCACAGAACTAACTTTTTCAGCTCGCCTTTAGTAACTTTTAAATTGGCCAGCTCAACTAGGAAAATTAAACTGTGATACAATCCCTTTTGGGTGGCTGAGAGCTGAGCACCATCTCTCAGAAGCCTGCCGCCCACCCACAGTCACTCAGGCAAAAATAAAATGTAACAAAAAAGCAAACCACGGACCAACTCTTAAAACTGGGTGATTGCGAAACCGACCGAGCCTGGGGAGCCACGACGAAGAAAAAAAAAACGGTGGCTTTAAAACTTTCAGGGTCTCCACTCTCCCGAACTCCGAACCACTGTCCTTAAATTAAATTTTAAAGAACAGAAAAAAACCAAAGCGCGTTCCGAGGAGGAATCCCGCAGGAGCGTGGGGCAAACCTCCACCCCCTGAGCTGCGCAGCCTAGCATCTCCCGCAAAGGGGGGATCCCTTCCCGAATTAGGGTCTTCCTTCCCCAAAGAACCCTCCTTTAAAGTAAGTCCCCTCCCGAAAGGCAACTTACCCCCTCCTGGAACCGAATAAAGCCTGGTGGTGTGGGCTTGGCTGCCTGAAGAGGATTCTCCGGGTGCTAAGGGCTTCCCTCTTCTCCCCTGCGAGCAGGGTGTGAGCCGCTCCAGCAGGGGTAGCGGGGCGTCCAAGGATTCTTCGGCCGGACTTCTTTCCGACCCAAATCCGTGCCACGGGGTCCGCCACATGGCCACGCGGTGGGCGCCAAAACCGCTGTTGCAAGTCCGATCTCGTGCTTTGCAGGGCGGCCACAGGCTAGCTCAGTTTGTGCACTGCAGCAGGGTAGATGGGTCGGGGCGGCACGTCGGGCGAGCCGCCTCCTCCCCCGTGGGATCTTAATTCCCCCGCACCAGCAGCGAGTGGACCGATGTAGAACGCAACCGCGGCAGCCGAAGAAAGGGCGGCTCCTCCAGGCAGGACAAAACAGAGTTTATTGCAGGGAGATAGAGCACGGAGCTCAGCACTCTCTGATCCCCTGCCCAGAAGAGCAGAGATCAAAGCTTGACAACCACTTATAAATGGGGGAGGGCTGACAACGGGTCAGCCAGCCAGGGAACACAGGGGTGGTAACAGGGTTGTCAACCTTTGAACCATTGACAAATCACAGAAGGGTAGGAGGGGATTCCCCGGGCACCAGCCTACCACTCGACACCTCTCCTGGATCTTTCCAGAATCCAGGGTAGGGTCTCGAAGTGACAGACAGGGCGACCATGAGGAGAAGGAGGGAAGCTGATAGGGACAGGTGCAGGGAAGAAATGACTGACATATAACTGACTTTTCTAACTCTGGGCAGACAGGTTACAACCAATACAAAAAACAGGGGAGTACAAGGAACAAACCATTACAGAAAACTCAATATAAATTACATTAAATAAATAAAAACAAAACGCACACCACCACACAGGCCGATGAATAGAAATTTGACCTGTGTAGCTATCCAGAGCAAACTGCAAAGCTTCATTTTCATGAATCAGGTGCTCCAACATTGCTTTTGTGATTTGGCCCGAGTTTATCTCATTTGGGATGTGAATACACTCAAAATCACATCCTGCCAACTCCCTGATCTGGGTCCTGGCTTTCCGGATCAATTCTGCTACCAGTTCCTATGGCCTGGTCATTCTTTTGGACCGGTGGTGACTGAGGAAAACCCACTCTATGATTAAGAGGGGATCCTTACAGTCTTTGTCCTTTTTTGATTTTTCCACTCTTTCCCACTGAAAAATCATGCCGTGTAAATGTGGCAATTTGCCTAAAATGATGAATTTGAATGGCAAGTCTGATTTGCACCTGTTGGCCTGTCTGGTGGCTATAGAGTCCTGTACCTTTTCTAGGGCTGCTCTTGCCTCTTGGGTGAGAGTCCTCAGAGAACTTAGTTCCTCTCTCCCTTTTAAAAGATTAAAAAGGGGGTCTAGGTCTTCAGTGGTCAGACTTAGCCAAAGTCTTTCCCAATTTAAGGACCCACACAACTGCTGGACATCTGCTAAGGTCTTGATGTTATTTTTGACAACCAATATTTGCGGCACAATGGTCCGCTTACCAATCTCCAGACCCAGGTACTTCCAAGGCGGCATCCTTTGAATCTTTTCCTCCTGAAGCTCGAACCCTCCAGCAACCAAAGAATCGATTGTCAGGTCAAGCACGTGGGACAGTAAGTCATCATTGGGGGCACACACGAGCACATCATCCATGTAGTGCAGGATGATGGCTTCTCCCGCAGCTGTGTGCACTGGGGACAGCAGGGAAGAGAGGTACCGCTGACAAATAGATGGTGAGTTTTTCATCCCTTGGGGAAGAAATTTCCAGTGGTATCATTTCCTCGGGGCTTCTCGGTTGAGGGTAGGAACCGAGAAGGCGAAACGTGGGGCATCGTCAGGGTGCAGAGGGATCTGGAAAAAACAATCTTTGATATCAATAATTTCCAAATTCCAATTTTGGGGAAGCATCGCTGGGGATGGCATCCATGGTTGGAGAGAACCCATGTCTTCAATGACATTCTTAATTTGACAGAGATCGTGGAGGAGCCGCCACTTGCCTTTGTTCGCCTTTTTTATAACAAAGACGGGGGAATTCCATGGAGATGTGGTTTCCACAATGTGGCCTTTAGCTAGCTGTTCATCCACTAGCTCCTGAAGTGCCTTCAATTTTTCTTTACTGAGTGGCCACTGCTCTACTCAGACTGGTGAATCAGTTTTCCAATTGAGTTTCTGGGTAGGGCGCTCTTCAGTGGCCGCAGCCTGAAAAACCGGGTGGGCATCTGGAACGCCAGTCATGAACCCCCACTGGGCCATCAGGTCTCTCCCCCACAAGGGCTCTGAATAATCTAAAACAAATGGATGCAGTGTAGCCAATTGTCCGTTTGGCCCCTTAATTTGCATAACATTTTTTGATTGTTTTGCCCATTTCATTCCCTCTATACCTTCTATGTGCCCGGCCACATTTTGCAGTTCCCAATGTGAGGGCCATGTCCTTTCTGGTACAATCGTTACATATGCGCCTGTGTCCAAAACTTCTTTGAGGTTTATTACTTCCCCACTGTGACGGACCTCACACCCTATTATGAGTTTGTCCCTCCCAATAACTCATGTGGGGTGAACATCAAGGTGTTTGTTCCTTGTGCTGTTTTTTCCAGGGAACGGGTCAGGTGCTGGAATTGCTTGAGCTATTATCTTCCCCTTAGGAAGAAACAAAGGTGGGCAGACACAGCGCAGCCAGAGAACTAGTTGTTTAGGGTCCAATGAGATGAGACCCGGAAGGATCTCGATCTCACTCGGTGTGTACTTGGTGTCCCCAAGGATGACATACTTACTGCCAACATGTTGCCAGGAGCCTAGCACTTGTAGATCCAATGAACCTAAATGCCAGTCTGTGTCACTTAGGTGCAAGGATTCTGTCAGTTGTAACCTAAAAGGCGTTTGGAGACATTCTGTGGTTACACAGTGTCTGCTTACGTCATGATCTGGAAGGGTCATATCTGGTGACTTCTGCTGAAAGGTAGAACTGGTTATAAAAGGATTATTCAATTTAACATTTGCATTTTTTAGTTTTTTCTCCCCCCTCCTCGGATTTGCCCTTTTTATGTCGGCACGCTGGGCAAGTAAGCGCTGACATTTTAGTGTTTTGAAAAATTCCCTTTGAACTCTTGAGACCTCCTGCCCCCATTGTCCCGAAAGTCCAGAAATTGCTTCTTTAAAGGGCATTGAGATGCCCAATGTCCAGCCTGATCACACAGGAGACACGTTGTTCTTCTCTTGGGTGGTGGCTGTGACACAGGCACAGCGGGCATGGCGTCTGCTGCGGCAGCTCTTTGCGGTGGTCTGAATGCATCTCTGGAACTGTGATTAAGGTGTGCTGTCATGAAAGGGACCTTCTGGGTGCATACGTGGACCATGTCATCTAAGGTTTGAGCCGGGTCCATGGGCAGGCTGAGGATGGCTGCCTTGCACTGTTCGTTTGCATTGGCTAAAGCCATTTCCTCCAGGACCTGTTCCTGGGCTCCTTCATTCTTAACCTGCAACTCGATAGCTCGGGTTAATCGCTCAACAAATGTTACAAAAGGTTCTGATGGAAGCTGCTTTATTTTACTGTAAGGTTGGAAGGACTCATCAGGCTGGATTGAAAAGAATGCTTTTAAAGCAGTCTCTAATGCATTCTAAAACAGCTAAAGGAATTTCTTCAGCTTGCTTGAGTGCTGCGAACCATTCACCATCACCACATAGATGTTCTAATCGAATTGGCAAATTATTATTATCAACAGCTGTTCCAGGATTTTGCCAAAGCTCTGGAAGTAAATCTCTTAATCTTTTTTTCCATATGGAGTCCCAAAGCCTAAACTGTGTGGATGAAAGGAGGGCAGAAAAAAGCTGCCGGAGGTCAAAGGGAGCAATAGGATTCCCTGCTAAATTTGCTTTTAAAAGGCTGCAAAACTATTCACTTTCATGTCCAAATTTGGCCTGAGCTTTGCACAAATCCTGAATCGCTTCTTGGGGGAAGGGGTCCCAATTACTGTGGACAGCACGCCCTCTTTTTGACCGTCGGTATGTGACAGGGGTGGCAGAGAAGCCGGGATAATTTCCTGCTTCTGGGTTTCCACCACCCCCCCCCTGCCCTCCGCCCCCCGCCCCCTTCCCTCGGGGCATGGGAACTGGGACTGTGGGCGGGTGTTGAGGGTTAAGTTTTTCCCTGTAGAATTTTTCCCCCCCCATGAGTTACTAGGAGATTTTAAGTACTGATAGTTAAGGGT
>JANEHK010000076.1:717903-757209 GCA_025960845.1 Tachycineta bicolor | reverse complement strand
TCACTATAATATGTTGGTGTGGGAAAAAATTCGGGGTGGATAATGTTGAGGGTTAAGTTTTTCCCTGTAGAATTTTTCCCCCCCATGAGTTACTAGGAGATTTTAAGTACTGATAGTTAAGGGTGCTTAAGGGGACAAAGGAGGTTGATCGCTGAGTTTTGGGAGAGAGAGGAGGCTCCCGGGGGGCAGAGGGGGAAGGACTGGCATTGCTCTCGGTTCTCCCGGGGAGCACGGTCGCGCGACTGAGAGCTGCCTGAGGTCCACAGCTAGCAGAGGAGTCTGGTCCTGGGAATTCTATCATCTGTTGGAGTGCCCAGGAATTCGGAGTTTCTTCGCTGTCCTGCTGGATTCTAGGTCAGCCCGAGACCGGCCGCTGCGGGTGCTCCAGCACT
Organism: Tachycineta bicolor; assembly: GCA_025960845.1. Lineage (NCBI taxonomy): Eukaryota > Metazoa > Chordata > Aves > Passeriformes > Hirundinidae > Tachycineta > Tachycineta bicolor. The sequence goes on along the minus strand of JANEHK010000076.1, from coordinate 756,817 downwards.
GCCCACCTTGCCAGCCAGGGCACCCCCCTGCCTGCCGAGGTCAATCCACCGCTTCCAGCTGCTGCGGCTTTCTCCAGCGCTGCCCACCTTGCCTGCCAGGACACCCCCCTGACTGCCGAGGACAATCCACCGCTTCCAGCTTCTAGCCATCAGCGCCGGAGCTTCGGAGCTTCCCGCCTTTGCCCTCAGGGTTCTTAGTTCTGTTTTACTGTTATTATAAGTGCTGTTGTTTGTTTGTCCTGTTATATTTACTAGTAAAGGACTGTTATTCCTTCCCCATAGCTCTGACCGAAATTTTTTTTTTTTTTTTTTTTTTTTTAATCTTCCAAAATTATAATAACACGGAGGGAAGGATTTGAATTCCTCATTTCCTAGAGAGGCCTGCCTCTCCTTAGCAGACACCTGTCTTTTTTTTCAAACCAAGACAGCGGGGAAACCGTGGGAACCAGGGGCAGGGAGGGGCTGGACACTTGAGTCACACAGGGTGGAGTTGGAGGGTGGAGGTTTGAGGGTAGGGGGCAGAGTCAGAGGAGAGGGCAGTGCCGGAGGTAGCACTGAAGGGAAGGAGAGATCTGGGGAGGGGAAGGGATAACGAAAGGGATTGTGGGAAGGGATTTTGGGGTCAGGATAGGGAGAAACTGAGGAGACTGGGAAAAGTCCACAAGGAACTGGTTTTTTTTTTTTTTCTTTTCATTTTGTTTTTGTGTTGCAAATAAAATCTGCAAGCTCCAAAGAGCAAAATTTGGTTTTTCTTTATTATTAGGGGAGCTTGATTGAGAAAATTTTTTTACAAGAGTTTCCCAAAATTCTGAGGAGCTTATTTGCTCAGATGATACATCTGGAAATTGAACAAATAAGCACCAAAGGAAATTTTTTAATTGCTTCTTGGAAAAATGGGTTTTCCCATCCTCTGAGATACTTAATATTTGATAATAGGCTCTTTGTTGAGACATAGACAGCCTAGCACCCATTTTTGGCCCAGATTTTAAGTTTCTCTTTGGGAACCTTTTGTGGTTTCGAACCGCACGTAAGGCGCCAGTTGTGGTAGCTCACCACAAGACTAGACGACCACCAATGGCAAAAGAAAAAGAGTCTGCTCTCTGGGTTCGGGTGGGATTTTACAGCTTTTATTCTCCAGTCCTGCCCTGATTTGGCTGGAGATCTTCTCCGATTGCTTTCCGAGCCAGAGAGAACTCGGCCTTCCCGTGTCGGGGCTTTTTCCCCAGGGGCAAGGCCCAGAAGCAGGGCCCAGAGGCACCACCCAATAAGGGAGAAGCAGGAGGGGAACAGGGATGGGTTACATTTCAGTGAGGGGGATGGGCACTGCGGGGCAAGGACAGATCATAGGACAGATACATAGAAAAAACTTTACAAATCCGATGAAATATAAACCAAATTAATGCATTACAACAGCACAGGGTAGGTCTCCAACAATCCAATGGTGGTTTCGACTATGGTCAGTACATAGCACTTGCCTTGGCGGGTTTGGGGAAGGGTGATGTAGTCAATCTGCCAGGCTTCCCCGTACTTATACTTGGACCACCGCCTGCCATACTATAGGGGCTTCACCTGCTTGGTATGCTTGATTGCAGCACTTTTCACAGTCATGGATAACCTGAGAAATACTGTCCATGGTTAGATCCACCCCTCCGTCTCATGCCCACTTAGAGGTGGCATCTCTGCCCTGATGACCTGAGGCATCATGGGCCTATCGAGCTAGGAACAACTCTCCCTTGTGTTGCCAATCTAAGTCTATCTTTGACACTTTTATCTTTGCAGCTTGATCTACCTGCTCGTTGTTTCGGTGCTCCTCATTAGCCCGACTCTTGCGGACATGGGCATCTACATGGCAGACTTTCAGCGGTAGCTTCTCTACCTGAGTGGCAATGTCTTTCTACTCATCAGCAGCCCAGATCCCTTTTCCCCTACGCTGCCAGTAGGCCTTTTTCCACCTTTCCAGCCCCCCACACAGAGCATTGGCTACTATCTACTATCAGTGTAGAGGTAGAGCTTTGGCCACTTCTTTCTTTTAGTAATGTCCAGGGCCAGTTGAACAGCTTTGAGTTCAGCAAGTTGGCTTGACCCACCTTCTCCTTCAGTGGCTTGTGCAACCTGTCTTGTGGGGCTCCATACGGCTGCTTTCTACTTTCGTTTCATCCCAACGATGCGGCAGGAACTGTCAGTGAAAAGAGCATAGCATGTTTCTTTTGCTGACTGTTGGTTGTATGGTGGACCTTCTTCAGCACGTGTCACTTGTTCCTGCTCCTTTTCATCTGTGAGACCAAAGTTTTCACCTTCCGGCCAGTTTGTAATTATCTCCAAAATCCTAGGGCGATTTGGGTTTCTAATGCAGGCGTGCTGAGTGATGAGGGCAATCTATTTGCTCCATGTGGCATTGGTGGCGTGATGGGTAGAGGGAACCTTTCCTTTAAACATCCACCCCAGCACTGGTAGTCGAGGTGCCAGCAGGAGTTGTGCTTCTGTGCTAATCACCTCTGAGGCAGTTTGAACTCCTTTATAGGCGGCCAAGATTTCCTTCTCTGTTGGAGTGTAGTTGGCTTTGGACTCCCTGTAGCTTCGGCTCCAGAATCCCAGTGGTCGGACACAAGTCTCCCCAGGCACCTTCTGCCAAAGGCTCCAGGAGAAACCATTGTTCCCGGCTGCAGAGTAGAGCACGTTCTTCACTTCTAGTCCTGTCCTGACTGGGCTAAGGGTTACCATATGAGCGATCTCCTGCTTGATCTGGGCAAAGGCTTGTTGCTGTTCAGGGCCCCAGTGGAAATCGATCTTCTTGCGGGTGACCAGGTAGAGAGGGCTCACAATCTGGCTGTACTCAGGAATGTGCATTCTCCAGAAACCTATGGCACCTAGGAAAGCTTGTGTTTCCTTCTTGTTTGTTGGTGGAGACATCGCTGTGATCTTATTGATGACTTGGGTGGGAATCTGCCGCCGTCCATCTTGCCACTTTACTCCCAGGAACTGGATCTCTCAGGCAGGTCCCTTAGACTTTGCTCTTCTTGATGGCAAAACCGGCTTCCAGGAGAATCTGGATGATCTTCTTTTCTTTCTTAAATGTCACCCTGGTTTTTCTGAGTTTTTTAAAGCCTTTTCATTGTTCATAAAATGGGGTCAGACTTTTTAGCTACTGTACAATATTAGGAGCAGTTTCTGCCTTTTCTGACACATGTAACATAAACAAATCCTTTGTTTTTCATTCTCTGCCCTTTGTTTGCATATTTCTAACCTGAAAACAATTGTAACTGACAGTTGGTCTGGCCATTCGACTGAGAGGTGATAACTCCAGAAGCTAATCCACAGCCAGACCCACAAATGTATAAAAAGTAAGAAATAAACAGGCAGATGGGCTCTTGGCCTGGGCTCAACCTTGGGCTCTCTCGGAGGAACATCTCTGCCCTGCAAATCTCTCGTCTCTATGTGATTGCTTTGCGTGCCATGATCACAATTGGTGACCCTTCGACTTGTGAGAGAAACAGTGTGGTGAGGTTTTTCTTCCCCTCTTTCCCTGTTGTGTGCCTGCTATGCAGGACGCTCTGGTGTTGGAGCTTTGGGGGGACCTCTTGGAGCAGAAACACACTCAGGTCTCCCAGGAGGGGCTTCAGCGTCTGTTCGCATCCCCATGCGAACTGCAATTGGTTCTTTCCCACGCCAAATGTTGTGCTCAGTCGGGAGGTGTGGTTCCTCCTGAGGGAATGTCTGATGGAGGCCCTTGAAACAGAATATGATGAGGAGGTTGCATGCTTGTTGCTTGTTGCTGCACTGGAAGTTATATGAGAGGGCTGTGTTGAGGTCGACCCCTCCCAGCTCGCAGACCTCGCGGGCTGCCTCCCCCATTTTGAAGCAGGACAGGGGACTGGAGGAGGGTGGGGTCATTATATCAGACCCAGAAGTATTGTCTGAGTCCGAACTTCAGCACCCTGGTGAGATGGACTCTCCTCCTCGCTCCCCAGTCGTTGCGCAGGGTGGTCTTTCCCTCTCGGGCTCCGGCGCTGATTGCCGAGGGGTGGGGCGCGTCCCGAGCCCGTTGGAGCTGCTTGGGCAGCAGCGGGGCGGCGCCCGGGTGAGCCCGGGGCCTGTCCCTCCTGTGCCGGCACCGTGGAGCCGTCGGAGCGGGGCGGGGCCGCCACCCCTCCATGCCTTTCTGGCTTTGGTGGGGTGGAGGGTGGCCCAGAGGTGTGGCCCCCACTGTTGTTTGGCCGGGATTCGGTCACTGTGTGGTGTCCGTGCTGCCGCACATCCATCACCTAACCAATGGAGTCGGGTGAAGCGTCGCACCCCACCCTGCCACCCGGGCCGGGCCCAGAGGGGGGTGCATTGGCCGCTTCTGTCCCCGCGCTGCCTGCTGAGGGAGCGCGGGGCGTGGACGCTGCCAGAGGTAAGGTCCCGGTCAGTTCTTCGATGGACACCGCCCCCATGGGCAGGCTGACAGCTCTGCTCCACTCGGGGGTGGTGGTGCCTGCAGGCCTCAGCCCCTCCACAGGGACTCTTCTTAGAGAGGTCCTGGACCCTCCCCAGTGGCTGGCCCAGCCCCGCCTCCGCTTCCCTCTGCAAGCGTCAGGGTGTTTAAGTTCAGCGCAAACGGGGACACGGCCGGAATGTGGCCAGTTTTTGACAAGACCAAAGGGTCCCACGCTGTTGACTCTTCCTCCACAGCCTGGTGGACACTCCCCCCCGTCAGGTGACCGTATGCCTGAAAGACCGCGGGCAATTCTGGGGGGAGGTGAAAGATAAGGTTGAAGGACTGAGCGATGGTGCTGATGCTGTTGCTGGACCTGCAATGTCTGGTACTCAGTCGGTCCCCAGCCGAGTGCCTGCCTCTGACCCTGTGGGGCCCACAGGGCAGGATATGGCAGGTGCTGCTGCTTCATCTGAGGGTCTTTAGGCCTTCCCTGTCCTTCAGGGTGCTACTCATAACACCTATCAACCTTTGGCTTGGCAGGCCTTGACAGAACTGCGTGATGCAGTCAGGAAGTATGGTCTAGGCTCAGCCAAGGTGATGCAGATTCTCCGTTATTTTAATGCCAGTCTTTTGACGCCCTTTGACATTTGGAGCTTGGCTCGGGCCCTTTTCCCACCGGTTGTATATGACTTCTTTGAGCATAAATGGACTCAGTTGGCAGTCAGAGCGATGGAACGGAATACGACACTGGGTCCAGGAGATCCTAGGTGTATGGTTAATACCGGTATGCTAATGGGAACAGGCAATTATACCAGGGCCGATGGGCAGGCTGGTTTTGAGCCCTTGGTCCAGGAGCAGTGCCAGCAGACAGGCATGGCAGCCCTGGTTCAGACCTTACAGCTGGCTACTCCACAGGATTCCTTTGTAAAGGTCGTCCAGGGAGTTGATGAGCCCTTCCTGTGCTTTGCAGGATGGCTGACTGCTGCGGTTGAGAAGCAGGTGAGTGATCCTGCGGCAAGGAAGCTCATGCTTCAGTTCCTTGCTCAAAGCAACTGCAATGCTGTTTGCAAGAGGATAATTGAGGCGCTTCCTGGGGAACCATCCATGTCACAGGTGGTTGAGGCCAGTGGGAGGGAAACCCCTTCCAGCCAACAGATGGTTGCCGTAGCTACGGCTGTACAGCCAGCCATGACTACTGTTGTCCAACTGACGGTGGCGACAGCGGTCCAGCCAGCCGTGCCTACAGCCGTGCAGCTGGCTGTGGCTGCTGCTGTGCAGCCCGCCTGGATCGTTCCCCAGGGGGTGCACCAGCAGCAATGGGATGCTCAGGCCAGGAAGAAACAGGGCAGAAAGGCACAGAAGCCTACGCCTGTCTTGTTTCATTGTGCATGATGTGGAAGGCCGAACCATGCTGCGAATGCGTGTAGGGCAACGGTGCACGTGAATGGTCATTCGTTGGTCAGTTCAGGAAATGCAACGCCGAGCACAAAGGGGAGATGCGTGCCGACACAAATGTCTCTGCCTCAGCCCCAACCAATGGAGATCTGCTCAGCAGGATTGCAGCCAGCACCCGAGGTTCATTAGGTGTTGATGCCTGCACAGCTGAGTCCGTCGTGATTGATTCGGAGAAAATACACAAGGTTCCCCTGGATGCCTCTGGTCCCTTGGGTGATGACATGAGCGCCTTCCTGATGGGTAGGTCCAGTGCCACAATTCAGGGTATCATGGTGCACCTGGGACTGATTGATGCGGATTTTTCAGGGCAGTTTCATGCAACGGTCTCCACACCCACCCAACCCCCCCCAACTATCCCAAAAGGCACACGAATCGCTCAACTTGTTCCTTTTAAGTCTTCTGTTTCCAGGACCAAGGACCGGTCGCGAGGAGACGGTGGCTTCGGCTCTACAGGGCCACCTCAGGTGCGCTGGACTGCTGTCCTGACCAAAGACCGTCCTGAGATGCTGTGTACCGTGTCCATGGCTGGTGCCACGCTGTCAGAGATTCACCTTCGTGGCCTCCTAGATACCAGGGCTGACGTGAGCATTCTCTCCCTGTCTGTTTGGCCCCCACAGTGGGCCTTGAGCCTGGCAAAGACATCGATCTTGGGCTTAGGAGGAACAAAGCAATGTTACGTGAGCCAGAATCCCATGGCCATCATGAACCTGGAGGGACAGACAGCCATAATTTGGCCTCATGTTACTGAGATTCCTCAGAACCTCTGTGGGAGGGATGTTTTGGCTGCGTGGGGGGTGAGATTGGGAACGGATTTTTGATTGGGGCCACTGTGATGAAGGGTCCCACGCCTCCTTTATGGTGGTTGGTGGACAGACTCATCTGGGAGAACAAGTGGCCCCTCCCTCATGACAAGCTAATTGCCCTTCGTGAACTTGTACAGGAGCAGCTGGACCAGGGGCATCTGGAACCATCTACCAGTCCCTGGAACACTCCGGTCTTTTGTATCAAAAAGAAGTCTGGGAAATGAAGGTTGCTGCAAGACCTCCGAAAGATCAGTGCCGTGATGGAAGGCATGGGAACATTGCAGGCTGGTATGCCATCGCCTACCATGCTTCCTGCGGACTGGCCGGTCCTCATTGTGGATCTGAAGGATTGTTTTTTTATGATCCCTCTGCATCCTGATGACAGACCAAAATTTGCCTTCACGGTACCAACAATAAATAATGCAGAGCCCGCACAGCGGTATCAATGGAAAGTTTTGCCTCAGGGCATGCGAAATTCCCCTGTGTTATGTCAATGGTATGTAGCCCGTGCCTTGTCTGGAGTTTGCAAGCAGTTTCCTGATGCTCACGTCTATGATGAGCTGCTGAGGATACAGCCTCAGTTTTTGAATGCTCTGCATTCACATGGACTGCAGGTGGCTCCACAAAAGGTACAACAACAACCTCCCTGGAAATATTTCGGGGTCAAATTTCTGGAATGGTCAATCCGTCACCAGGAGGTGGAATTTGTGCAATCGGTGAAGACACTGAATGATGCTCAGAAGCTGGTAGGTGTCATCACTTGGTTACGTCCTTACTTGGGACTGGCCACCGCAAAACTGTCTCCCTTGTTTGAATTGTTGAAAGGGGACACTGATTTAAAGTCACCTCGTGAATTGACACCTGAGGCACGAAAAGTGCTGGAGGAGGTTCAGCAAGCTGTTTCGGCTCGCCAGGTGTACCGCATTGAACCTTCCATTGATGTCACTGTGTTCATCACCACTCCTGATTTACATCCTACAGGTATCATCGGCCAATGGAATAATGAATGGGCTGATCCTCTGCACATCTTGGAATGGGTCTTCCTGCCTCATCAGCCGCATAAGACGGCGACGGCGCTGTTTGAATTGATTGCGCCCTTGATAATCAAGTGCCGGCAGCGCTGTTTGCAATTGATGGGTGCAGATCCCTCAAAGATCATACTCCCAGTTCAGAGGGAGAAATTTGATTGGATCTATGCGAACAATGTTTCGCTGCAAAGTGCTCTCGAGGGTTTTTCAGGGCAGATCACTTATCATCTGCCTAGCCACAAGCTATTGCAAGTGGCAAAAAATACTCAATTTTCTCTACAACCCAAAAATAGCCAAGAGCCAGTGCAAGGACCCACCATCTTCACTGACAGTTCGGGCAAAACAGGAAAAGCCATTGTTACCTGGCAGGATGGATCTGAGGCAGGTTTTGGAAAGCTATGAGGATGGGTCAGCCCAACTGGTTGAACTAAGGGCTGCTGTCATGGCATTTGAGAAATTTTCCCAGGAACCTTTCAACTTGATCACGGACTCTGCCTATGTTGCTGACATTGCACAGCGATTGGGTTATTCAGTTTTGAAGGAGGTCAATAACCCTGCCATGTTTAATTTACTGAAGGCCCTGTGGTGTGCAATTCAGGCCAGAGTTCATCCATATTATGTTCTGCATGTACGGAGTCACACTAACTTGCCAGGGTTTGTAGCGGAAGGTAACGCAAGGGCTGACAAGTTGGCTAACCCAGCGTGGGCAGCCCCTCAGCCTGATGTGCTCATGCAGGCCAAGGCATTGCATGTGTTTTTCCACAAAAATGCGCATACGCTGCAGAACCAGTTCCAACTGACGGCCACTGAGGCTCGTGAAATTGTCGAGTCATGTGACGACTGTCACGCCCTTGGTGCGCCATTGCCGGCAGGGGTTAACCCCAGAGGCCTTAAAGCCTTGGAGCTTTGGCAGACCGATGTCACCCAGGTCGCCGAGTTCAGCCAGCTCAAGTATGTGCATGTCACGGTGGACGTGTTCTCCTCTGCGATGTGGGCTTCTGCTCACACAGGAGAGAAAGCCCATGATGTCATTGCCCTCTGGAGGCAGGCCTTTACCTTTCTTGGCATACCTTCTGCTGTGAAAACCAACAATGGTCCTGCTTATGCCTCACAGCAGGTATGGCAGTTTCTACAGTCGTGGGGTGTGTCACATAACTTTGGCATCCCTCATTCTCCGACGGGACTGGCGATTGTAAAATGCTCTCATGGTACACTCAAGCGTGTTCTTGAAAAACAAAAATGGGCAATGCAGGGCGAAACCCTGCACAGTCGTTTGGCAAAGGCTTTGTATGCCATCAATCACGTTACGGTGCCACAGAACTCAAATAATCCTGTCATTTTGAACCATCATCTCTCGTTGCAGGCTTTGGACGGTGAGCAACAGCCTCCAGCGAAGGTACGGGTCTGAAATTTAGTCACCAAGCAATGGGAAGGACCTTATGACCTAATCGCTATGGGGCGAGGGTATGCGTGTGTGTCCACGGACACTGGGACACGCTGGCTACCTTCAAAGTGTGTCCGTCCTGACCTGCGACCACAGAGGCAGAATTCAGCTGACAGGCAAGGTGGAAGCTGTGACCAACTTGGAAGTCACCAAGTGGATGAATCTGCGAGTGATCACTCTGATGATTCCTCCACAGACAGTGATTGAATTTGTATATATTCCCTTTGTAAATTTGTTCATTTTTCTTTTTCTGTTTTTCTTTTTTTGTAAAGTTAAAAGGGTGAGATGTCACCCTGGTTTTTCTGAGTTTTTTAAAGCCTTTTGATTGTCCATAAGATGGATTCAGACTTTTTAGCTTCTGTACAATATTAGTAGCAATTTCTGCCTTTTCTGACAAATGTAACATAAACAAATCCTTTGTTTTTCATTCTCTGTCCTTTGTTTGCATATTTCTAACCTGAAAACAATTATAACTGACAGTTGGTCTGATCATTCGGCTGGGAGGTGATAACTCCAGAAGCCTGTTGGAGTCCAGGGCATTCCTTTGGCTTCCCTGGAGGGTCAGAGACCTAGGCAGGGGGGTCTGGGGCCCCGGCCCAGAGCTCAGAGGGACACTGGCTTTGATCTCAGCCCATGGGAGAAACTTCTTGCACTGCGGGAGGAGTTGCAGGCCACAAGAGTGTGAAAGACAGTAGTTTAGCTTATCACAGGGTGAAAAAACAGTAAATTTGGGTTTTTAGCATTGAAGTGAATGGGGGCAAGATGGAGGATTTGGGGCATTATCTCCTGCTTCTTCTTTCTTCTTCCCTCACTCCATTTCAGCTGTGACGGTGGCACAAAGTAGTTTAAAGAGATTAGGTCAAAGTAGAGATGACCTTTTTAGTGTAAGTGATAGGTATTGGCAAATAATGATAAATAAAGAATATGTAGTAATTAGTATAAAAGATAGAGACAACCCTGCGCGGGGGGAGTCAGAGTCAGAGTTGAGGAGTCGACAGATGCTCGAGCAGGTGCAAAGACCTTTGTGGGGCACTGAGAAAATTGTAAGATAAGAAAAAATAAACAAAACATGCAACCTTGAAAAATCAGAACCTGAAGACTCCGTCTCTTTCTTCCAGTTGGCACAGAGCTTTGCAGCGGGCAAAAGACTCTAAAACCACCTGAATCTCAGGGAAAGCCCCCAACAGAAGCCAATCCACAGCCAGACCCACAAATGTATAAAAAGTAAGAAATAAACAGGCAGAGGGGCTCTCGGCCTGGGCTCAGCCTTGGGCTCTCTCAGAGGAACATCTCTGTCCTGCAAATCTCTCATCTCCGTGTGGTTGCTTTGCATGTTGCGATCACACTCAAACACTTTCATTGCTGTGTTCCCTCATACAATGATGTCATTTATGTACTGTAGGTGCTCCGGAGTCTCATCCTTTTCCAGTGCAGCCTGCATCAGTCCATGGCAGATGGTGGGGCTGTGTTTCCATTGCTGAGGCAATCAGTTCCAGGTGTACAGGTGTACTGCACTCTTCTCCATGTGAAGGTGAACTGAGGCCTGCATTCTGCTTCTAGAGGAATGGAGAATAAAGTGTTAGCAATGTCAATAGTGGCGTACCATTTTGCTGCCTTGGACTCCAGCTCATACTGGAGCTCCAACATGTCTGGCACAGCAGCACTCAATGGTGGAGTCACTTTGTTTAAGGCATGGTAGTCTACAGTCAGTCTCTATTCTCCATCAGACTTGTGCGCAGGCCAAATGGGGCTGTTGAAGGGTCAGTGGGTTTTGCTGACCACCCCTTGGGTCTCTAGCTCACGGATCATCTTGTGGATGGGGATCATGGCATCTTGATTTGTCCGATACTGTCGGCGGTGCACCGTTGAGGTGGCAACTGGAACTTGTTGCTCTTCTAACTTTAGGAGTCCTACTGCAGATGGGTTCTCTGACAGTTCAGGCAAGGTATTCTGTTTTTGTGCATTATTTGGGTTTATATTGTATTTCATTTTTATATTGGGTTTTGTAATGGTTTCTTCCGTACCCCCTGTTCCCTTGGAAAATGTATCTTCCCTAAGTTTGTCCCTGCTCCGTTTCCCCGCCTATTCTCCCACACTGGAATGTAATCCAACTCTGTTCCACTCCCACCTCATCCCTGATTGGGTAGGGGCTTGTCCCTGTCTCTAGCCCCTTCCCCATGGATAAAAGCCAGGAGACTATGTGGACAAAACCTCTTGGCTCTTGGGATGGGGACTGGACTGGGCTCCTGACCCTGCAGGGGCAGGACCACAGACTGAATAAAACCGTGATTTCCCCCCCGGAGAAAGGGCAGACTCTTTCCTTTTGCCATCGACAAATGCCTGCTCTCTCTAAAGGAAAAGGTTCCAGCTGCTCCGGGATCTTTGGGACCCTGAGGGAAAAATCCTTCCAGCTGTGGTTTCTCTCTCAAGCTAGCCAAGGCAAAAACAGAGACAGGGCTCTGGAAGAGAGAGAGACACAGCAGTATTCAATTTCTTAATGCCTTCTCCCTCTACAGCAGCTATTCCAAAAGCCCACCTGAGTCCTTTGGGGTCTTTGTAATAGCAGTTCCGGAGGGAGTCTATGCCTAGAATACACGGGGCCTCTGGGCTGGTCACAGTCAGATGTTTCTGCCACTCTTTCTCAGTTAGGCTCATCTCAGCTTCTAAAAGTCAGTTGCTGTGATCCCCCGTCACCCCGGCAATGGAAATAGGTTCTGTCCTCACATGTTCCGATGGCATCAGGGTACACTGCCAACCAGTATCAACTAAAGCTTCATATTTCTGTGGCTCTGATGTGCCAGGCCATCGGATCTGCACCTCTCCCTGGCTAGAGGCAGGGCCCCTCTAGCACTGGTCATTATTCCCTTCCGGGCCATACATGATAGAGGCTCCTTTACAGGGATCTGACATATCATCCTCACTTTTATACTTGGCAGCTTGGTCATGGGATGCTGAAGCTACCTTCATCTTAGTGGGACTCGCTCAGTTAGTGTTTCTCTCCTTGAACCCACGCACCCGTGCTGCCAGGGCAGAGGTGGGTTTCCCTTCCCACCTTCCCATGTCTTCCCCATGGTCACGCAGAAAGAACCACAGGTCAGCTCGTGGTGTGTTCCCTCTCTCTCTAGCTGGGGGCTGTTGAGCTCTGACTCTGGGGCCTGTAACTCGCACTGGTGCCACATGAGAACTGTTCCTCCTCATCTCCTCCTTCATCTCCCTCATCTCTTGTCTTGGTTTGAAAAAGACAGGTGTTTGCTATGGAGAGGCAGGCCTCTCTAGGAAATGAGGAATTCAAATCCTTCCCTCCGTATTATTATAATTTGGAAGATTAAAAAGAAAACTTTTTGGTCAGAGCTATGGGGGGAAGGAATAACAGTCCTTTACTAGTAAATATAACAGGACAAACAAACAACAGCACTTATAATAACAGTAAAACAGAACTAAGAACCCCGAGGGCAAACACTGGGAGCTCCGGCGCTGATAGCTGGAAGCTGGAAGCGGTGGTCTGTCCTCGGGCAAGCAGGGGGGGGTGTCCTGGCAGGCAAGGTGGGCAGCGCTGGAGAAAGCCGCAGCGGCTGGTCTTGGGCTGACCTAGAATCCAGCAGGGCAACGAAGAAACTCCGAATTCCTGGGCGCTCCAAAAAATGATAGAAATCCCAGGACCAGGCTCCTCCGCTAGCTGTGGACTTCAGGCAGCTCCCCGTCGTGCGGCCGTGCTCTCCCGCGAACCGAACGCACTCCCAGTCCTTCCCCCCCCTCCCCCCAGGAACCTCCCCTCTCTCCCAAAACTCAGCGATCAACCTCCTTTGTCCCCTTAAGCACCCTTAACTATCAGTACTTAAAAGTAACTCATGAGGGGGGGGGAAAAATTCTAAAATTTAACCCTCAACATCTCTTCTCTGAGTTCCTTAACCACGGCAGAGACCTGAGCCTGCATTGGACCACTGATCATACTCTTGTAATTTCTGAGCTTGTTGGCGACGGAACCCACTTTCTCTCGGTTGTTATGGGCATTAATGTCTCCGAGACACACAAAGCAATCAGGCACAGACAAGAGATTTTCGCAGGGCAGAGGTTCTTCCAGCTTCTCCTCAGAGAATGGAGAAAGAAGAACCCCCTTTGTTTATTCTTTACTTTTTTATACATTTGTGGATCTGGCAGAAGATTGACATCTATGGGAAAGGTAGAAAACTGCTCCTAATATTGTACAGTAACCAAAAGATCTGACTCCATTATGAATTTCAAGAAGGCTAATAAGAAAGCTCAGAAAAACCAGGGTAACACATTAATTGTTGCAATGAATGTGGCGTATTGAGATGGTCCTTGAGCTGCCAGATTCCACTGCATTTGCCCTGTGCACCTGACTTTGTCGGAGTCATTATCATGCTGTCCACCCCTCCCAAAGAGTACCTCCAATACTGCCACTTCTCTCAGCTGTTGGATCCCCTCCTCAAGGGTCTTCCAGTGCATTCTATGATGGTGCTCCTGCATTCTGTCTCTGTGGACAAACCTCTCCCATACACTCATTAAAAGCCTCTCTCAGAGAGAAAGGGGCCCTGGCTTGCTTACGAATTCCTGATTCCCACCTGAGTCCTGGGTCAAGGGTCTCAAATTCCTTGCCTCACCACTATCTTGTTGCACGCCTATACCTATAAGGTCCCAGACCCGAACTAACCAGGCTGTATAAGCCTCACATCCCCTCCGTGCAAAATCTTTTTGCAGATTACAGAGACTTTCATATGTCAGGGACTCAGTGATGATGTCAACCTCTGGCTCCCCTGCGGGTTGTGAGGGCCCTCCTTTCTTATCCTTGTTGCCTGGGTGCTCTGATTTCATCTTGTATTTCGTTGTTTCCACAGGGGCAACTGCTGCTGGCGCTGGCCCCCCCTGTGGTTCAGCTGGAACCTGGACGGTTGTAACGTCTGTGGGTTCCACTGCTGCACCATCAGACTCTCCTTAGTTGGGGCAGGGGGAGGGTTTGCCACCAGCTGGGGCTAATGAGGCCACCACTGGGAAAATGTGCTCCTTCAGCATCCGGCCCATCTCCTTTACTAGAACCCCCACCCAATCCATGTGGTTCATTTCTGAGGTGGGCTGCCGGCAGGGTCAGGCTGTGGGCCACTGTAGCAGGATTTTTGGAGACAGACACAGAGAGGCCTGACAGTGCTGGGAAAGTTCTGTTGTTTTAGCACAGTCGAGGACAATGAGCCTGAGAACCAGGACACTGAGCCTGAGAAACAGCTTTTTCCCTCATCAAAGTGTAAACAGGTAACTGCAAAGGAATGCTTATGCAGATAACACTAGCCAATATCGAGTAGTAAAATGCTGTGTCAACAGCTTGTGCACAAGAATGATATATGTATAAAAGAACCCTGTATACCCCCAATAAATGGAGCATTCACCACTACTTCTGTGAAGAAGGTGTTTGACTCTGGCTGTTCCCCGTGGTTTTGTTTTTGTTTTCGTTTTGTTTTTCTTTCTTTTCAGAAATCACCTTCAATTGGTGCCCGAACTTCGGACCTTGGGGTGATGACCTGGAGGAGAAAATAAGCGGTGGGACGCTGAGCAGTTGGACTCTGAACTCGCCAACAGATGCAGCTGCATTGAGGTGAGACCCTCCGGAAAATAGCAGACAGACGCTGATCTGCCGAGAGATGCATCAGCATTGAGGCAGAAGCTCGCCGTCCTTGCAAAGAGTGCGAGGCTGAGCTGGTCAGGGGAACAGGGGGCAGTTTCTTGAAAAAAAGGTGGAAGGCTTCGAGTACTCACTTCCCTGCCCCATTGATGATGGCAAGCATGGAATGCGAATTTGCTGCCGCATTGAAGTTATTTATTATTATACTCTGAGAGAGGAAAAACAGTAGCAGAAAAAGTACTGCAAAAGCTGATTAACTGAGGGTGGGGAAATGGACATTTAACAACTCTGCGGCACTGCGAAGTCAGGGAAGCGCCGCGGGGCCCCTGCCATGCCCTCTGGCCGCCTCCGGCGCCCCGGCACCGTCGCTGGCCGATGCCCGGCTCGCCGCTCCCGGCCCGCGGACCGCCCCTGTCCCTCCGCGACAGCGGCTCCATCGTGCCCGCCGCTCCCGTCGCCCTACAGCAACAGGCAGGACGAGGAGAAAGCGGCCCTCGGAGGTCCGCACTGCCCCGCCGCCCCGCAGCAACAGGCAGGATGAGGAGGAAGCGGCCCCCGGGAGTCCGCACCGTCCCCCCGCCTCCACCGCCACCATGGGCCGGGGCCGGGGCCGCCGCCGCTCCCAGCGACGCAGCTCCCACAATGCATGTGCAAAGTTCCCCTCCTTCCTCGCCTGTGCCCGAAGAGACACCGGTCGACCAAGAGAGGGGAACCCGTGACCCTTGCTGTCGACCACCTTCCCCCGACAATGTTCCACTGCCGGACAAATTAGAGGAGGACCCCAATGATGGAGCAGATCCCCCGGCAGAACCCACGATTGGTTTAAAAGAACTGACGGATCAAATTCAGGCAGTGATGCAACGCCTGGATGAGCGAGGGCAAGCAGCAACGAAGCTGCTGCTGGAAAAAGCCCAACTATCTACAATAAATGCTAAACATCAGGAGGAGCCAACATCATTCAGCTCCCAGTTAACTCCAATGCAACATTTGCTAGAACAAACTGCAGAAAGCAGTTCCCAGGCAACACCTTTGCCTGCCCCCCCGTGACTCGATGGTCCAAAATTCTAGGTGATGCTATACTAGAAGGACAGTGGGAACCCGCAGGACACATGGCATGTCCTGTAGTGTGTCCTGTCATGTTCAGAGATGGCTATCCTGTGTGTGAGCAGCATGAATGGAAAATCTTGCAACAGGCAAAAAAAAAAAAACACAGTAAAAGAGCACAGCTTGAAATCTGAAAGTGCTCAATGTTAGATTGGATTCATACTGCAGATATCAGTTCTCCAGCCTGGACTGCCCCCAATGTGATCACCATCATCAAACTGTTAATAATATATTTACAACTCTGTTATTGGTATGTTACTGCTCAACAGCTTCAAAGGCAGGCACCTTCCTGGACATTCATTGCTTGTGCCTGTGGCATTCCAGTCCCTGAGTGCTACAGATGGAAAACAAGCAAGAAGGACAAATAGCAGCACTCCGTTAAGAGAGCTTTTTGATCATAGCTGTGATTCATTGTCCACAGTCTTTGTGGTTTTAGAAACTTGTATTGTTGTGCAGCTGGACACCAACCCTGATTGGATGTTCTTCTGTTGTTTTGCTGTGGCATTCATGTTTTACTGCTCACAGTGACAGACATACATCTCAAGAACATTGCGCTTCGGCATGATTGATATAACTGAAATACAAATCTTCATAATAATAATGCATTTACTGGCAGTGGTTGGAGGACCATCTTTTTAGCAATCTCTGATTCCAAGACTGAATATTCAGGTGCAGTTGGCAAAAATGGATCCACTTTAGCAGGAACAAGTGTCCTCTCACTTTTCTTCATATTGTCTCCATGATTGCCTTGGCTGCAATGATCTACAAGAAATCTACTGTGCAGCTCTTTGAGAGGCACCCCTGCCTCTACATCCTGACTTTTACCTTTGTGTGTGCCAAGATCAAAAATCATCTGGTGGTTGCCCACATGACCAAGAGTGAAATGTATTTATATGACACAGCATTCATAAGCCTAGCATTGCTGTTCCTTGACCAAGTGTTTTAACAGCTTTATTGATAAGTATATTGTCCTCTGGATTGCCCTGATCCTGTCCCTGTTTAACCTGCTCTGATACTGTGTCAGCATGTGCAGCCAGAATTGCTGCCCACCTGCACATCCACATGTTCCGCATCAAGGGCTGACCCATGCCCTCGAACCATCACTAGGGATGGGAGCTGCCACAGGGGAATAGAAAAAGAGTTAGGTTTCTACAGGAATGGATGAAGACTTGTAAGAGACAAATGCTAAAAGCAAATGAGAACAAAGTAATTTATAATAATCTATGTTGTATAACTTTTCTTCTTTGTTATCAGTAACACTCCTTAACTAGTCTCCTGCCTGAGAGAGTGAATTCCGAGTTCACCCTAGTCAACTTTCCATGTAGTCAACTCTGTTGGTTCCAAGACTGGAAAAGCATGCAGGAAACAAATGCTCAGTCTTTGTAATTACCTTGATTACTAATTTCTCTCTATATGGTGAATAGATCCCCACCAACTGGAGTTTCTAATGTAGTAAAATTACAGCTGCAGTCTGACTTGCTTTTAATTTTAACATTTCATCATGTCTTAGTGAAATACTTGTTTAGTGTCCACTTGGAATTTATTTACTAAAGACTTAAGCTGGTGAAAACCCAAAGATATCTTACTAAGTTGTGTGGCTGCAGCAGCTGCCAAGTAAGAGCCAAGCTGGGGTGGTTTTTACTCGTGCATTGCTGACAAAGCGGTTTCATGCTGAACAGGGTCACAGCAAGCCTTCTGCATGCAGTGAACACCACAAGCCCTCTGAAGATAAAAAGCCAGATGGTCAGCTCCAGAGAAGATAAGAGAAACACTTCTGGCCAGAGCAGCTGATCTCAAATTCGTCCCAGACTGACAGATCTCCAAGGGCCGTGGAATCTGTCACTCCGAAACCTGCTGGTCAGCGATCAGGACACCTCTGAGGCGAATTCGACAACAGCTGCACCCAAGCCTTTGAGCTTTGCATCTGGGCCACAATGAATACCAAGTAAATGGACTCGTCCAGCAAGGAAGGAAAAGAAGGAAGAAGGATCATCAAGTCCTTGCTGAGACAGCTGGTGGTTGAGGCCGCTGGTGAACAACGCCCTCCTGACCCAGACTGGGTTGTAGCATGCATTTTTGATTGCCAAGGACCCTTGGGATTGTTGGAACTTTCCCAGGACTTGAATGAGTGGCAAGAAAAAGCATCCTCAGTGTCAGGGAGTAATAGTTATAGAAGTGAGCTGTGGAGTTTGTGGTGCACGATTTGAGAGAGAGACACCAAAGCTTTGGCGTGAGGGTGGTTTGTGTGACCATTGCTATAGTGGTACCCTTGGTGCCTTTTATCAAGCAGCACAGGTAGTGTTGGAAGTACCTAACCCTGTTCCTGGAGATTTTGGTGGAGTAGCAGATTGGAGATTTGCGCAAACAATGTGAGCCATTAAAAAGGGGATATGGCAAGTCCGCATGGTAAAACGCTCTCGCGTGTTGCATGCCTTCTGCTCATGGTGTCAACAAGTGTTGCAGGATCCCCTCAATTAGCTCATTGTATAGACATAAAAAATCCTAAAATTCTAGTCCTATGCTAAGACAGTATTAACATCCATGTTTGTACCAGGAACAACAGCTGCTAGAGCAATGACCACATTGAAGCAGATAGCATGCTGGACAAAATCAGAATTGAATTTGACTAGCCAAATTTTAGGTGAGCTATCAGCGGATGTTATCAGTGTTAATCATGCTGTTTGCAAAACTGTGCTGCGATTGGTTTTTCTTTTTAGTACATAACCAAAGGTGTGAAGAGTTTGAAGGAATGTGTTGCATGAACCTGTCTGACCATTCTGGATCAATTCACAAAAATTACAATTAATGAAGAATTACATGATTTAAAAGAAAGTGATAATGTACGTAGAGATTAGTTAAGTAGCCTTAGGATTACAAGATAGCTGAAGTTTGTTATTAAGCAAGTGTTTGTTATATTATTACTCATAGTGGTAAGATTATTAGTACTAAGTTGTGTAATACCATGTTGTGGTGGTTTCAGGCAGATTTTGGGAGAAATCCTCCCAAGGGGCCCCCCTCCCCTCCCCCAACCGGTTCGGGAAAAGACTTCCTCAGAGAGAAGTGGAAAAAAACTGTTTATTAAACAGGCAAAGCACTCCCAGCACAATACCCGATGACAAGAGCTTCGTGCCGCTTACGGAGGGATAACAAACTTAAAGAAAGTCTCCTCTTGGAGATCGTCACTGTGCTCCACCACTCCGTCTCCGCTGACGTTGGGAGAAAAGGAGATGTGCAGGGCTGGTCTTGGTGGGGTGGGTCCCCTGTGGAGGCCCCTGGTGCTTCCCCAGGTCCTTAGTCCGGAGAGGTTGGAACAGTTCCGAGGAGAGGGCAAAAGAGAAAAAAAGGAAAGGAAAAAAAGGAAAAAAGAAAAAGAAAAAAAAAAAGCAAAAAAGCTTCAGCTATTCTACAGTGTCTAACTACACTAGCACTAAACTGACTAACTGTCGTGGTTTTGTTTTTGTTTTGTTTTTCTTTCTTTTCAAAAATCACCTTCAGGCCAGCATCCCTATTCTCTGGGGCAGTGTCAGGCTCCATGACAGTATTCCCAGTCTCTGGGGTAGCTGTCTGTGCAGTCATCCAAGTCAACCTAACCTTATCTCTGAAAGCAAAATAGGCTAGGATTATCAGTAACACTTGGTTAGTATCTAGAGGAAATTGAAACTCTTCAAAAACTGGTGGAGTAGGCATAAAGAACTGGTTGAAGGGCTGGGAAAAAACTTTACCTACTGTCATTTCCTCACAGAAAGTACCATTCTTAAAGTAACCCCAGAAACATGCACTTAGTGTGTGATAGCCATGTATCTATGTGCCTGCTTTCTAGAGGAAGTTAAAGATCCATGAATTCCTCACCTTATCAACCTATAAAGCAAACTTGATAACAGCCACAGTAGCCTTAGTTATAGGGCCCATGTTTAGATAAGGGCCTGCAAACTGAAGAAATACAGCTACAAACATGTGCTATCCAAACTAGGATAAGTTAGACAACATGATGCTACTTAATGAGGTTTCTGTATCTAGTAAACAAGAAATTAGGTCACTCAAGAACTGTTATTCCTTTTTCTCTCAATGCCCCATGTTGGGCGTCAAAATCTTTGTTTGAAAGACAGGTATCTTCTAGGGAGGGGCGGGGCCTCTCTAGGAGTGGGGAATTCCAATCCCTTCCCTCAAAGTTATTATAATTTAGAAGATTAAAGAGGTTTTTCGGGCAGAGATATGGGGAAAGGAATAACAGTCCGTTACTAGTAAGTATAACAAGGCAAACAAACAACAACAACTACAGCATTAATAATAAACAGAACCAGGAACCTCGAGGGGCTTTGTTGCACAAAGCCTGGGGCAGTCTGATCCCTTGGGACCTCAAGAGCACCAAGATGGAACAATGGAAACTCCGGGGCTGGTGGCTGGAACAGCAGGGTGTCCCCAGCAGGCAGGGGGAATGTCTTGGCAGGCAAGGGGGGTGCCCTCCCTCAGCCACTTCTTTTGTGTGGGTCAAGCACCCTGTAAGCATCAGTACTTAGTCTCATAGCAACTTATGATGGAAAAATTCTACAGGAAAAGAAAAGAAACCAAAACCAAACCTAACCCTCAACAAACAGACACAGAGGTTTTTTCACTTCACATAGGTACTTGTCAGATCAAGTTCATTACCACAGGGAGATTCCTTATTCAAAAGCTTTTGTTGGCCTGAAAATTGTTTAGATAAAAGGTTACTCCTTCCCTCGCTTGTGCTAGAATAGTTCTATCTACTGCAGCCTTTCACAGCAGCTGTGTGTGCACAGCAGGAAGATAAATCCTCACTTGAAAAAGGTTGAAACTGCAACTGTTACTTTTTATTTGTTAATTTTGGTTAAAAGACTGGGGGTTACTCACACCTTTGCAAGTTAAACACCAACTTTATATGACCCAGACATATATTGTTAAAGCATTATGAAAGCACAGAGGAATATCTTGTATTTGGACATTTATGTGGCATTTGACATTCATTATGGTTCCACATTTTATGAATCACAAATGTATGCTGGAAAAATAATTTCAAATATTTATAGGCTTTGCTACACTGTCTCTCCCTGTGACACCTGGCATTTCTGTATGTCTTGGTTTGCAATGCAAGGTGTATTCTATTCCCAGTCTGTTGAAACTGGTTGGGGAGGTGTTTTTTTCTTTAACTCCGTGGGGGAGTGGGCAGGTCTCTTTCTGTGTTAATGGGCCAGCTGTTAAAACCAGGTGGGGTAGTGTTTCATTATCTCTTTCACAACCCATCCTCCCTCCAGGGGGATATCTTCTGTTCAGTAAGGCTCACCCCATTGTAAGATGCTCTGCCCAGTGGGAGGAGCCAAGCATTCCTAGCTGGATAAAAGCTTTTGTCTGGTTCTGTTCCCGCTCCAGGCGGGAGATGACCTCTGGCTAGCTCGGGTCTACACAGCCACAGAATGTTTCCAGTTCGTTTCGGCTTCTCAGCTTAGCAGCTGGACCCAATAGTGTTGTGACAGTCAACAGCAGCAGAAGAGAAAAGGCTGGCTCTCAGCTTAGCAGGTTAAAAGATGTTTATTAGCTCAAGAGTTGAGGAGCAGAGAGCTCTGAGCTGAGAGCTCCGAGCTGAGAGCTCCGAGCTGAGAGACGAGCGGCTGAGAGGCTGAGAGGCTGAGAAGCTGTCTCCACCACCTTATAAGCGGGGGAGGGGTACCAGGGGGGTTACAACAAGACAAAAAATCAGGGGACTCAGGGGGTAACAAGGTGTGCCCACCCCCAAGCCCTGGATCACTAAAATCCAGAGCTAAAAGAATTCCCCCCAGGGGGCCTATCACCTGAAGCCCTCTCCCTGAGATTTCGCAATCCGGGAGGGACCCCTGGAGTGATAGACAGGCTACCCCAGAGCAAAGAGGGGCAGGGGCAGAGGGGATGTTACAAGTCAGGTGAGGGGTGGGATGATTGACACAAAACACCCTATTATACAGACAACACAAAAGGGACTCAGAATTGGGGATACAGTGAAATGAACCATAACATAAACTTCTTATAAAAACCTAATAAAACAGTTCTGCACCACCACATGTATATGTGTAGCTCCTTTGGCAATTAGTCATTAACTAAACCACTGCTTCATTCCTGTGAACCAAATTTTAGTTGCAGTTTCCTTCATTGTAACTATAGGCTTTTATTTGCGCTGTTTTTCCTCATGTGGATTCTCAGCCCGGATTTGCAGGGGTATTTCTCTTACAGCCACCAGGGTGGTTAATTAACACATGCTCCATAAGCCAAAGGTAGAACTGATGGGGGAGCCTAAAGGAGACAGGATCTTCATCAGGAATGGATGTGTGCCTGCCCAGGAGCTCATGGACAGACAGCCAAAAACACATGCAAAATTATAAAATTCCTAAGGCAAGAAAAAAACTAGCTGATGCACACCAAACACCTAAAAGAAATTTGGAAGGAAAAAACCCAACAACTAAAAACCTCAGTAATTTTATATAAAACACACAGGCTACAGCCAAATACCCACCTTTCATACTAATCATCATCCAGGAGATTGGCTGGGCTGTCTGGAATCTGTTGGGGGCTTTTGAACACGTTTATCTTAATTACATTCATGTGGTTGTGGGGTTATTTGATTTGATCTGGAGATATATGATGCCTGATTTTTATGTGCATTTCTAACAGGTTTGAAGGATGCCCAGAGCAGGGAATGGATTGTGCCTATTATCAGAATTATGGAAAATGTTCTTAAGGCCAATACAAAGTCAGGTGTTAAATTTAATAACGAAACAGGCAAATCCTGTATCTAATGTCTTACCATGTAAACTTGTAGTGAAAGGAGATAATATCAATTTCTGTGTTTTTTGACCACCACAGAGATGCTCCTTAAAAGGAAGAATAATATGATTAAAATGAATGTGAAACCCCATAAGAAGCATAACTTTTATTCTAATTAACCCATTTACAGGTTATCTTGCTCTTACTTTAGCTTTCTTACTATATGCAAAAGAGCCTGAGGATTTAATAAGCTGTTTCCAGTTTTTGTTCAGTTCAGATTGTGCCCATCTCTTCTATGCACAGTCCCTGCCACATTGATCATTTGATCATTTTGAGGATGAGATGGTTGCACCAGTGACCCGTGAGGGCCTATGGAGCAACACATCACATTTGCAAACCCCTGTGTCTTCTATACAGCAGAGAGTGCCCAAAACTGCTCATATGCATTTTGAAATGGCACTTTGTGCCTCCCATCAGAGTTGTTATTTAATTTTCAAGTGGATTTAAATTAACATGTTTTGTTAATCAAACATTTCATTATGAAGAAGAAATCAGCTGTTCACAAAACTGCAGCATGGCCTGTGTGAAACACTCCTGGCTGTGCTCACGAAAGAGGAGCTGTAGTACTTCCCCACGAGACTAGACGGCCGCTGATGGCAAAAGTAAGAATCTGCTCTCTGGCACCAGGTGGAATTTTACAGCTTTTATTCTCAAGTTCTGCTTGCTTTGCTGGAGACCTTTCCCGATGGCTCACCAATGCCAGAGAGACCTGGCCCCTCCCCAGTCGGGGCTTTTTCCCCCAGGGGGCAGGGCCCAGAGGCAGGGTCCAGAGGCACCATCCAATCAGGGAGAAGCAGGAGGGGTGGGGGATGGGCACTGCTGGGCAAGGACAGATCGCATGATACATAGAAAAAACATTACAAATCCGATGAAATATAAACCTAATTGATGCATTACAACAAGGAGCAGACCTTTTTACCATCCCAGATATACTCAGAGGATAATGAAGACAAAGCCCTAGAGAAGCACATGTAAAAAGACTGTCATAGTTTTAATTTTAAACCGGGCAGAAACACCACTCAATGTAGTGGTTTCACGTTCACTAAATTTTGGTCTTGGTACTTACTCTTTTTGTGAGAGAGAGAATAGGAGAAAAACAAAGCAGGCTCAACCTTAAAATTAACAAATAGTTTATTAACATACACTAAAAGAATAGAAAACCAGAAAGCTGGAAAAAAACTAAAATGGAATGAAACTTCAAAAAACTTTTCCCTCCCCTTACAAACTGTTCACTTTCTTACAAAACAACATAAAGAGACAAAACTTGCAATTTTCAGTCAGTTTCACTATCTGACAATAGTCTTTCATCAATTCTTTAGGGGAAGAGTTTCTCTTAGAGTCACGGATCCCACTGACAACTTAGAACAGTTCTCTTGTGGGTTTTAAACTGTCACAAAAACAACCGCCCGGAGAAACCTGCCTTTGTGACCCTCCCAGGAGCAGTTTCCCAAGCTGCTTATGGGTCATGGGTCTTAGACTTTTGCATACTGAGGTGTCACCTTTTAAAGATTAATAACTCCAAAGCAAAGGATTCTTCACTTCAAGGTACAGAGATATCTTCTCACTTCTTTACTGGCACAGGGGGCTTCTCATCTTTATCTCTGTTCAAGCATCTCATAGGATATTACCTAGTTCATCACAAACACCTTTGCTTAAATCTACACACAAAACAATCATCTTCCTAAATGCATATCTTTCCCATGATTTACAGGAATGACCTAAATATAGAGTTAATTTCCATGGCTCAAGTAAGAATAGAACAACTAACTCTTCAACCCTCTGTCTTAATAGTCTTTTCACTCTTGCTACTGACTTCATGCTGTTGTTCTTTATGTTCACTCTGTCTTTCCTTACTCTCTCAGAGAAGGGCCAAGCTCTAGAAGCTTCATGTTGCTAGGAAAGAGTTAAATCTGCTCGGAGTCTTTGTCTCTCTCTCTTTCTCTCTGTAGCTCATGGTATTAGATGTTCAAGGCCAAGCTGATAAAGGAGGAAAAACTTACGCAGAAACATTAGAGATTGGAGCACTCAAGCAGTCTAGAATCACAAAAAAAAAACCCCAGGCAGGATCATAAATGCCTTCTCAGCCCACCCCTCGGTGTAAATTGGGATGGCCTTGGCCCAAATGGTGCCTATAGCTCCCATCAGGGGCCTGGCAGAGATTTTTCTCTGCTCCAAGGAAGTTTGAAGAAAGTAGCTGTTACAAAACAGCAACCTCTCCTTCCCCCGCTTCACGCGGGAGCTGATGGAATCCGGCCAGGCCTCAGGCTAGCTCCCCCCCAAAAAGGGGGGGAGCAGCAGGCCCAGCTCGATGTTACCTGTCTCTGGCTAAAGGAAGAAGGAAAAGGTCCCACCTACAGGAAATTCACAGGGTTTTATATGGTACTTCCCAAAGTCGCAGCCAACAATTTCAGTGGTCAGAATAGATGTCAATATTCTAACTAACTCTCTGATAGGTCCCTGTCTCTTCCAAAGCAATTCCCAGGTCCTGACCTGGAGAATTATTTTACATTCTTTTATAACTAAAAAACCAAACTGTACTAACCCATGACATAACCCATAACCCATGGCTTAGAAGCTCCAACTTTCCCTGGCAGACACCTGTCTTTCCAAACTAAGACACTGTACATTTTGGTAGCTGAGACAGAAATGTGATGAAAAGTCTCTCTGTGAACTAAGCTGGCACTTCACTCTGGTGTTCTTTTTTTTTTTTTTTTTTTGCAATCCTGGTTTTGAAAATTGAAGCAAATAAGGGTCTTTGAGCTGCCTTGTAATTATATATCCTGACTGATTGTCCTAGGGTAACTTTATGATGCTTGTATCCCCAATCGTCTGTTCTGCTTGTGCTGTATATTGAGTCCTGTGCCTTTAAGACTGGTTCTAAGAGCAAGGAGAAGCGTGGAGTTTGTTTTGAGAAAACTGCCTGACTCCTCCACATTCTTCTGTGGACGGGGTGTTCGGCGGAGGCTTGGAGAGACTGCAGGACAGAGATTTTAGAGGTTGTTTTTGTTTTTGTTTTTGCTTTTAGTTTGTTTCAGCTAGCTAGGGCAGAGAAGTTCCCTGGACTGTTTTTTTTCCTTTTTCTTGGAACTCTTTAAACCTGCTCTGGACTGAAAACCCAGGGGAGCACTGGGGGCTGCACCTGCGGCCCACTGGGGCCTGGACCGCGGCATTTTCCAGCAGCACCAGAGGGACTGGGACTGATGAGAGACAGAGAGAGCTGAGCTACACCCACGGCAAGAACTTTCTCAATTTGCTATCTCACTCCAAAACAAGAGGTTTTATTGTTTCATATTATTCATTCCTTATACTTGTATGCACTTGGTTTGTTAAGTAAAATAGTTTTTTCCACTTTTCTCCAAAGAAGTTTTTTACAGGACTGGTTGGAGGGAGGGGCCACTTGGGTTTGCTTCCCAGAGGGATCCTATTCAGGGGTTTTCTCCCAAATTTGTCCCTAAACCAGGACACTGATTAAATGGTGGTGCTTCACTGTGTATTATGCTGTGACAATCCTGTCAAGCAGGCACTAATCCAGCAGTGAGGAGCTGACAGTGCTTACAGGGAGCTGGTTATGAGTCATTAAAGGACTTTCTGCCCTACCCAACTGGCTTTAATTCCTGTGCAGCAGGTTGCACCTTGCAAGATCAGATCTCCACTCTTGGCAAACACCTTTATAAGCTGAGATATCACTGAGGTCTGGTTGTTTTATTCTTTTTTTTTTATATAATTGTTATAGTATTTAATTACTCAAGATGTAATTTGAATATTCTGATGAGGAAAACACTTCTCAACTCTGTAAAGATGTCAGTACCCAGTAAGCTCATGGTACTGCAGTCACCAAGGTGAAGAGGGTAGGGCTAGAAAAGCACAAAGATTCCGCACAATCTAAGAACTGGCTGTGAGGATTTTCATCCCTAGAGACGCTGAGAGAGGGATCATGCTGGTAACTGCCAGCATGTGATGAAAGGCTAGTGCAGGGTGTGTGTTGGGGACACATTTGAGTGGCTGCAAATGCCCTTCTGTGTGTGGGCTCTGCTCCAGTAAAACACCAACTGATGATTTGAAACTTCATCTTGGAAGGTGGAAATCCTTGTGGAACCAGGTATGTGGTGGTGCTGAACTGTTTTATTAGGTTTTTGTAAGAAGTTTATATTATGGTTCATTTCACTGTATCCCCAATTCTGTATCCCTTTTGTGTTGACTGTATAATAAGGTGTTTTGTGTCAATCATCCCACCCCTCACATGACATGTAACATCCCCTCTGCCCCTGCCCCTCTTTGCTCTGGGGTAGCCTGTCTATCACTCCAGGGGTCCCTCCCGGATTGCGAAATCTCAGGGAGAGGGCTTCAGGTGATAGGTAGCCTGGGGGAAATTCTTTTCCTCTGGTGGTGGTTGGTCCAAGGCTTGGGGGTGGGCACACCTTGTTACCCCCTGAATCCCCTGATTTGTTGTCTTGTTGTAACCCCCCCTGGAACCCCTCCCCCACTTATAAGGTGGTGGAGACAGTTTTTTAGTCTCTCAGCCTCAGAACTCGCTCCGGTCCTCTCTCAGCTGCTCGCCTCAGAGCTTGGAGCTCTCTGCTAATAAATACCTTTTAACCTGCTAAGCTGAGTCAGCCTTTTCTCTTCTGCTGCTGTTGACTGTCACGATGGGGTCCAGCTGCTAAGCCGAGAAGCCGAAATGAACTGGAAACATTTTGTGTCTGTGTTGACTCCAGCTAGCTGGAGGTCAGCTCCCGCCCGGAGCGGGAACAGAACCAGACACGCAGGTAGGAGACAGGCCAGTAATGGTGAATAAATCAAGATGCAGACAGATTAACCTGTTCCAGGAAGAGGCTGGTGTTCATCTAACAATCATTATTAGTGGCATCTTTATTTTGTCACCAGAAAGGGAACCAACCCTCATGTCTCCTGCATATCTCCAGGTGAACTGTAGCAAATCATGGTACCTGCAAGATACAGCTTTGAGCATTAGGGGTGTGTGAGGGGATTCCCAGTCTGTGCCCTCTCACAAGTTGTGATTCCCCACCCTAGCCCTTCACAATCAGGAAAATACCTCAATAGATACTGTCTTTCTGTATAAATAAGGTATCAGCTATTTCCAGTTCCAGCCCCAGCTCTCTTAGGTGGTTTCTTGAGTAGCTCATTCATGCCCAATTTACAATCTTGAAATCTCAGCAGCACCAGCGGGAATGCTACAGGATTTTTTTTTAAGAGACTTAGGCAAAATGTAGTTCTCCCATGATATTCTGGTACCCGTGGCAGTGAAATAACCCTGTTTAGTTTGCCCGTTCCAGCCCTGCCACGGAAAGCCCCGTCTCCCCATGGATTTTGCCCGAGGGGAATGGGTGTGGATGGAGATGTGGACCTAGGTTTGCCCCTGGAGCCCCGGATCCGCAGGGAATTCCGTCTGTGCTGCTGTGAGCTCGACCAGCGCAGGGCTGCGGGGCAGCACAAGAGGTTGGCTTGGCTGTCCCGCAGGTTGGAGCGGGATAAAATCCTTCTCCCCGGGAACAGACTGCCTGGGTATCGACAGAATGCACTGCCTTTCATGCGCATCCGGGCAGTGCCAGAGCATCGATGCTGATGCTTCACTTGCTTGTTTCCCATCTGAGGAACTGGGATGTGACTAAGCCAACCCTAAGGCAGGGAGGAGCAGGGTAATGGGAGGGGTGTGTTTGTGAGAGAGCTAAATGTTCATTGATGTGCCTTTATCAGATTTTTCCTCCCCTGCTTCTTTTCATGACAAATTTTTCTCCTCTATTCACAAAATGTAAAATACCCTGTAGCAATCAGAGAATACAAAATACGGGGTAGAAATATCTTCTGTGGTGTAAACTCCTTAACTTGAAATTAGAAAACCACCCTGTGCTTTCTAGTATAGCATAATCACAACTCCTTTCTTGTCGAGCTGCATCTTCCACACCTCCAGTTCCCTCCCAGCCATCAGACCTTACTTGGCAGTTCTCCACACTCAAATAATTTCTTTTCAGTATGAGGGGGAAGCTAATTTTTCTCAGACTATATGGCATGAGAACTCACCCTGGACAGTTTATAAATTAATATATGCTCTGCTTGAATCAGTTTGAGTAGCCTTCAGTATCCTGTTACTTGAATAGCCCCAAGGATGTTTACATGAGAAATTGCAGAAAGCAACATCTTGCACTTTGCTTCAGAAAATAAAATACTTGAATTTGTGTTTTTCTTCCATTTGGTTTGTTGCCAGGAACCACTGTGTCATCAGTGTGTCAAAGCCATTGTTTGCACTGGTCATCATTGTCACTTTAGCGAACCCTCATGGGAGAGGTGAGCTGGCTTCTGTTTTGCCACATAGCTGATACCTGCCACATCTAATTTAACCCAAGATTTTTTTTTTGTGCAGCTTTGTGCTGGGGGCAGCTGCACAGCTGGGTACCCAGCCAGGGTCTCCTACCCTGCAAAGAGAGAGCAAGACACATGAAATGTCTCTGTAGAGCAAAGAGCAAGACCTGAAGTCATTAACATCAGGCACTGGGAGTTACTGTTGTGTAAGGCACTGCACAAACACCTACCAAAGCCAGTCCTGGCTCTGAACACCCTGGATGTGAGC
Organism: Tachycineta bicolor; assembly: GCA_025960845.1. NCBI lineage: Eukaryota > Metazoa > Chordata > Aves > Passeriformes > Hirundinidae > Tachycineta > Tachycineta bicolor. The sequence continues at coordinate 727,538 of JANEHK010000076.1, read as the reverse complement.
TGAGGAAAAGCAGATGAGGTGGGTGGGCAAGAAGTGCAAGAAAAATAAGATAATGCTGGATACCACAATGAGCTGCCAACCTTTGCCAAAAATTCCTTCTGCATCAAAATGAGATGAACAGAAAAACAGTGAAGGTAGATAAGGTGGCTCTTTGGGTTGCTTTTCCAGTGTTTACAGGAATCTGCAACACCTCATTTGACTCCCACACCACCATCTCTTAATGGAGGTACCTGGTACTGTGAGCAGAGCAACATAACCTCAGACTTAATACGTGGGAATTTTGGTCTGGGGGAAATTAAAAAAAAAAGAAGATTGGTGTAGAAACGTGTGAATTAGAGACTTGTTTAATGACTATCTTCTAAGCCCAGCAGCCATGCAGTAGTGTGATGATGTGCTGCACGTATTTACCTACCACAGGGAACAGCTGCCTTCCAGCTTGTTTATAAAATCACAGCAAAAACTACTGAGGGAACTCAAAGACTTTTCCTCTACAGTGGTCACATGTATTCCTGATGCAGCAAATTTGACATTTAAACAAAAAAAACCCACATCTTGCCTTATCCTCCACAAATAGAGAAGTTTACCCAAGCTGCTTTGCCTGTGCTGCTGCCCCGCTGCAGATGCCTCAGAGTTGGTGTGGATCTGTGGTGGACTGGTCAGCCCAGGGATGCTCTGCAAAGGCATTTAGTGTTTTTTTTTTTTTTTTTCCCCAAGTAGTTTGTGCTCAAATGCAGTAGGGAAGTCAATTTGCACTTGTGTCAAAGGCAAACTTCTACATCTCAAGAAAAAAAATGACAGGAGCTTCCCTTGCTTCTCAGAGAGAAAAGCACAGCTGGATGTCTGCCTTCCCTCTGCCACCTTTTCTGTATCAATAACTGGCAATATCCTGAAGTATCTGGAGCAGCACAGGGACACACAAGGTCCTGGGAGCCAGGCAGCCACGAAGCCCCATCCTGCACCCTCAGCCCTTGCTCCTGACATGCTGGTGCCCTGGTTAAGGCACATCCATCACTGCCACAGCCTGTGCTGCTGACACCCTGCGCAGCCACCTCCATGGATGCATTTCTCTGTCCCCTGGGCTCCTATTGCCTTCATTTAGCCTCTAGATTTTATTCATGCCCACTGCTCTGCAAACTGCAGTACTTTTACTCTCCCGTTACTCCCATTTTGATCCTGCAGGAGACTGATGCCTGAAAGCAGTTTTAGCAGGAGGCTTCAGTTTGTGAACACAGTGAAAATGTCTTTTTCTAGCTGAGTAAAATCAAATTGACCACAACAGAAATGGCCCAAAAAAAGTAAAAGAAATTTTAAATTTTACACTCTACCTATAAATATCAGTAGAAACCTTTCTTAAAAAAAAATGATGCAAAATTAATATAAATGTACAATTACCAACTTTATTGACCAATTTCCCTGTTAACCAAGTCACTCATCAAGTTATTTTCCTGAGGGAAAGCAGTATGGTACATGGCACTTAATGGCTTGACTTGTTGAGAGTGGGAATGAACCATTTGACAGACACAAGTGGAATACCACCCGTGTCTGGTTTAGAATGCATAGGTTGTGTGCCCAAACATTGTGAGTTCGCTCCCTTTGAGGGCAGAGGCTTTTAAAAGCTGCTCCTCCCCACTCACACCCCCCTTGCACCTCCCCCTGCCAGAAACACTTGTGTTCTGGGGTGCCACCTGCTAATGCTCCAACAGTGCTGACACTCCCTGCACAGAGCAGGAGCGGGGACTGAAGCTGTAAATCAGCAAGAGGACTTTCCCCTGGCCTACAACTAATGACTGTGATTTAGTAATTCCCAAAAATAGCTGAAAAAAACAAATGTTCTGGAATTCACAACCACCAGGAGGCTGCTGGATTGGGGCTGTTAATGATGCACCATCACTAGCAGGACCAACAAGCTTATTCACACCATAGCAGATGAATCTTGACCAGGCAGACACCATCCCAGCCCTTCCCAGGAGCATCCCTGACTCCGTAGCAGCCCATGTCTATTCCAGCAGGGTTTGGAAGCTTTAAGTGGTACAATGTTAAGGAAAAACTTTTCACCCTGGGGCTGGAAAAGCTCTGGAGGAGCTCACTGCTGCAGTGATGGGTCTGCAGGCAAATCGTCAGGTGGTCCAAACTCTTTCCACCATGGCCCAAGTGGTGCCAGATGCTGCTGACCATTGGCAGCCCCCCTATGGCAGCTATACCTGAGCTGGCATATCCTGACAGAGGCTGGGGCAGCTGCAGAAATTGGGGCAAAGATAACACCTCCTGCAGCAGCGCTTCCCCAGGAGCACCCCAGGCACAATGAATGTCCCTCCCTCTCCCCCAGTTCAAGCTCTGGTCCCCCCCCACCCTTGCAGCCCCCCCCCCCCCCCCCCCCAATGTCTCCCAGATCTGTTGGAGTATGAATCCCCCGGGCCAAATCCACACAGACACAGGAGTGCCCAGAAATGTGAGAATTGAATTAGAAGCTTCAGAAAAACTAAAATACATAAATCCACACAGATATGAGGTAGAAATGCAAATTAGTTTTAAAATAAGTAAAGAATTTTTTAAGTACTTTAGCAAATAAAAGACTGAGTTAGTTAATAAGAAAAGGAACTAAGATCTAGCTTAAAGTTTAGTGGCATTGCCTTTTGCAAAGTTAAACTCTAGTCATAACAAAAATAATGTAGCCTTGCTAGAAATTCCTAGATAGAACAGATAAAACTATATGCGTAGAATTTGTGTAAGAATTTATGAAAATTGTTGCACATCAATTTTATCTTAGGATGGGTCCAACACTATCCTAAGAAATTCGTGTAAGTGCCTAATTGGCTAAAAATAGAATAAAAACGCACTACTCTGAGAACACACACACAGGACTCATGAAAACACCGATGTCACTGTTGTCACTACTGTTGTGACTGCTCACGGGACACAGACTATGGGCGCTGTCGCTGCTGCTGTGGCTGCTGCTTCTGCTTGGGACTTCGAGACTATGTTAGAGGCCTTCTGCATACCGGCTTGGACTGTAACAACTTTGCCTTCATGGGACTGATTTAGCCATGCAATAAAGGACTTGCTTTTATAACTACCCATCACCATAGTCTTCAATGAAGATGCCCCAGAAACTTGACACATCCCCCCTCCCCAGGTTCTGAGATAGGGTACACTCAGGGGGCAGCACTGGCTCTGTGCAGCCCTACATCCTCCCTCCCCCCAGAGGCCAGGGAAGGGCTCATCACCATCTCCTGGACAGTGAGCAGTGCTCCCTGCCCCCTCCACTCCTGAGCTGGGGCACTGAGTACCCAGCAGCAGTGTTGGGGTGCAGCCTCCACCCCTTCCCCATTCATGACACCAAGCCCTCGGTGGTTGCTGCCTTTGCAGTGGTTTATTGGGGTGGGAGCCAGGAGCCCCCAGCAGTGTGGGAAGTACTGTGGGGGTGCCACAGAGGGACCCCCGGCTCCTGTGGCAGGGACTGATTTCCAGCCTCACTAAAGCAGCAACGCAATACTGGAGAGCAACAGGCAATCCCAAACTCCAGTATTTACGTGCTGCTAGAGCACTGCTGACAGCTCTCCATGGCCTCCAGACCCACACCCCCCCCCCCAACACAGGGCAAGGGTCCCTTGGCTGATCCTTTTCCAGGGAAAGGACTGAAGAGCAATAGCTGAGGGGTAGATATAGTATAGGATGTGGTCATGCCCATGTTGGAGAACAAAAAGGAGCTACAAGTCCTTCCTGCCTGCAGGGCCAGACACACAAGCTCACAGGGGATGTATTTGTAGCTGCAAAGGATGTGCACAGTACAAGCACCAAGAGAACGTGTCTACACATACCTGCACTAATGAGATACACGGGAATGTGTTAGCTTCCACATCTATGATAACCAGAAGCTCATTTTCTTGTCTTATCCTTGAGGTAATGAGGCAGCCCAGAATGGTCTGTATCTCCTTGTCCCTACAAACCATGATGTGCTGCTACATCTCCTCAAAGCCCACTGAATGTTGACATTCCAAATGGTATTTTGAATATATATATATGTATTTTTTTTTAAACCATGGTATAAAGAACTGAAGAACACTCTACAATGAAGACATCTAACATGTATGCATTACCACCACAGGACAGGGGTTTTCTTCCTTCACAGGTGCTATCAGACAGTCTGTAACTGTAAGAGAACAAGCAGTTATACAGTGCAAACAAACCAGTTTCAGAAACAAGGTCAGAAATTTAATGTTCCCCCCAGCCCCAAACCACACTTTGTATTGGGTCCCAGCAAATAATACACTTTCAGATCCAGCAGATATGTTGTTTTTGCTACTGTGAAGAGCCTGCAGAACTTCCCAGCCCTTCCAACTGGTCTGTGGGGAAATATTACCTTGTACTCTCCTCTTAGGTGATAGTAAGCATCAAGAATTTTCCAGAAGTCACGATGTTAATATTTCAGATAAATAAATCCAGATTGCAATAGTTGAAACCTGTTACATTTTCCTTAAAATACTTTTATTCAGCTCAATTTGACTTTTGAGATATGTAAAAAAACCCTTATTTTTAAAGATTAAATGATGCTTATTTACCATGTGAATGGACAAACCTCATATGACCAGAAATTAAAGATCTCTGGAAGTTCATCACATTCCCTGCCTGTACCAGAGCAGAAAGCACCAGAGCAGGGCAGGGAGGGGCTGCAGCACTGCAGAAGGCAGCTGCCAGTGGCACTTACACACCAGCCTGCCTGGGCTGTGCAGGAGCCGTGCAAACAGACTGTTATTTTTTGCATTTCCTTTCAACCTTCTCCCCCCCTCCCCCCAGTTATGTGACAACTTCCTTCAATTAATTTTCTTAAAAAGCAGCATCACAAAAACACTTGAACAATGTCAGAAATGTCACCTTGGGTTCGAATTCTTGTGCCATCTCCTTGTGCCCAACACACCATCGAGTCCCTACCTCTTTAGCAAACTTAATAGGAATTTCAAAAGCTCTTGTGACCCATGCTAAGTGATTTCAAATTTGAAATCCAATATCTGCCAACAAAAAAGCAGTATATTTTCAAAACTTCAGTGTCTTCAACACTGACAGCACCAGGGCCAACTCCCTAATGAGCAGCTGCTACTTGCTGCAAAGCAAACACCTACCAATGTTAAGCCTGTACGAGCTAAATCAAAACACCCCCCCACATAATATTACCATTAATTACTTCTGTAACAATGTTTTACTTGACTGTACTTGCGCAATCTTATTTCTTTCATTTCTTCAAATGAATCCAAAAGAAAAAAGCAACAGCAAACACATTCAGCTTTAGAATCCATTTTGATGGTGCTTGAGGTTCACATTTTAATTAATGTTTTTATATTTATATAAACCAGACTTTTGCCTAGTTCAACAAGGGCAAGAGCTCTCTTCAGTAAGGAGGACTTCTCAAAGCAAGGGTTCAATACACCTCCACCAGCCTCTAGCACAGAGGGAAAATCAACAGCCACACTAAGCACTGGGCAATGGGAAATTTGGGATAGACAGTGAAACATGTATCTGAGAAAATATGCACATTTATGACATGATAGCATCAATATTTTATGCAATAGAAAGTTCCATGTTTGAATTATCCCATCTCCCACTTCAGCTTCTTTCAAACAGTTTGTGCTTTGGAAACTCAACTTTAAATCAGAAATTGGCAGCTGAACAGGGTAATTTGGGTTCACCTGAACATGTCCAAGGTATTACCTGCAGTACCCAAGAAGGAATATGCGTGTCAGAGGGACCTGCATTTACCCAGAGGGATGCAGATGCTGCAGGTATTTTGGAGCAGGTGGGACATGAGCTTACCTTCCCAACTCACCTCTGAACACAGGCACATCAGCTCCACACAATCAGTTGGCTGCTTCAGTGGGAGCTACAAAGCAACAACAGAAAGGGTTGGAGAGGCGCTGGCAGAGAGGGGCAACTCCAGGAGGGGGGGACTAGGGTTGTTGGGCAGGTCCCCTTCCAAGGCACACATAGAGAGGTGCAAGAATTTTTAAAATTAAAGAAAAAATAAATAAATCAAGCTTTCAGCTCCAGATAGGGCAGACCGCAGGAGAGTAACTACATCCCTCCTCTCTTCATCCTCCCCATGCTTGCAAGCTGAGGCTACTGGCACCATTGGCTCAGTGTGACTCTGGGCAGTGGCACCCAAAGCACACTGGTAACCCCAAATCATAACGCAGGTGCTGTACAGCAAGGAGGGATGAGCCAGAAAAAACAGGGGCAGCTCTGGGCAGGTGGGAAAAGCCATTGAGCACAACCATGGCCAGCACCTTCCTCCCTGAAGCTGCAGCAAGAACAACTCTACTGGTCCTGGCAGACCAGAAGCAAAGGAAACATCTCAATTATGCTGGTTTAGGTGGTAGACCAGGCCTAGAAGAGGAGGTAAGATGCAGAGAGGCTGTTTGGGGGTTGATGCTTTTGTGGTGGCACCACAGGTGCCCTCTCTCACTGTCAGGTAGAGGCAGCATCCCAGGAGCACCTTCAACTTCCAAGCAGCACCCCACTACAGCCAGGAACAGGGGTGTCCTGCTTACTGGTAACCTCAAACATGAGAACTTCCCCAAAAGCTCCGCCTCAATGCAAAAGCACTGGAACAGCCTTTCTGCTGCCAAGAGCACACCTACAGTATGTGCACCAGCTCTTTCTAGAAATAGAAACTTCTACCCAACATCTACATTAGTCAGTCACCTACAGAGGTTTAATTAAATCCCCCAAATAACTGGGGAATTTGAACATGCAGAAAAATATTAATGCAATTCACAAAACAATGCAACTTCTGCTTGCCAAAGTATATTGGGCAATTAAGTAAAAAACACCCCTCGCCCCACTCCAATACCACACACACACAAAACCAAAACAAATTCCCTCTGAAATACTGGATTCCCTTAAAATACAACCTCATCCATCCTCACTGACACTAACCATAAAAAAAAAGAAGGGAAAAAATGTGAGGAGCACCATGGGAAAGGAAAGGAAATAAATACAGGGGCCCATGACAGGACAGATTTGCATACAGAGCCTTTGCTGACCCACACACTTCAGGACTAGGTGAGCTCAAAGATGAGTAAATATTAAGCATTTCCTATATTAAAAAAAAAAAAAAAATAGGAACAAAAATCCCAGCTCTGCTATCCCAACAGTTTTCTAGGAGACATGCACAAACAAATCCCAGTCATTGTTCTCATTTGAAACAATTGAAAAAAAAAAAAAAAAAAAAAAAGGCATTTACTATTTTACAAAAAGACTGAAGTAAATCATCTCATTACAGCTGAAGGTCCCAGGCACTCATTAGCGAGGCAAAATTATGGTGACAAAACAAAAATAAGGGTGTGAGTAACACCACCAGAACACTTCATATCTGCCTGGCTCTGAAAAATCCAAACACTTGTGTTGCTGCCTCCTTTTGAACAATGAAGTTTAAACAAGTCACATCCGAATATTTACAGATGTGGCTAATAGCTGGGATCAGACCTGGTGCTTGATCGACAGCTACCACATGGCTCCAGCTCTGCTGTTCCCGGCAGGAATTGCCTCACAGAGCTGCTGAAGGCAAGTGAGGGCTGCGAGAGGAGAAGTGGCTGTGAAGGAGCCTGAGCAGTCAGACATGGGAACCACACACAGCCAAGTTACTTTCATTTGCGTGGCACCCACAGCACATCTCCCCATCACCCCAAATCAGCCAAGACTCAGTCTTAGAGGCACAAAATAATGTAGAAAATATATTTCCTCCCTGTTCTTGTTGAAGCCATGGGAGAGCAGGGTCGTTCCTCATGTGCTTCATCAAAAATCTTTTTTTTCCCTCACTAATTTGCCCATAAAAGGGTCATGGAGGCAGCACACAGTTCATATAAACCCCAGCAAGTTTTCCTTCCAGCGCGGCGCACCTTCCCCATGCTAAACCACACGTCACTGACACACTCTTAGGTGGGGCCAAACACCCGAAACCAAACTGCAGCTACAAAGGGCAGATTCAAATAACGCAAAAAATGAATTTATTAACTTCACTCGATGTGAAGCTCGAGCCCAACACTGATACCAGCAGGATCAGTTGTGTTTACCAAGGTGAGGGTGTCAGTGGGACGGGGAGCTACTGGCACTCGGAAAGGCCTGTGGGACAAGACTTCAACGTACAGCACTCCAGAAAACCAGTAAAATCCACAGCAAAATTCCAGGATCCACAGTTTTTTCTCAACACTGCTGAAGAGAAGAAAAGTATGATGCTTTTTGCTACTTCCAAGTTTTAGCATTGTCATCTCATCCAGTTCTAAACAAGGGTCAGATCTGGAATTCCTATAAAGTTTATTTGTTAAGAACAGGGAAAAAAAAAATCAACAAAAAACCTATTTCTTTTTTAGTCATATGAACAATAATTCAAAACATAACACGCACACTGAGTTGTTTTTTTTTTCCTTTTTAGATTTGGGTCAGTTTGCCTGAAGCATTACTCAAAGCTTCCCTCATATTTTATAAATGTTTACTGCATTAGCAGCTCAGTTTTACTGTATTTCCCACCAAAGTCGATTAACTAAATACAGACTTTCACAGCTGCCGGTGAGTTCTTTGGATTTCTTCAGAACAGAAGATGATGAAACTTGGCAGATGGTCCCTCATCTACACTTAACATGCATATGACACACAAGCAAAACTTCTGGTTTTTGGGGGGAGCAATTAACGATTTAACCTTGGAAAACTCATTCTCCAAATGCAAAAAAATATTGGTTTTATATATCTGATGTACATGCGGGGAAAACTTTATATGTAGGATCAATTACAGAGGGAAAAGTTCCAGCACTGTGCATGCTGCTCCATCACTGCAGCTCCCAGAGTGCTTCGAGGCTGCCCTGAGAAGCTGGCCCTTGCCAGGATATTCAAATTTCCTGTACAAAGCGAGCAACTAGCGAGGGGAAAAGGCGAAAAAAAACCCCCAAAAGCTGTCTGCCAATTGGATCTTCTTTAACATTTTAAATTATTTCAGCGAAATATTATTTGGTTACACTAGCATTTTTTTAAAATTTATAAAACTATTTTCTACGTGCGGGGGCGAGCAGATTCCACGCAGGGGCGGCAGCCCGCGGGTCCCCGCATTCGGTTTAAAAAAGAGGAAAACGGGGGAAAAAAAAAAAAAAAAAAAAAAAAAAAAAAATCAACCCCGAGCCCCACCTGCGGAGGGCAGGCGCGGCTCAAAAGAAAAGAAGGATTAAAAAAAGTTGTTATTAATAATAATAATAATAAAAAAAACAAACAAACAAAAAAACAACCAAAGCCGTGAGGAAAAGACAACGGGGGGTCGTCGGGGCGCCCCGCACCCACGTGGGAACCGGCCCCGGGCGCTGTTCCCGCACCAATGGCCCGGGGGGGGCCCGCCCGCTGCGTCATGGTCCCCCCGAGCCCCTGGGGCCGCCTTTGTGCGGCGCGGGGCGGCTCCCAACGGGGAGAACTGTCAATGCTGCCTCGCTCCCCACCCCCCCGCCCCAAGAGTTTTTTTTAACAGTTTTCGGGTGTTTGGGTTTCTTTTTAACTTCTTTGCACATGCCCAACCCCTCCCCCACAAAGTTTCGGACAGGCCCGTGTCCGGCAGTGCCCCGCGGGAAGCGGCACAACCGGGTCCCGCCGACACCACCCACCCCCCC
>JANEHK010000076.1:664502-710538 GCA_025960845.1 Tachycineta bicolor | reverse complement strand
AAATTCCACAGGAAAACTTAACCCCCAACAAAGTGCAAGGAGAATAAAGAAAAAAAGCTTCAAGGTTACGTGCCCTGAGGAGGGCTGTTGGTGTAACAAGTGTGTCTTGGTTTGAAAAGACAGGTTTCTTCTAGGGAGAGGTGGGGCCTCTCTAGGAATGGGGAATTCCAATCCCTTCCCTCCAAGTTACTATAATTTAGAAGATTCAAAAGGCTTTTCAGTCAGAGCTATGGGGGAAGGAATAACAGTCCTTTACTAGTAAATATAACAATGAGACATTAAATTTGAAGAATTAGGGATTTTTAGGAAAGTTAAGATAATAAGTTGCTGAAATAGCTGAAGTAGATAGGTAAGCTTTGTTCGCAGTTAACAGAAGCCGGATCTTAGATAAGCTACCCTGGATTTAGTAACTCATTGCTTGTCAGCTTTATGTTTATGAAGCTGTGCATGTAATGAAAAACAAAATATGGTAAATAGGGCATAAGATAGCTGCAGATTTCCTGCTTAAAGGACCCATTCAACACAGGAAACTGTAAGTTCTACCAAGGATTCATTTGTTACGAATGCATTGAAAAGGTAGAAAGGTCAGGACGAGGAAGACTCATCTTACTTCCTCATTTTGGGTGGCCCCTCCCCAGAAGAGACCCCTGACTCATTTTAGGAAACAAACTATGCATGCTTAATAGCCTTTTTGCCAATTAGCATACAAAGTGAGGAATGGGAGGTGAACATGCATTTGTATTTTGAGTATTCAACACTGTTGTAAATAAAAGGCTTTGTAATTACCTGTGAATTTCGCAGTGTGAATTAGGGAACTATCCCGCGTGCTGCCTGGCCGTAATAAACATACACTTTCTAACTTTAAACTGTTAGAGAGTTTCTGTCCGTCACAGTTGGTTATCGATACTAGATCAATACCCGTATTTTTTAATAAGTCAACAGGACAAACAAACAACCACAACTACAGCAATAACAATAATATTAAACAGAACCAGGAACCCCGAGGGGCTTTGTCTCACAAGCCCCGGGCAGTCTGATCTCTTGGGATCCCGAGAGCACCAAGCCGAAACGGTGGAAACTCCAGGGCTGATGACTGGAAACGGTGGGTTGTCCCCAGCAGGCGGGGGGCGGGGGGGTGTCCCAGCAGGCAAAGTGAACAGTGCTGAAGAAGCCGAGATGGCTGGACAGGGGCTGACCCAGCTCCAGCAGGGCAGGTGAGGAGATCCGAATTCCTGGGTGCTCCAGCAGATGATAGAATTCCCAGGACCAGACCCTCCGTCAACAGCGGACTCTATGCAGCCAGCAGTCGCCCGACCGTCTTCTCTGATGCCGAAAGCAGGAAGAAGGCACCTGCAGCTCCTGGAGCCCCTGAGCTTTTCCCTTCCCCCAAACTTATGTGATCTTCCCCCACCCTCGACGCTTCTTTTGTGTGGATCAAGTACCCTTTAAGCATCAGTATTTAGTCTCTTAGCAACTTACGGGAGGGAAAAATTCTATAGGGAAAGAAAAAAAAACCAAAACAAAACCTAACCCCCAACATTATCCACGCCAATTTTTTTCCCCATACCAACACCTTATATTGAATTTAAACCTTTAAATAATATACATATATACATGCGAATATGGATGCAGACACAGTCACAGTGTTCACCATAAAACAAGGTCCCCTTGAGATATGCAGCGGGTCTCTCCATCCTTTTGCATCATCCACCATGTGCAGCCAGGTCCCTGAGCAAAAACAACCCCACCGCAGGTGCTGGCTGCAAGCCTGCTGAGCAGATCTCCATTGGTTGGGGCTGACGCAGAGACATTTGTGTCGGCACGTGTCTAGCCTTCGCGCTCCACATTGCGTTTCCCAAACTGACCAACAAACGACCATTCACGTGCACTGTTGCCTTACACGCATTCGCAACATGATTCGGCCTTCCACATCATGCACAATGAAACAAGACAGGCGTAGGCTTCTGTGCCTTTCTGCACTTTTTCTTCCTGGCCCGAGCACCCATTGCTGCTGGTGCATGCCCTGGGGAACGATCCAGGCGAGCTGCACAGCAGCAGCCACAGCCAGCTGCACAGCTGTAGGTACGGCTGGTTGGACCGCCGTAGCCACCGTCGGTTGGACAACCATAGCCACAGCTGGCTGCACAGCTGTAGCTATGGCAACCATCCGTTGGCTGGAAGGGGTTTCCCTCCCACTGGCCCCAACCATCTGCGACGTGGGTGATTCCCCAGGAAGCGCCTCAATTATCCTCTTGCAAACAGCATTGCAGTTGCTTTGAGCAAGGGACTGAAGCATGAGCTTCCTTGCCACAGGATCACTCACCTGCATCTCAACCGCAGCAGTCAGCCGTCCTGCAAAGTGCAGGAAGGGCTCATCAACTCCCTGGATGATAGTTGCAAAGGACTGCTGTGGAGTAGCCAGCTGTAAGGTCTGAACCAGGGCTGCCATGCCTGTTTGCTGGCACTGCTCCTGGACCAAGGGCTCAAAACCAGCCTGCCCATCAGCCCTGGTATAATTGCCTGTTCCCAGTAGCATATTGGTATTAACCATACGTCTAGGATCTCCTGGACCCAGTGTCGTATTCCGTTCCATCGCTCTGACTGCCAGCTGAGTCCATTTATTCTCAAAGAAGTCATATTCCACCGGTGGAAAAAGGGTCTGAGCCAAGCTCCGAATGTCAAAGGGCGTCAAAAGACTGGCATTAAAATAACGGAGAATCTGCATCACCTCGGCTGAGCCTAGACCATACTTCCTGACTGCATCACGCAGTTCTGTCAAGGCCTGCCAAGCCAAAGGTTGATAGGTGTTATGAGTAGCACCCTGAAGGACAGGGAAGGCCTGAAGACCCTCAGATGAAGCAGCAGCACCTGCCATATCCTGCCCTGTGGGCCCCACAGGGTCAGAGGCAGGCACTCGGCTGGGGACCGGCTGAGTACCAGACACTGCAGGTCCAGCAACAGCATCAGCACCATCGCTCAATCCTTCAACCTTATCTTTCACCTCCCCCCAGAATCGCTCACGGTCTGTCGGGCATACTGTCACCTGACGGGGGGGCGGGGGGAGCGTCCACCAGGCTGTGGAGGAAGAGCCAATAGTGCGGGGCCCTTTACTCTTGTGAAAGACTGGCCGCATTCCGGCCATGTCCCCGTTCACGCTGAACTTAAACACCCCGGTGCCCGCAGCTGCCGTAATGCTAGCAGCGGGAAGTGGAGGCAGGGCCGGGCCAGCTGCTGGTGCTGGGCCTGCCGCATCCTCAGCGGGGCTGAAGCCTGCCAGCAGCGCCACGGCACCGGCCACTGGAGACCAGTCAAAAGGCTCCATGGCAGTCACACCTACCGACGCAGCTGGGGAGCTCGGGCTGCGTTCAGGTGGAGATGACAACAGCACCTTGGCCACTGCAGGGGTTGTGCTGGCCCCCGCCGGCAGCTCATCAGAGATGGCAGTGCCAGAGTCTCTCCCCGCCCCACAAGCATCCGCCACAGCCCACGGGGCTGACGTGGGGAGCGGAGGGTCCAGGACCTCCTCGAGAGGAGTCCCTGCCGGGGGGCGGAGGCTTGCAGGCACCGCCACCCCCGAGCGGGGCCGAGCTGTCCTACCGCCCACTGGGGCATTGTCCATTGAAGAACCAACCGGGACCCTGCCTCCGGCAGCATCCACGCCCTGCGCTCCCTCAACAGGTGGCACGGGGACAGAAGCGGCCAATGCACCCCCCTCTGGCCCCGGCCCGGACGGCAGGGCGGGGTGCTCCGCTTCACCCGACTCCATCGGATAGATGATGGACGTGTCGCAGCACGGACACCACACAGTGACCGAATCCCGGTCAAACAAGAGTTGGGGCCGCACCCCTGGGCTGTCCCCGCCCCCCGCCACCAATGCCGGAAAGGCATGGAGGGGAGGTGGCCCCGCCCCGCTCCGGCATCTCCACGGCACAGGGACAGGAGGGACCGGCCCCGGGCTCACTGGGGCCCTGCCCCCCCATTGCCCAAGCAGCGCCGACGGGCTCGGAACGTGCCCCTCCCCTCAGAGACCAGCGCCGGGGCCCGAGAGGGAAAGACCACCCGGCACAGCGACTGGGGAGGGAGGGGGTGAGTCCGTCTCACCAGGGAGCTGAAGTTCGGACTCAGACAATACTTCTGGGTCTGATAAAATGACCCCGCCCCCCTCCAGCTGTTTCTCTCACACGTCGGGAGGTCACCAATTGTGATCGCAACACACAAAGCAACCACACGGAGATAAGAGATTTGCGGGGCAGAGATGTTCCTCAGAGAGAGCCCAAGGCTGAACCAAGCCCGAGAGCCTCTCTGCCTGTGTATTTCTTACTTTTTATACATTTGTGGGTCTGGCTGTGGATTGGCTTCTGGAGTTATCACCTCCCAGCCGAATGGCCAGACCAACTGTCAGTTACAATTGTTTTCAGGTTAGAAATATGCAAACAAAGGACAGGGAATGAGAAACAAAGGATTTGTTTATGTTACATGTGTGAGAAAAGGCAAAAACTGCTCCTAATATTGTACAGTAGCTAAAAAGACTGACTTCATCTTATGAAGAATCAAAAGGCTTTAAAAAACTCTGGAAAACCAGGATGACAACAGGCGCTTCACCTGCTTGGCCTACTTGATTGCAGCACACGCCTCACAGTCATGGATAACCTGAGAAATGCTGTACATGGTTAGATCCACCCCTCGGTCTCGTGCCCACTTATCGGTGGCATCTCTGCCCTGGTGACCTGAGGCATCATGGGCCCATCGAGCTAGGAACAACTCTCCCTTGTGTTGCCAATCTAAGTCTATCTTTGACACCTCTATCTTTGCAGCTTGATCTACCTGCTGGTTGTTGAGGTGCTCCTCATTAGCCCGACTCTTGGGGACATGGGCATCTACATGACGGACTTTGACAGGTAGCTTCTCTACCCGAGTGGCAATGTCTTTCCACTCATCTGCAGCCCAGATTGGCTTTCCCCTATGCTGCCAGTTGGCCTTTTTCCACCTGTCCAGCCAGCTCCACAGAGCATTGGCTACCATCCATGAATCAGTGTAGAGGTAGAGCTTTGGCCACCTCTCTCTTTTAGCAATGTCCAGGGCCAGTTGAACAGCTTTGAGTTCAGCAAGTTGGCTTGACCCACCTTCTCCTTCAGTGGCTTGTGCAACCTGTCTTGTGGGGCTCCATACGGCTGCTTTCTACTTCCGGTTCATCCCTACAATGCGGCAGGAACCGTCAGTGAAAAGAGCATAGCGTGTTTCTTCTGCTGGCAGTTGGTTGTATGATGGAGCTTCTTCAGCACATGTCACTTGTTCCTGCTCCTCTTCATCTGTGAGACCAAAATTTTCACCTTATGGCTAGTTTGTAATTATCTCCAAAATCCTAGGGCGATTTGGGTTTCCAATACAGGCACACTGTGTTATAAGGGGCAATCCATTTGCTCCATGTGGCATTGGTGGCGTGATGAGTAGAGGTAACCTTTCCTTTAAACATCCACCCCAGCACTGGTAGTCGGGGTGCCAGCAGGAGTTGTGCTTCTGTGCCAATCACCCCTGAGGCGGCTTGAACTCCTTCATAGGCTGCTAAGATTTCCTTCTCTGTTGGAGTGTAGTTGGCTTTGGACCCTCTGTAGCTTCAGCTCCAGAATCCCAGTGGTCGGCCCTGAGTCTCCCCAGGCACCTCCTGCGAAAGGGTCCAGAAGAAACCATTGTTCCCGGTTGCTGAGTAGAGCACGTTCTTCACCTCTGGTCTCGTCCTGACTGGGCCAAGCGCTACTGCATGAGCGATCTCCTGCTTGATCTGGGCAAAGGCTTGTTGCTGTTCAGGGCCCCAGTGGAAATCATTCTTCTTGCAGGTAACCAGGTAGAGAGGGCTTACAATCTGGCTATACTCAGGAATGTGCATCCTCCAGAAATCTATGGCACCTAGGAAAGCTTGTGTTTCCTTCTTGCTGGTCGGTGGAGACATTGCGGTGATCTTATTGATGACCTCAGTGGGGATCTGATGCCATCCATCTTGCCACTTTACTCCCAGGAACTGGATCTCTTGGGCAGGTCCCTTGACCTTGCTCTGCTCAATGGCAAGACCGGCTTCCAGGAGAATCTGGATGATCTTCTTTTCTTTCTCAAACAATTCCATTGCCGTGTTCCCCCACACAATGATGTCGTCGATGTACTGTAGGTGGTCCCGAGCCTCACCCTTTTCCAGTGCAGCCTGGATCAGTCCATGGCAGATGGTGGGGCTGTGTTTCCACCCCTGGGGCACTTGGTTCCAGGTGTACTGCACGCCCCTCCAGGTGAAAGCAAACTGAGGCCTGCGTTCTGCAGCCCGAGGAATGGAGAAAAATGCATTGGCAATGTCAATTGTGGCATACCATTTTGCTGCCTTGGACTCCAGCTCGTACTGGAGTTCCAGCATGTCCGGCCCAGCAGCGCTCAATGGTGGAGTCACTTCGTTCAAGGCACGGTAGTCCACAGTCAATCTCCATTCTCCATCAGACTTGTGCACAGGCCAGATGGGGCTATTGAAGGGTGAGTGGGTCTTGCTGACCACCCCTTGAGACTCCAGCTCACGGATCATCTTGTGGATGGGGATCACGACATCCCGATTTGTCCGATACTGTCAGCAGTGCACCATCGAGGTGGCAACTGTAACTCATTGCTCTTCTACCTTTAAGACTCCTACTGCAGATGTGTTCTCCAACAGTCCAGGCAAGCTATTCAATTTCTTAATGCCCTCTACCTCCACAGCAGCTATTCCAAAAGCCCACCTGAGTCCCTTAGAACCTTTGCAATAGCCATTCCGGAGGAAGTCTATGCCTAAAATATGCGGTGCCCCTGGGCCAGTCACAATTGGATGTTTCTGCCACTCTTTCCCAGTCAGGCTCACCTCGGCTTCCAACAGAGTCAATTGCTGTGATCCCCACATCACCCTGGCAGTGGAAATAGGTTCTGTCCCCACACATTCCGATGGTATCAGGGTACACTGTGAACCAGTGTCAACCAAGGCCTCATATTTTTGTGGTTCTGATGTGCCAGGCCATCGGATCGACACCGTCTAAAGGTCTCGGTTTTCCGGTGCCTCTCCCTGGCTAGAGGCAGGGCCCCTCTAGCACCGGTCATTATTCCCTTCCTGGGCATACATGATAGAGGTTCCTTCACAGGGATCTGACATATCATCCTCACTTCTATAATACCTGGCAGCTTGGTCATGCGATGCTGAGGCTACTTTCATCTTAGTGGAACCCCCTCGGTTAGTGTTTCTCTCCTTGAGCTAACGCACCCATGCTGCAAGGGCAGAAGTGGGTTTCCCATCCCACCTTCCCATGTCTTCCCCATGGTCACACAGAAAGAACCACAGGTCAGCTCGTGGGGAGTACCCTCTCTCTCTAGCTGGGGGCCGTTGAGCTCTAACTCACACTGGTGCCACATGGGAACTGTTCCTCCTCATTTCCTCCCTCATCTCC
The DNA here is from genome assembly GCA_025960845.1 of Tachycineta bicolor. Lineage (NCBI taxonomy): Eukaryota > Metazoa > Chordata > Aves > Passeriformes > Hirundinidae > Tachycineta > Tachycineta bicolor. The sequence continues at coordinate 703,093 of JANEHK010000076.1, read as the reverse complement.
TCCATCTTCTCCCTTATCTCCTCTCTGAGTTCCTTAGCCAGGGCAGAGACCTGAGCCTGCATTGGACCACTCTTGTAATTTCTGAGCTTGTTGGCTACAGAATCCACTGTCTCTCAGTTGTTATCAGGATTAATTGTTGCAATGAATGTGGCGTATTGCAATGGTCCTAGAGCTGCCAGATTCCACTGCATTTGCCCTGTGCACCTGACTTTGTTGGGGTCATTATCATGCTGTCCACCCCTCCCAAAGAGTACCTCCAATACTGCTACTTCTCTCAGCTTTTGGATCCCCTCCTCAAGGGTCTTCCAGCGCATTCTATGATGGTGCTCCTGCATTCTGTCTCTGTGGACAAACCTCTCCCTTACACTCATTAAAAGCCGCTCCCAAAGGGAAAGGGGCCCTGGCTCCCTTATGAATACCTGATTCACAACTGAGTCCTGGGTCAAAGGTCTCAAATTCCTTGCCTCACCGCTATCTTGTTGCACGCCTATACCTATAAGGTCCCAGACCCAAAGTATCCAGGTTGTATAAGCCTCACGTCCCCGTCGTGCAAGATCTTTTTGCAGATTACAGAGACTTTCATATGTCAGGGACTCAGTGATGATCTCAACCTCTGGCTCCCCTGCGGGTTGTGAGGGCCCTCCTTTCTTATCCTTGTTGCCTGGGTGCTCTGATTTCACCTTATACTTCTTTGTTTCCACAGGAGCAACTGCTGATGGCTGTGGCTGCCCCTGTGGTTCAGCTGGAACCTGGACGGTTGTAATGTCTGTGGGTTCCACTGCTGCACCATCAGACTCTCCTTTGTCGGGGCAGGGGGAGGGTTTCACTCCAGCTGGGGCTAATGAGGTTACTACAGGGGAAAGGTACTCCCTCAGCATCTGGCCCATCTCACGGATCTCCTTCACTCAATCTGGGTGGTTTATTCCTGAGGCAGGCTGTGGGGCAGTGTCAGGCTGTGGGGCAGGGTCAGCCTGTGGGACGTGGGACAGTATCCTTATTCCCATGGGTAGGTATCAGGGTGGTTATCCTGGTCAGTCTCCCCTTATCTTTAAATGCTAAACAGAACAGGCATACCAGCAACACCAGCCACTGTATGATATCATTAACATTCAGAGATTTGAACCATTCAAAAACTGGTGGGGTAGGCCCAAAGAGCTGGGTGAAGAGTTGGGAAAAAATTCCCCCAGTGTCATTTCTTCACAGTAGGTACCGTTGTTAAAGTAACCCCAAAAACACACAGTTAGTGTATGATAGCCCTGAATCCACGTGCCTGCCTTCCAGAGGAAATTAAAAATCCACAAATTCCTCACCTTGTTAACCCATATAGCAAACTGGATGACAGCCACAGTAGCAACCCCCAACACTGAACCATAACCAAGTTATTATGGGGCCTTGGAGAAGGTGCCTTGGCAGCTGCCATTTGTTCTGTTCAGAGAGTAGCTCCCCCACCTCTGTCCCTTCTTGGCAATAACCGCTAGAAAGCAGGCTTAAAACAACAACCAGCTTTCTAATAAAGCTGGCAAGTTATGCTGAGACAGAAAGCACAGGAGAACCCCATGCACTACTGGAGCACAGCCTGCAAACCAGACCTTGCAGCACGATGTCCTGGCCTGATTTGGTGTGTTCTTTTCCCCTTCAGCAGGCCAGTGTCTGGCGGCCACTGTACCAAGCTGCAGCCTTTGCTCTGTGCTGGTGTCCTCCATCTCTGCTGGTGGCACTTTGGTGGCCAGCTGTACCTGTGCATTGTCAGAGTAGGACATGTCACCACTGACAGTGGTGACACCAACACTGCAAGCTGTGGAGGTGTTGGTGCAAAAAGCTACCCAGTGTGTTTGTACAAAACTGGGCTGATAAATCCAGTGTCCTCTCTGTGTAACTTTTATTTAATACTGTGATTGCTGCAGCGCCAGTCCAGTCTTTACCATCTTCTTCATAGTCATGTCTTGCAGTATCACTCCCGAGAGCATGTTTTAAAGTTTTTATTTGGGACATGGGGATCCCGTCTGGATGCCGGCATGCCCTGCTTGGAGCAGTTCCAGCAGCACCGTCTGTCCGGCTGGCACTGCGACCTCTCCTTCGCTACAGATTGGCTCGGCGACACGCTTAGGGTGCTGCTGGTCCTGGGGAGCACAGGGGAAAACATAAGGGCTCGGAGTGCCGCGCAAAGCGGAATCTGTGCGGGAGTGGTGCGAGAGCGGTGCGGGAATCGTGCGGGAGAGGTGCGGAGCGGTGCGGGAACGGCACCGGGCTAAGGACCAGCAGAGGGAGCACAAGAGTGCAAAAATCCTACCGGGAAGCCGAGGGGCCGAGGGTTCCGGCTGCACTGGTATGCGCTGGTGTGCGCTGGTGTGAGCTGCTGCAGTGGGGGCCCCCACGGCTGCTCTGCCTTGCGGGCAAGACCCTGCTGCCCCATCCCAGGGCCGCAGGGATCCCCGCAGGGACCAGTGGGGAAAGGTCCGGGTGTCGCAGGCAGCTTTCATTGCCCTGGCTGTCCATCAGCAGCCCCCAAGCCGCTTCATCCGGTGAGAGATGCCGAAATAACAGGTCCTGCAGTCAGGACACAGCCTGCAAAGACAGTCCACAATCCCTCTGCATGGCCGGAGTTCTGCAGTGACTTTGCAGGCTCATCAGGTCACATTTCAATTCATGTTTCTCCATCCCCTGAAACTGAGTCCTTCTCCTCACGCTGCTGGAGTGAGCAAACCCCTGGCTGGGGCCAGAGGGCAGGACAGCAGGTGTGAGCAGTGCCCCAAAGTGCCAGGCTGCCTGCCAGGGCCTGCAAAGGAGCTTTCAGCACCTCCAAGCCGGACTTGCTTTTGGAGTTCACTGTGAAAAAGATACTGTGATAAACCCAGGAGGGTTGTTTTTGGCAGAAAACTATTTGAAAGAAAACAGAGCAGCCATCCTGTTGCAGCCAAAGGAGCCTGTGATAGTCCCTGCTTTGGCTCAGTGCTACCTTTCTTGCTGTCTTTTCTCCCAGAGGCAAAAATGCCATGAGACTGGTTATAACCAGGTTATTCACATGGGGGTATCTGCTCCCACATTTAGTGTCCACAACCTGCTTGTCCTCATTGAATAAATCTCCAGCTGTATGAGCAATGCAATGACCCATCTGGGACCTCCTTCAGCACCCTGTGAAGGGCAGTGGCAGCAGGGCAGGTCCCTGCACTGAATAGGTTCTACCCAGCCAGGGGATCACAAACTAAAAAGACAAATAATTCACAGCACATCACTGCTGGTGATGAGGTACCAAGGGCTGGTTTTGCCAAGAAGAGGTGAATTTCACCCTAGAGGAATTCACTCCTCACCTGTGCTAATATTAAAAACATTCTGGATGATTTAATTTTAGGCCCAGTTATCTTTCTCGCCACAGAGTTTAATACAGTTGTGTGGCAGGATGTCTGCAGTGGTCAGGTGGGAATAACAGAGGTGTTAGTCACTCCAGAAAAGGAATTAAATTGCACCGGGCAGTTTGCACAGTTACTTCTGGTGCTGCCACAGGGAGAACCCCTAGGTCTTGTCTAGCAAAGCTTTAGCATTTTTTTAGGAAAGCATAGCCAGAATTTTTACATCTTTGTCTGTCTTTCATAGCAGAGCAGTGTGTCCATGTCGCAGCTGCCATGGGGACTGTCCTGCTAGCATCCAGGCGCCGAGGGAGGGTCATTGTCCCATTGTGTGGATGGGAAATGCAAGCACAAGGATGCAGGGCTCTGCTTGGAGGCTCTGAGCTCAAGTCTCTGGGGGCCTTGGCCTGAGCTTTAACTACAAAACCATCTTGCACAGTCCTCCATGTGCAGAGCAAAGCATTTCAGAGCATCCCCCTCTCTATTCATGACCCTTTGTCAGCAGCTTCCCTGTACTGCAGGCTGTCCCTCTGGAAACTTAGCCACTCTCTCTAGCTTAGGCAGTGGCATGGATAAACCTCCGTCACAAAAGCTTGAGCCCCAGCCAAATTTCCCAGAAATCAGCCAAGCTCCAGCAGAGCAGAGACAATTCTGGCTTGTCCTGGCACCAATGCCCAGCTCCAAACCCCAGGGGCTGGTCCCTGTGCTGTGGGCACAAGTGCCACCATGCATGAGGTCCATGAAGTCACAGTGACCTCAGGACCCAAGGGCTCAAGCTGCGGAGCAAAGAGCACATCAACCTGAAGCCACCATGGAGGAAAGGGACCAAGCAAACCCCAGCAGAAGGGAATGGCAGTTTTGGAAATGTGTGAGGCATGCTTGGCTCTGACATTCCCGAAAAAGAGGCTGTGCTGGCTTCCTCAGTGGGTGACAGGACTCTGGTGGGTGCATCTTCATGGGGCCCAGCTCCACCACCCTGGGGCATCCAAGAGCAATTGTGGCTTTCTCGCTGTTGGGCAATGAACACTGAATGGTGGACCTGAATACTGTTGTGGATTTCAATAGAAAATGCTTTCAGATTGAAATGACCTTTATTACAGCTGGTTGAATAATTTGATGTGAATAAGGTTCTGTGCAAAGTTTGGCATTTTCACATTCATTATGTAATTGATGATTACATTTTTTCCAGTTTTTATCCTGTGCTGATCTTGATATTAGCCTGAAATGTCAGCAGTGCAATGACAAGAGAGAGCACCCATGCCAACATCCATGCAAACATCCATGCCAGCTTGGGCCTTACTTGCTTTCTATAGCTCAGGGACACCAAGCAACCCAGAACTGCTTCTCCCTCAGAAACATACAACCCACTGATGCTCATTTGGCTATTTTTAATTTGATTAAGGGCTCTGCAAGTCCCCTTGGGGGGACGGATGCAAATGGGGAGATGCATTTGTCAATGTGAACAAAAACTTTCTGTAAACATGTATTCCCATGTAAACCAATTTATTCTCAATTTATTCTGCAGTTTATTCAATTTTCTTTTCCATCATTATGGGATTATGGTTTTAGTAATAAAAATGAGGATGAACAGTCCCTGATAACTACACTGACAATTTACAGAAGCAGAATTTCTTGCCTTCTATGCAATTTCTGGCAGAAATGTGTCAACAGAATTACTTAACAAAATAATAATAATTATGTCATTATTCATAGAAATAAAATGTAGATTCAGTGCATACTTTTACATGTGATATAGATATAAGGACACACATGGAATTGCACTGATTAAACTACAGATGCAACACTTAAGGTGGGAAAAACCTATGTGACCACCACTATGTCTTAGACAAGCCAGAATATGTCCAGCTTTAATTGTTTGGAAATTGGTTTTAAGTAAGCCACAAAGAATTTTGCTTTAAACCACCAGTCCTGTCTGTACAGGAAGTTGCATCAGTGTATTTTAGCCAGTGCAAATCTGCATGCAGACAAACCCTGTGTGACACATCCTTGTGGAGGCACATTCCAAACTCACAGCACACTGTACCTTTAGTGCTGACAGGTCAGCATCAAGAGCTAGGGCAGGAACTTAAAAAAAAATGGGAGATCATTCATCTTTTCTGTGGTGATCAATGAATCCAGGACAAAATATTTGCACTGTCATCAACTGCAGTGAATTAATCACCCAGTATATGCGGTTCTGCTTCCTCCACCAGGGCTCACTGAATAGTAGCATCCACAGGAACTTTGTAGCATTTGTAAGAACTTTGTTTTAGATGAAATGTGATTTTCTTTGAAGGATAGCTATGAACTGCAGTCAATAACACCAATGACTTCAAATCCTCACTGAGTGCCATTGTGGTGGGTTGGCTAACAGGAAGATGAGCCTGCTGGTCTCTGTATGTGCTCAGGCTGTTGTAAAGCACCAACAGGGGCTCTGGGACCTGCTGCTGCTCTGAACCCAGCAATGCAAAGGGGTAGTTCCAAGGACACACAGAAATCGGGTGAGAAAGATGTTGCCGGAGGATCTCCAGAAGGGTGTCTCCAAGGGACTTCACTGACAGGTGAGCTTGTGCCTTCCCAGCAAATGAGATACAAACACAGAGCAGGAAGATGGATTTGCAGCAGCAGAGCCCTAAAAGTAGGGCTTGTCCCATGCAGGAGTGGTAGCTGAGACCCCTCCGGCTTCTCTAGCCAGAACCCAGGGCAGTCCAGCTAGCTCAGCTGTAAATGTTATTGTATATTTATAAACAAGAGCAGGCTGGAGGGATGACATGGTTCTGTTTACCCCAGTGGCATGCAAAAGTAAACACCCCAGATGAGCTGATCATTATTTTGCCTCCCCTGCTTTCGTGTCTATGTGAATAGGAACATTCCCCCTCTCTCTTTCTCTCTGTCTGGTTTTGTCTGTTCTATCTCCACAGGGCTGATTTAATAGCCCTCCTTGAACTCAGAGAAGGCTATCAGTTTGCCTGCAGATCAAAACAATGCTGACTGCCTTACATTTGGAAAACCCCCAATTTCTGCTTTATGATCGAGATAAAAATCTTCCTCTCAGTTTCAGAAAACAGGCAGGGAAACTTTGTGTGGTTCAGGACAATCCCACAAAACCCAAGACTTTACTGAGAGCTTGGGAGCAAGCCAAATTGATGCATTAATCTCAAGAAATAAATCACATAAATAAGAGATAAGAGATAAGCACGTTTCCCCCCAAGCAAATAGAGGCCACTTGGCTGTGAAAGGCACGTCCTTCTCAAATAATGAGTGGGGGACTAACTCCAGGCTCACAGTGTTCCTGTAGGGGCTTGCAGGCTGTGAGCAGAGGAGTAGCTGAGCATTATCAGGCATCTGTTGAGAGGGTGTAAGTCTGACACAGCTCACAGAGCCAGCAGAAAAGTCAGCACAGATTATTTTCCCACCCACACACTTTCAAAAGGAGTCAACTGCAAGCACACTGTTGGGTAAGTACCCAGTATTTGGTGGCACGCAGAACCCTCCCCCCCTCCCCCCCCCGCTTTGGACTGGGTGAGATGTCTAAGACAGATGCTAGAAAGGTGAAAAACACCTGAATTGCCACTGAAATCTTAATCCACCTCCTTCATATTTCACTGCATAAGCCTCAGTATTGAGGGCTTTGCAGGAATGCTGGTTGGGGTGTCAGGAGGGGCAGACAGATGGGGCTGGTCCAACACCAGGCACCGGAGGGGCAGGAGGAGTCTCAGGTATGGGCTAGTGGGTACAGAGGCAGAGGCTGTCTGGGTTGTGGTACCCAGCATCCACCTTGATCTTTTCCCTTTGGACAGTGAAAAGCCAGGGAGTTCTGTGTGGAAAAGCCCCATTGATGAGGTCTGGTGCAGACTGTAGTTGCAATCCTGAGTGCTGTAACATGACTGGCAGCAAATTTGGGTTAATCTGGAGTTTGGCATTTGTGGCTCTAGGAGGCACTTCATGAAAACCCAAACCAGCCAAATCAAATTAACAAACACCCACATCCTTGGTATCCTGACTCATCTAAAATTAAATGCCCTGAGATGCACTTCTTTTATCAGCTCTTTCCTAAACTTGTCATTATTTTCTTCTCTCTGCAGCATCCACAAAGCAGGGCAGCACTGCAGCTCCCCAGGGTCACCCATCCCCAGCTCCCTCCCGGGCAGTCCCATCTCTGCAGTGTTCCTGAGGTAGCCTGGGCTGTGTTCCTTGGCCCCAGCATTTCACCTCTCCATCCCCACAGCCCGGTTTCAGCCTCTCGTTTATTCTGGGCCATACTGGCAGCTGGCTTGATTCTTGCAAAGCTACCAAACCACATCTCATGGAGATTGATCACAGAAGCCATTGTTGTCCTGTGGAAAGCTATTTATTTGCTAGTTAGTCCCCAGGGTGTCTCTAGAGAGAGAGGGGGAAGGTGGACAATAATGGGAGTGAAGGGTCCCTGCTCAGCTCAGGCTTCCTCAGGGATGTGAAATCCCAGCCAAACACAGCATGCTTCTACTCAGACATGGGGCTATTTTTAGTGCAGCATTTCAACTGGGTTGCTGTTCCCTATGTTCAGAGCCCAAATGTTCTCTCAGGCACTGACTATTGTGAGTGCCCTGAAGCAGGAGGGTGGCACAGCTCTTCTCTGCATGCTGGGCAGCCGTTAGGGCCCAAAATCAGGGCAGGTGGTAAATCCAACAGCCTTACCACCTGTAGTGGTTTCACATTCACTAAATTTTGGTCTTGGTATTTACTCTTTCTGTGGGAGAGACACTAGGAGAAAAACAAATCAGGCTCAACCTTAAAATTAACAAATAGTTTATTAACATACACTAAAAAAAAAAAAAAAAAAAAAAGTTGGAAAAAAAAAAAAAAACTAAAACGGAATGAAACTTCAAAAACACACTTCCCTCTCTTTCAAACTGTTCCCTTTCTTACACAACAACATAAAGAGACAAAACTTGTAATTTTCAATCAGTTTCACTATCTGACAATAGTCTTTCATCAATTCATTAGGGGAAGAGTCTCTCTTAGAGTCATGGATCCCACTGACAACTTAGAACAGTTCTCTTGTGGGTTTTAAACTGTCACAAAAACAACCGCCCGGAGAAACCTGCCTTTGTGACCCTCCCAGGAGCAGTTTCCCAAGCTGCTTATGGGTCATGGGTCTTAGACTTTTGCATACTGAGGTGTCACCTTTTAAAGATGAATAACTCTAAAGCAAAGGATTCTTCATCTCAAGGTACAGGGATATCTTCTTACTTCTTAACTGGTGCAGGGGGTTTCTCATCTTTATCTCTGTTCAAGCATCTTATAGGATTAATATCACTTAGTCTATCACAAACACCTTTGCTCAAATCCACACACAAATTAAAACAATCATCTCCCCAAATGCATATCTTTCCCATGATTTAAAGGAATGTTCTAAATACAGAGCTCATTTCCATGGCTCAAGTAAGAAGGGAACAACCAACTCTTCAACCCTCTGTCTCAATAGTCTTTTCACTCTTGCTCTACTGACTTCATGCTGTTGTTTTTTATGTTCACTCTGTCTTTCCTTACTCTCTCAGAGAAGGGCTAAGCTCTGGAAGCTTCATGTTGCTAGGAAAGAGTTAAATCTGCTCGGAGTATTTGTCTCTCCCTCTGTAGCTTGTGGTGTTAGATGTTCAAGGCCGCGCTGGTGAGGGAGGAAGAACTCACAGAAACATCAGAGATCCGGAATCACAAAAAAACAGGTAGGATCATAAATGCCTTCTCAGCCCACCCCTCTGTGTAAATTGGAGTGGCTTTGGCCCAAATGGTGCCCATAGCTCTTATCAGGGGCTCAGCAGAGATCTCTCCCTGCTCCAGAGAAGTCTGAAGAAAGTAGCTGTTACAAAACAGCAACCTCTCCTTCACCCGGGAGCTGATGGAATCCAGCCAGGCCTCAGGCCAGCTCCCCCCCCAAAAGTGGGGAGCAGCAGGCCCAGCTCGATGTTACCTGTCTCTCTCTAGCCAAAGGAAAAAAGAAAAAGGACCCACCTACAGGAAATTCACAGGGTTTTATATGGTACTTCCCAAAGTCGCAGCTAGTAATTTTCAGTGGTTAGAACAGATGCCAATATTCCAACTAACTCTCTGATAGGTCCCTGTCTCTTCCAAAGCAATTCCCAGGTCCTGACCTGGAGATTTATTCTACATTCTTCTATAACTAAAGAAACAAACTGTACTAACCCATGACACCTGCAAAGGGCTCTTCAGGGTCTCCTCTGCTGAGGTCTGGGCTGATAAGTCACAGCATAGGACAGGCATCTGCTGCCATTCTTCCTCTGCTTAGCTCTGTTAAACTCCTGAGCTGCAAGTCCTTTGCACTGGACCTGCAGAACCAGTTGGGTCTGCAGAGCAGGATGTGCACAGGGATGCTGGAGGGCTGTGAATGACATGGAGGTTTGGCTGCTCTCAGATGTATCTCTCCATGCTGTCAGCTCATGTCACACCTGCCTTGTGGCAGCTGAGGCATTGCAAAGGGTATATAGGAAAAAACAAGATCTAAAACCAACACACCATCAATCTGCATCAACTCTTTTCAGGCTCTTCCCCCACCTGCAGGCAGGGAAGTTCTGGGAAATACTTTGACCTCCTGCTCAGAAGAGTACCCCCAACTCCAAACCAGATCTGTTTTTGCCTCCTAGACAGCCCAGTATCCCCTGCCCTCCTCAGGAGCTCTCATCAGCTGGAGACATCTCCTTGGGACAATGTCTCTTCTCCTCGGGGTCACAGTGTGCAGGGACAGGAATTATTGGACTGCTGACTCTGGGACATGATTGTATCCTCCAGGAGAAACAGAAGAAGATAGGGAATAAATACTCTGTTTTAATAATTAGTTATGGAGACAGATGTCATCACCATAGCAATCAGAGTCTCCTTTGGGGAAAGATGAGGATTGCTGAGCTGAGCTGGGTTGTTTCCACATGCTGTATGCTCATCAAGATGTTTGGAAAGTGCTCTGTGCCAGTGAGCTCTGCTGCATGTGCATGTGTGTCTGGTTGGGCACAGGGCAGCTCTTCCTGTGCCTAGACTGCAAACATTTTAAACAGAACACTGAAGAGTATCAAATAATAAAAACCACACTCCAGTCTGAGATTACTGGATGAATAATCACTGGTGTTGAAATATACGAAACTCTGTGAGTCTGGGCTCTCAGTGCTCTCACCAGTACCCAGTGGATGTCCAAATACAAACAATGAGCAACCGCAGCAAGCAGAGTGTGGGGAAGGGGAGCGACAGCTTTGCTGTGTCACTGGACAAGGGGACAGAGACTTGTCAGGTCTCTCGGGGGTGCTGTGGCCTCTGTGTGTCTGGGCCACACAAAGGAGGTTTTGTGCCTAGACTCCCTCCCCGGTTTCTGTTTCCCTCTCCCTGTGCCTGCCTCTTTTGCTTCTGGTGGGCTGCAAACCTGGGTGCGCTGGCTCTGAGGGGCTCCCGACCACACACAACTGCCCCATCTGTGCCCAAATGCTGTGTCTAGAACTCACATAGATCCTTTTCCATGTAGAAATTGGTCTGAGAACCTGAGGCCTTGGCAAGATGGTTCACACTCCATCCAATAACCTTTGGAAAAGGTCCATACCCAGCTGAGTGTCGAGCTGCCAGCTCCAACAAGAGAAGCAGGTTAGCAAAACAGAGACAGATGGCCAGGGTTTAACTTGGGCACTTTTTCATTGCTTCTATCATGGCACAGTGTCCTGGGGTGACTGTGTATCCCCAGTCATCTGTTGGGTGCAGGAGGGACGGCAAGCGCGGTTTGTTTTTTCCCCAGGAAAACTCTGCTCATCGGAGTGACCTTGAAGAGGGGGAGTTGGAACTCGGCAAGACAAACGAAGCTCTGTTGTTTTTTTTCCCCGACAGTTAGTCAGTTTAGTGCTAGCGTAGTTAGACGCTGTAGAATAGCTGAAGCTTTTTTGCTTTTTTTTTTCTTTTTCTTTTTTCCTTTTTTTCCTTTCCTTTTTTTCTTTTTTGCCCTCTCCTCGGAACCGTTCCAACCTCTCCAGACTAAGGACCTGGGGAAGCACCGGGGACCTCCACAGGGGACCCACCCCACCAAGACCAGCCCTGCACATCTCCTTTTCTCCCAACGTCAGCGGAGACAGAGCGGTGGAGCACAGTGACTATCTTCAAGAGGAGACTTTCTTTAAGTTTGTTATCCCTCCGTAAGCGGCACGAAGCTCTTGTCATCGGGTATTGTGCTGGGAGTGCTTTGCCTGTTTAATAAACAGGTTTTTTCCACTTCTCTCTGAGGAAGTCTTTTCCCGAACCGGTTGGGGGAGGGGAGGGGGGCCCCTTGGGAGAATTTCTCGCAAAATCTGCCTGAAACCACCACACACAGCCATCAGGAGTGTCTCTGCTGCCTTTGCTGTAACTGAATGGTTGGGCTCCCTCTCACCCCCAGCTCAGTGGCACCCTGTGTCCTTGCTGGGGTCTGGGGGAAGACCTGATTTGCCCTGCCAGGACTAGAACCAGTCTCTGTATACACAGCCATTCTGGGAGTAGTGGTGCAGGAGCTGCTGTGTTCAAAGAGGAGGGGAGGGCAGGAGGTCCAATCCGCAGGGTAAGAGTAGTGTCCTACAGGGATGAGGAAGGAGGTAGGTCAGGCAGGGAGGGATGCAGGGAGGTGGTGGTGCTGGTGGGGATGAGGACACATCAGTTCAGGCCCTAGCATCCATGACCAGATCACGGTAGCAAATTTGCCATTCCCCAGACCCTTGGCATCAGCACTGACTACACAGGTGTATTGAAGGACTTGGCTGCCAGATTTCACAAAAACCACACTCTAGGCTGGTGTCTGGGTTTAGGGTGGGCAGCAAAGGGTCCTGGGCCTTGTGCAGCACCCACAGTGTCCGGTCCCACATGCTCCAGGGGATAACTGCTGTGGCCATCCCATTGTCCTGCAAACTGGGGAGCTACTGTTCCTGATGCTGCCTACCTCTCAGCCATGCCTGGCTGGATCCCCTCACATCCTCATCCTGTGCATGACAAGTCTGCAGGGGGGGATCTGTGCCACCTGTTCTTCAAACTTCACTGGTCCAGGCCAATGTCCCCTCAGTCACACCTGGAGTCAGTTGGACTCTGATTCCAAATCCAAATCATTGCTAGATAAAACCAAGAGGGATGTATCAGTAACAACATGAGAGATTAATTCCTTGCATGGGTGGAGAGAAAATACATGCTAGACAATGTCTGTTTTCTATCAGCAATTTAGATGGCTCTCTGGATGTAAGATGAATATGTCCTCTTACTGGGGAGCACCCCACTGCACTTGCAGGGCTTCTCCCTCTCTAAAGCCCAGCTGCTGAAGAAATACAGGCAGGCAAAATTGTCCGGGGCCAGGAGTCACCATCACTTAGTTTTTAAATAGTTTGACTATTTTAAATGCTGACAGTGTTGGTTTGTTTGACCACAAACTTTGCCCAGCCTCCCACTCCAACTCCACCTGAAGCAGACCAGCTAGCCACTGGCACAGATGCTGCTGTGGTGGCACCATGGTGTGACACATCTGCCCAGGGACACAGCATCACAGCAAATCCTTGTCCAGAGCCCCCCGCAAGTGCTGGCTGCTCAGTAGAAGCCTCATGTCCCTGTTGTAGGTGGCCCTGAGTGACACCTGGCCATGGGTGTTCCTGGATGGCATCGTAGCTGCTGGTTTGTGCTGGTCACGGTGCCTGTGCTGGGGGATTTCAGCTTTGCTAGCAAACTTCTTGTTCAAACATCAGCTGTACTGAATTTGTACAAAGCATTTCTCATGCTGTCCAGATGCCACTGCTTCTAAAAATAGTCCAGTCTAGTCTTTTTTCCCAGCTTCTTGCCTTTTATCAGCAATTGTTTTAATAGTCTTCACAATATTTAAGGAGCTATTTGTCCCCATCAGGCCAGCAACTCCTGGGAATAAGAGTCCATCCCAGTTCTCCCATACTCCCATTCATGCCCTACCCAAAAAAAAACAAAACAAAAAAAAAAAACCAAAAAAAACCCAAAAAACCCCAAAAAAACAAAACAAAAAAAACAAAACAAAACAAAACAAAACAAAACAAAAACAACAAACATGAAGAAACCTTTTGCATTGGAAAACAGAAGTTTTTGATGCACACTTTGCACACTTTAACAGGAGTGGAGTGGCAGAGGGTCAAATCCAAGCTTTTCCTGCAGAACTCCCTAGCACGCAAAAGCTGCTGTGGGTCCTTCCCTTGGCACTGGTGCAGCATCTGGAGTGGGAGCAGGATGTCCCTGAGGATCCCCAGCATGGTGAGTTGTGCAGTCTTACCAGGACAAGGAGAGCCATAGGATGGGTTGGGATAGGGTGGGAGGAGATGAGAGAACATGACATGACATGAGACTGAGTGGGCTGGGAGTCAGTTGGAATGGGGATGAGGTTGGGGTAGGAGGGGGCACAATGGGGTGCCAGGCCAGCATCCAGGGGCAGTTTTGTCCTGCTGCCAGTTTGGTGGGAAAAGCTCAGGCATACACTCATGCCTCAGTTTCCCCATCTCTCAGTGGGTATCAGTGTGCTCTTTGAGAGCCTGGCAGCTCTGTCAGGCTGGAGGTCACCACATCAGCTGTTTCGAGTGCCAGACATGCTATCCACATGTGACACTGTTGTCTTGCTATTATTTTATTCCATGTAAAATTTATGCCATTTCTGAAGCATCTCTGCAAACACAGCTCTAAGGGACCTTGTAATCATTTAAGTATCCAGTGATATGTCCAGTTCTTGAATGTTGTGGCTTTTCCTGTGTTTATTTTTCCTCCTCCTGGAACTTTTGCTCAGCAGACAGGCTATTACCATGATACGCAAAGCAATCACACGTAGAAGAGAAATTTCGCAGGGCAGAGAGGTTCCTCCGTGCCAGCTCAAAGCTGAGTCCGGTCGGAGAGCCCTCTTTGTTTATTTCTTAGTTTTTATACATTTGTGGGTCTGGCTAAAGATTGGCTTCTGGGGTTAAACACCCCTCAGCCTCAGTGGCTAGACCAACTGTCAGTTGCAATTGTTTTCAGGTTAGAAATATGCAAACAAAGGACAGAGAATGAAAAACAAAGGATTTGTTTATGTTACATATGTGGGGAAAAGGTAGAAACTGCTCTTAATATTGTACAGTAACTAAAAGATCTGACTCCATTTTATGAACAATCAAAAGGCTTTAAAAAACTCAGAAAAACCAGGGTAACAGACAGGCTGTTTTTGTGGTTTTTTTTTTCTTTTGGCTCTGCCTGCCTGGAGTGAACATCCCAGGAGGTGCAGCATTGGCAGAGCTGATGCAGGACTGTGTTGAAGTCACAGGGGTGGTCACAGGGATACCTAGGGGACCAGGAGGAGGGTGATGGGTGCCTTAAAGAGTAAGTTCAAGGGAAGAGCAGGGGCAGAGCTTTGCTGAAACACAACCAGCACCAGCCTGGATGGCCCTGAGGTTGCATTCACATTTCAAGGGATGATGGACCTGGAGAGACAGTTTGGGAGAGAAACAGCCCTCCTCTGAATGCTGCACTGGGATTGTACCTGAGAGCCTCCAACAGCAAAGCTCTGCCTGTTCTCCTTGCAGAAGAGCATTTGAGAGCACTGGACACCTCCGTGCATGCAGGTGTGGGTTCAGGTACAGAGCAATGGTGGGCTGCATGCGGGCAGGGGTGGTCGTGCAGACTGTGCCCAGGAAGGCTCAGCCAGGGCACACAGTCCTGTTTGCCGGGTTCCCTCTGTGGGAGCTGGTCCCGTACGCTGCCCTTTATTCTGCTTCTTCCCTGGCGTGGAACTAACAAACGTGGGAACAATGCTTTCCAGGAACCCCACACTTCCTCCGGGAGCTCCGGGGTCAGGGCTGTGAGCACCGCAGAAACACTGCACTGGCTGTGGAGCGAGCTGGAGCGGGGAGCAGCCTGCTCAGCCATCCTGACAGTGGTTTTGGTGCAAAAAATAGAAAAAAACCCCAAATTGCGACTTATCCTCCATCCCCCAAAAGACCGTTTGAATTCCCAGTATGAAGACCAGAATATATTGGTGTTTCACGGAAGGCTCAGAAAGTGCTGATGAAACATTTGGATTTTGGGACTTACAGACTGGAGAGGAACATGCGTGGTGAGACTCGTTCCCACAGCTCCTTTAAAAAACAAAAAAATCCATGCATTTTGTGCATTTGTGGAATGGGTTGCATATAAATTTTCCATAAATAAGCTTAACATTAGTGAGAAGGTGGTACAGGGCAGGGTTCAGGAAATTCTACAAAGAGAGTAGACAAAGAGGCAGGCTGCGATTGCTCTTTGTGTTGGGGGAGCTGGGCTCACTTTGTGCAGTCACAACGAGTTAGTATGAGGCACAAAGGTGGCAATTTTGGGTTTGATTGAACTCTCTGACAGCATTCATAGGTTAAATGATTATGTGCTATCTCCTGCTACAGCATGCATATCACAGCAGAATCACAAATGAATCAGTTGAGGCCAGAGTGCAGTGTCACAGGAGATGTAATTAATAAGCCAAACAAGAGGAGGATAAAAAAGCAAATTTGTTGTGGCTCTTACTCAATGACCAGGCACATCAAGTCAGGAAGAAATGACTAACATGGAGCAACACAGATGTATGTCCTGGCATTTGAAATTCTAATCCAGATGCAAATATTGTAGTCAGAACCCTGTCTCCCACCTTCAAAACTTCAGACACACAAGAACCACATGGCATCCTGTTACAGTGTGTTAATAGGGTTTATATTGTGTTTCATTTTTATATTGGGTTTTGTAATGTTGTCCCCTGTTCCCCTTGGAAACTGTATCACGTGGTTTGTCCCTGCTCGGCAGTGCCCATCCTCCCACACTGAAATATAACCCAACTCTGTTCCACTCCCACCTTGTCCCTGATTGGGTAGTGGCTTGTCCCTGCCTCTAGCCCCTTCCCCCTGGGTAAAAGCCCTGAGAGAGGGTGGGGCGGTCTCTTTCGCCTCGGAATGGGGATGAGGAAGGAGCTAGCTACCGGCTCCGGACTCTGTAGGGGCAGGACCCCTAAAAATAAAGCCGTGATTCCCCCCCGGAAAGAGCAGACTCTGTGCCTTTTGCCATCGATGGTTGTCTGGGTCTCTTTAAAGAACAACCACAGCTGGCACTCAATGTGGAGCTCGAAGCCACAAGGGGCTCCCACAAAGCTGGAAGAACCTCTTGGGGGGCACGTGGCTGAGGAACCTCACGCAGGCACGTGAGTCCCCAAAGGTAGCCCACCCACGCAGAGACACAGACCCATCAGGCTTGGCGTTCGCCGTGGAGTCTCCGAAACACAGGACTCCACAGGCCAGGCCAGGGCTGTAGTTTCTTCCTTTGGACTTAAAAAACCCATCGGAGTGCTGTGAAGAAGCCCCCCAATTGGCAGGCTGCTCCCAGAGAAGATGATCACATATTCGTGGAAAGCCGACCCTGGGAACTGAGACTGGAAGCTCTTTTTGCACCAAAAGGGTCAATCTCAGGCAAAAGGAGTGATTGGGAAAGAAAGGAAAGATTTGTCTAAACACTGGATTTTTTGGTGAGTATTAACACTTTGGGATCTAAGGAAAAATCTTATTCAGAGGCATTGTTCCTCAGGGGAAAGGGTTTTTTTTTCCTTTGGGGGAAGGTTTTTGCTTTCAGAGTAAACCTTCAGGGTGCTTTAATAGCACATTTGGTTTTGGCTGCGTGGAGGGGGTGGAAAAGGTAACAGTTTCCCCTCCGGCCTTTTTTTTTTCTCTTTTTCTTTCCAGCGAGGTTTTTTTTACCTCTCGGTTTCCCAGTCACAGTTAAAGAGGACACAGAAACTTAAAATCTGAACCAAAAATGGGTGCTAGGCTGTCTGTGGCTCATAAAAGAGTCTATTACCAAATTTTAAGTGCCTTGGATGATGGGGAGACCCATTGTTCAAAGAAACAGCAGAAAAAAATTGTTTGGTGGTTGTTTTCTCAGTTTCCACATGTATCATTAGAGCAAATAATCTCCCCAGAATTTTGGGAAGCAGTTGCAAAAAAATTGTCTCAATCAAGCTCCCCTAATGATAAAGAAAAAGCAAATTTTGCTCTTTGGAGCTTGCAGATTTCATTTGCATTGCAAAAACAAAATGAAAAGAAAAAAAGCCAGTTCTTTGTGGATTTTCCCCAATTTCCCCCTATCCCGGCCCCCAAATCCCTTCCCCAAAATCGGCTATTCCTTGAGAAGCCCCTAAACTTTCCCCAAACCTCCCTTCTTCCCCAGTTTGTAAACCCCGGGTTTGGTTTACTTTTGCAGACAGTTTGAGTGCTCAAAACCCCCATCTTAGTGGATCCCAAACTAGTCTTAGTTCGGAAGGGGAGTCACAAGATGGAGGGGACTCCTTTGTTCCCCAAAATGGCCGAAGCCATGTGCTCTCGAGCCATGAGGACCCTCTCTCTTTGTCTGTCCCTCATTCCCACAATCCCTTTCGCAATCCCTTCCTCTCCCTAGACCCCACCTTCTCTTCGATGGCGACCCCAGCACCGTCCTCTCCTCTGACTCCGCCCCCTACCCTCAAACCTCTGCCCTCCAACTCCGCCCATTGTGAGTCAAGCCTCCAGCCCCTCCCTGCCCCTGGTTCCCATGGTTTCCCCGCCCACAGTCCCAGTTCCCATGTCCCGGAGGGGAGGGGGAGCTGGGAACCGGGAAGCAGGAAGCGAACCCAGCTTTTCTGCCACCCCTGTCACATATCGACGGTCAAAAAGGGGGGGCACTGTCCACAGTAATTGGGACCCCTTCCCCCAACAAGCGATTCAGGATTTATGCAAAGATCAGGCCAAATTTGGACACGAAAGTGAATACTTTCGCAGCCTTTTAAAAGCAAATTTAGCAGGAAATCCTATAGTTCCCTTTTACCTCCAGCATCTTTTTTCTTCCCTCCTTTCATCCACACAGTTTAGGCTTTGGGACTCCACATGGAAAAAAAAGCGGTTAAGAGATTTACTTCCGGAGCTTTGGCAAAATCCTGAAACGGCTGTTGATAATAATAATTTGCCAATTCGATCAGAACATCTGTGTGGTGATGGTGAATGGTTCTCAGCCCTCAAGCAGGCTGAGGAAATTCCTTTAGCTGTTTTGGAGCTCATTAAAGATGCTGCTTCCAAAGCATTCTTTTCAATCCAGCCCAATGGGCCTTCCCAACCTTACCGTAAAATAAAGCAGCTTCCATCAGAATCTTTCATAAAATTTGTGGAGTGGCTAACCAGAACTATCGAGTTACAGGTTAAGAATGAAGGAGCCCAAGAACAGGTCCTGGAGGAAATGGTGCTGACCAATGCAAACGAACAGTGCAAGGCAGCCATCCTCAGCCTACCCATGGAACCAGCTCCAACCTTAGATGACATGCTTCAGGTGTGTGCCAGGAAGGTTCCCTTCATAACAGCTCACCAAAGCCACAGTTCCAGAGTCAAGCCACCACAAAAAGCCACTGCTGTAGACACCGTGCCTCCCACGCCTGTGCCACGGCCACTGCCCAAGAGAAGAATGATGTGCCTCTTGTGTGATCAGGCTGGACATTGGGCATCTCAATGCCCTTTAAAGAAGCAATTACTGGACTTTCGGGACGATGCGGGCAGGGGATCTCGAGGGCCCAAAGAGAACCTTTCAAAAAACTAAAAGGTGACCGCCAGCTTGCTCAGTGTGCTGACATAAATGGGGCAAGTCCGAGGAGGGGGGAGAAAAAATAGAAAATGCAAATGTTGAATTAACTAATCGTGCTTTAACCAGTTCTGCCTTTCAGCAAAAGTCACCAGATGTGATAATAAAGGATCCAGCGACCAGAGAAACCAAAAGTCCTCATGATCTGGTCACCTGGGGTCGTGGGTACACCTATGTGTCCACTCCCTCAGGTCTCAAGTGGGTGCCAGCCAAGTGGGTGGAACCTTTCATTCCTAAAAGTACAAAGCCACCTGCAGAGGCCCCACAAGAGGCCAGTGCTGCCTGGAGGAGGTGAAAGCGCTGAACCCTCTCATAATTATCCCTTAACAGTGTTTTTCTGGACAGTTTGTTTGCGCTAAAGGTCATTTTTTTCTTCTGCAACTTTAAAGGTACTCAAGATCCGAACTCTGAACATCTCCCACGGACTGAGCCTTCCTCCTTCTCAATTTAATAAGAAAGAGGGAGATGTTACAGTGTGTTAATAGGGTTTATATTGTGTTTCATTTTTATATTGGGTTTTGTAATGTTGTCCCCTGTTCCCCTTGGAAACTGTATCATGTGGTTTGTCCCTGCTCGGCAGTGCCCATCCTCCCACACTGAAATGTAACCCAACTCTGTTCCACTCCCACCTTGTGCCTGATTGGGTAGTGGCTTGTCCCTGCCTCTAGCCCCTTCCCCCTGGGTAAAAGCCCTGAGAGAGGGTGGGGCGGTCTCTTTCGCCTCGGAATGGGAATGAGGAAGGAGCTAGCTACCGGCTCCGGACTCTGTAGGGGCAGGACCCCTAAAAATAAAGCCGTGATTCCCCCCCGGAAAGAGCAGAATCTGTGCCTTTTGCCATCGATGGTTGTCTGGATCTCTCTAAAGAACAACTACAGCATCCTCCGTGCCAGCCAACACCTGTGGAGGCAGGGCAGGGCTGTTCAAAGGCATTCCCCAGCATAAGGATTATTTTGCCTTTATGCTTGTTGTCCATTCACTTTTGTGAGGTGCCAAAGGGAAGTGAGCGACATTTGAAACAGCGCAAAAAGTGCATATTATATGGCTCTTTGCAAGATATTTACTAAATGTATTATGTTGTATTGATTAGTGTGAAAAATGCCAATCACTTGTTTTAATTTTTTAAAAGTTTAATAGTAATAAAATGGTTATAAAAATAGAATTAGAATAATAAAAAAAAAAAAATTGAACAATTAGGGTTAGGACAATATGAGACAATAAAAACAAAGTAACGGATGTCTGGGTGCCTTTCCAGGCAAAAAGGTCTGAAAAAGAACCCCGTTAACTGTTGTAATGCATTAATTTGGTATATATTGTGTTTCATCAGATTTGTAATCACGTGGTTTGTCCTTGCTCAGCTGTAACCCAACCCTGTTCCACTCCCACTTTATCCCTGATTGGGTAGTGTCTTGTCCCTGCCTCTGGGCCCTGCCCCCTGGGGAAAAAGCCCGGACACGGGAGGGGCCTCACTCTCTCTGGCACCAGTGAGCCATCGGGAAGGGCTCCAGCCAAGCAGGGCAGGACTTGAAAATAAAAGCTGTTATATCCCACCCGGTGATAGAGAGCAGACTTTCATTTTGCCATCGGCAGTCATCTAGTCTCATAAAAAACACCACAGTTAACAGAGGATTATCTCTTAAGAGCAATAGCCTGTTCAATATTCATACATCTCATACAGGATGCATAAATTCCATTCAAACAAAGAATTCTCTCTGGTCAGTGTCACTTTTTCCTATGGCGCCTTCAGGTCTGAGCGAGGCAGGAGAAGTTGGTCTCTTCTGATAAGGAAATAATAAATTGTTTTTCTCTGAAAGATTTACATTTTCCTGTGGCTGCTATCTCTTTGCGAGTATCCCCCTTCCTCTCTTAAAAAAATACATAATTTGTATTTTAATTACAAAAACTACATTTTAACTACAAAACTACATTTACCATACTATCAAAATATTAATACAGCATTACTAATCAATACAACATAATACGTATTGTAAATATTTTGCGTAGAGCCATATAATATGCACTTTTCACAATCCCTCTTTCTTTTTAAAATTAATTTGGCTTGAGTGATATTCATTATTTGCTCATTTTTTTTTCACGAATCAATCTCGCCTCTTTAAAGGGGTCTTCTATATTATTTGGTTTCTTTAATACCCTAATCCTTTGTGCTGTTTTTGTTGTAGGCAACTTTTGGTCAATGTTCACTAATTGCTTGCTTTGGACCACACGGGTGATGAGCCGAATGAAACAGGGGATCAAACAAGGAAGAAATATTAGACCAGCTGTAGCACATAAAAGGAAGAAGCCTAACTTTTTCCACCATTCTACTCCCAACACATTATCCCATCAGCTAGTATTTAGCATTGATTCCTACTTTTGAACTGGTGCATGGGCGATTTTTCTGATATCATTGACTATGTCCAGGACGGCATCTCCATTGTCATCTATTTTTAAACAACAATCTGATGTATTGAACTTTCCACAAACACTCCCTTCTTTAGCTAATAGATAGTCCAAAGCCAACTTATTCTGATATTCTGATGTTGCCTTGATATTAATTCCATTGCCCGATCAGTTTTGTTTGTTATTATCTCTACAGCGGCTTGAAGTCTTATAATACAATTTAGCATATAAATTGGGGTTTGATATCCCCAACTCCCATCTTGAGCCCAGGTGGCTGGCCCATATGTTTCCAGTATGCATTTAGGGGGCCATTCCTCATCTCCTCATTTTTGAAATCCTCCAGTCAAATCTCTTTTGTTTCTCTTTAGATCCTCATAAACTGGGATCCTTGATTGATCCCCATCAGGTCCTGGTAAAAAAAAATCCTTGCTGTATGATTCCCAGAGTACAGCTCCCTTTCCACTGAGAAGGGAGTTTTGGGTATGCTCTTTTCCTACATCTTGTACTTTGTGCCCAATAATGTAGGTAAAACAAATCCATCTCTCCTCTTTGGGCACTGACTTCCCATCCTGCTACCACTTGTTCCTAAGTTCTCTGCAATCCAGTACTTCTTCCCTTTACGTATGCAATTGCCTAATTTGGATGGGTTATAACAGTGACTGTTGACATGAGTGTGAGAACTGAAAAAAGAACCTCGGTGCCTTTCCATGTACAGCTTTTGGTAACATCTGTAACATGGCCTTGTCGATATCCCAAAAGGGAGAAGACAAAAACTGAGTGACAGAAAAAGGAGTAACAGAGGTCCAGTATGGCTTATACTCCCACCTCCCATGCCTATGGGGTTGCAACCCACAGCAGGTGTATTTGATCTTCTTGGTGGCGAATACAGAGGCCAATCTGGTCTTGCCCTCTATTTCCTTGTCACTTCCTCTTAGCTAATTTCCAAACAAATCGTTTTTGATACTCCTTAACTGTTGTTTCCCACCATTCTCCAGGTATCTCCCATTTAACAGGCACCAATAATTCCCATCCACAACACAAAGTTATTATTTCAGTTTCTTTGAATTCTACCTGGATAGGAGATCGATTTGGCCCTTGACACTTCCTGCAACGAAAGTGTCGCTTGTGTGAACTACAATACCAATTCTTCCCACAATCTAAACATTTACATTTAACCCAGCTAGCATGTCTGGTATTTGGGTGGATCAAACAGGGTGTTTGGTCTGGTACTGATGGAAGTTGCAACTCCTCCCCCTCTTTGTATAAATCAGAGGCTAAGGCGTGAATAAAAGAGTTCTCTGTCTCAAATAGTCCTGATCCTCCTGTCTGGAGTGGAAGTATTCCTCCCCAAGGAGGGTATCATAGGTATCTGAAAGCTTGTCCAGGCAGTACTTGAAACCCCTGATATAAGCTTGGCTTTATGTTGAGGGTTAAGTTTTCCTGTAGAATTTCCGCCCCCCCCCCGCCGCCCCCCATGAGTTACTAGGAGACTTTAAGTACTGATAGTTAAGGGTGCTTAACGGGACAAAGGAGGTTGACCACTTGGTTTTGAGAGAGAGAGGAGGCACCCGGGGCCAGAGGTTGGAGGACTTCATTGCGCTCGGTTCTCCTGGGGGAGCACGGTCGTGCAACTGAGAGCTGCCTGAAGTCCACAGCTAACAGAGGAGCCTGGTCCTGGGAATTCTATCATCTGGTGGAGCGCCCAGGAATTCGGAGTTTCTTCCCTGCCTTGCTGGATTCTAGGTCAGCCCGAGACCAGCCGCTGCGGCTTCTCCGGCACTGCCCACTTTGCCTGCCAGGACACCCCCCCTGCCTGCCGAGGACAATCCACCGCTTCCAGCTTCCAGCCATCAGCGCCGGAGCTCCCAGCGTTTGCCCTCGGGGTTCTTAGTTCTGTTTTACTGTTATTATAAGTGCTGTTGTTGTTTGTCTGTCCTGTTATATTTACTAGTAAAGGACTGTTATTCCTTCCCCATAGCTCGGACCGAAAAGGTTTTTTTTTTTTTTTTTTTAATCTTCCAAACTATAATAACACGGAGGGAAAGATTTGAACTCCTCATTTCCCAGAGAGGCCTGCCTCTCCTTAGCAGACACCTGTCTTTTTTTTTCAAACCAAGACAGAATTTGGCGCCCAAATCGTGGGGCACGAGGGCATTGGAGAGAATAGGAATAACAGTTCTTAAGTGCCTACATTGTTGTGTACTGTCTATCATGTGGTCTAGCTTGAGCTGGTTCGGGTGGCATTTGGTTGTGGCCGTATTCATCCCATTTGCAGGCCCTTTTCTAAACATGGGCCCTGTGACTAAGGTTACTGTGGCTGTCATCCAGTTTGCCATATGGGTTAACGAAGTGAGGAAATCGTGGATTTTTAATTTCCTCTGGAAGGCAGGCACATGGATTCAGGGCTATCATACACTAACTGTGTTTCTGGGATTACTTTATCAACAGTACCTACTGCGAAGAAATGACACCAGGGGAAATTTTTTCACAACCCTTCACCCAGCTCTTTGGACCTACCCCACCAGTCTTTGAAGGGTTCAAATCTCTGAATGTTAATGACAGCATACAGTGGTTGGTGTTGCTGGTATGCCTGTTCTGTTTAGCATTTAGAGATAAGGGGATACTGACCTGGATAACCACCCTGATACCTCCCCTAGATTGTAAGGATACTGTCCCACAGCCTGACCCTGCCCCACAGCCTGACACTGCCCCACAGCCTGCCTCAGGAATAAGCCACCCCGATTTGGTAAAAGAGATAGGTGAGATGCTGAGGGAGTACATTTCCCCTGTCGTAGCCTCATTCGCCCCAGCGGCTGGGAAACCCTCCCCCTGCCCCGACAAAGGAGAGTCTGATGGTGCAGCAGCGGAACCCACAGACGTTACAACCGTCCAGGTTCCAGCTGAACCACAGGGGCAGCCACAGCCAGCAGCAGTGGCCCCTGTGGAAACCAAGAAGTATAAGGTGAAATCAGAGCACCCAGGCAACAAGGATAAGAAAGGAGGGCCCTCACAACCCACGGAGGAGTCAGAGGTTGAGATCATCACTGAGTCCCTGACATATGAAAGTCTCAGTAATCTGCAAAAAGATCTTGCACGACGGGGGCGTGAGGCTTATACAGCCTGGTTAGTTCGGGTCTGGGACCTTATAGGTAGAGGCGTGCAACTAGATAGTAGTGAGGCAAGGAATTTGGGACCCTTGACCCAGGACTCAGGTGTGAATCAGGTATTCGTAAGGGAGCCACGGCCCCCTTCCCTTTGGGAGCGGCTTTTAATGAGTGTAAGGGAGAGGTTTGTCCACAGAGACAGAATGCAGGAGCACCATCATAGAATGCGCTGGAAGACCCTTGAGGAAGGGATCCAAAAGCTGAGAGAAGTGGCAGTATTGGAGGTACTCTTTGGGAGGGGTGGACAGCATGATAATGATCCCGACAAAGTCAGGTGCACAGGGCAAATGTGGAATCTGGCAACTCTAGGACCATCTCAATACGCCACATTCATTGCAACAATTAATCCTGATAACAACCGAGAGACAGTGGGTTCTGTAGCCAACAAGCTTAGAAATTATGAGAGTATGATCAGTGGCCCAATGCAGGCTCAGGTCTCTGCTGTGGCTAAGGAACTCAGGGAGAAGATGGAGGAGGTGACAGAGGAGATAAGGGAGGTGAGGGAGGAGATGAGGAGAAACAGTTCCCATGTGGCACCGGTGTGAGTTACAGGCCCCAGAGTCAGAGCTCAACGGCCCCCAGCTAGAGAGAGAGGGTACACCCCACGAGCTGACCTGTGTTTTTTTTCTGAGTGACCATGGGGAAGACATGGGAAGGTGGCATGGGAAACCCACTTCTGCCCAGGCAGCACGGGTGTGTGAGCTAAAGGAAAGAAACACTAACCGAGGGCGTTCCACTAAGATGAAGGTAGCCTCAGCATCGCATGACCAAGCTGCCAGGTATTATAGAAGTGAGGATGATATGTCAGATCCCTGTGAAGGAACCTCTACCATGTGTAGCCAGGAAGGGAATAATGACCAGTGCTAGAGGGGCCCTGCCTCTAGCCAGGGAGAGGCATGGGAAAACCGAGTCTATTGGACAGTGTGGATCCGATGGCCTGGCACATCAGAGCCACAGAAATATGAAGCTTTAGTTGATACTGGTTTGCAGTGTACACTGATACCATCGGAATATGTGGGGACAGAACCTATTTCCATTGCTGGGGTGACGGGGGGATCACAGGAATTGACTCTGTTGGAAGCCGAGGTGAGCCTGACTGGGAAAGAGTGGCAGAAACATCCAATTGTGACTGGCTCAGGGGCCCCGTGTATCTTGGGCATAGACTTCCTCCGGAATGGTTATTACAAAGACTCTAAAGGACTCAGGTGGGCTTTTGGAATTGCAGCTGTGGAGGCAGTAGGCATTAAGAAATTGAATAGCTTGCCTGGACTGTCGAAGAACCCATCTGCAGTAGGACTCTTAAAGGTAGAAGAGCAACAAGTTCCAGTTGCCACCTCGACGGTGCAGCACCGACAGTATCGGACAAATCGAGATGCCGTGATCCCCATCCACAAGATGATCCGTGAGTTGGAGAGCCAAGGGGTGGTCAGCAAAACCCACTCACCCGTCAACAGCCCCATCTGGCCTGTGCGCAAGTCTGACGGAGAATGGAGATTGACTGTGGACTACTGTGCTTTGAAGGAAGCGACTCCACCATTGAGAGCTGCTGTGCCGGACATGCTGGAACTCCAGTACGAGCTGGAGTCCAAGGCAGCAAAATGGTACGCCACAATTGACATTGCTAATGCATTTTTCTCCATTCCTCTGGCTGCAGAATGCAGGCCTCAGTTTGCCTTCACGTGGAGGGGCATGCAGTACACCTGGAACCGACTGCCCCAGGGGTGGAAACACAGCCCCACCATCTGCCATGGACTGATCCAGGCTGCACTGGAAAAGGGTGAGGCTCCAGAGCACCTACAGTACATCGATGACATCATTGTGTGGGGGAACACAGCAATGGAAGTGTTTGAGAAAGGAGAGAAGATCATCCAGATTCTCCTGAAAGCTCGTTTTGCCATCAAGCAGAGCAAGGTCAAAGGCCTTGCCCGAGAGATCCAGTTCCTGGGAGTAAAGTGGCAAGATGGACGGCGGCAGATTCCCACTGAGGTTATCAATAAGATCACCACAATGTCTCCGCCGACCAGCAAGAAGGAAACACAAGCTTTCCTAGGCGCCATAGGTTTTTGGAGAATGCATATCCCGGAGTACAGCCAGATTGTGAGCCCTCTCTACCTGGTCACCCGCAAGAAGATCGATTTCCACTGGGGCCCTGAACAGCAACAAGCCTTTGCCCAGATCAAGCAGGAGATCGCTCATGCAGTAGCCCTTGGCCCAGTCACGACGGGACCAAATGTGAAGAACGTGCTCTACTCAGCAGCCGGGAACAATGGCCTGTCCTGGAGCCTTTGGCAGAAGGTGCCTGGGGAGCCTCGGGGCCGACCACTGGGATTCTGGAGCCGAAGCTACAGAGGGTCCGAAGCCAACTACACTCCAACAGAGAAGGAAATCTTGGCCGCCTATGAAGGAGTTCAAGCTGCCTCAGAGGTGATTGGCACAGAAGCACAACTCCTGTTGGCACCTCGACTACCGGTGCTGGGGTGGATGTTTAAAAGAAAGGCTCCCTCTACCCATCATGCCACCGACGCCACATGGAGCAAATGGATTGCCCTCATCACTCAGCGCGCCCGCATTGGAAACCCAAATCGCCCTGGGATTTTGGAGATAATTACAAACTGGCCGGAAGGTGAAAACTTTGGTCTCACAAAGGAAGAGGAGCAGGAACAAGTGACACGTGCCGAAGAGGGTCCACCATACAACCAACTGCCAGCAGAAGAAACACGCTATGCTCTTTTCACTAACGGTTCCTGCCGTATCGTAGGGATGAACCGGAAGTGGAAAGCAGCTGTATGGAGCCCCACACGACAGGTTGCACAAGCCACTGAAGGAGAAGGTGGGTCAAGCCAACTTGCTGAACTCAAAGCTGTTCATCTGGCCCTGGACATTGCTGAAAGAGAAGAGTGGCCAAAGCTCTACCTCTACACTGATTCGTGGATGGTGACCAATGCTCTGTGGGGTTGGCTGGACAGGTGGAAAAAGGCCAATTGGCAGCGTAAAGGAAAGCCAATCTGGGCTGCAGATGAGTGGAAGGACATTGCCACTCGGGTAGAGAAGCTACCTGTCAAAGTCCGTCATGTAGATGCCCATGTCCCCAACAGTCGGGCTAATGAGGAGCACCTCAACAACCAGCAGGTAGATCAAGCTGCAAAGATAGAGGTGTCAAAGATAGACTTAGATTGGCAACACAAGGGAGAGTTGTTCCTAGCTCGGTGGGCCCATGATGCCTCAGGTCACCAGGGCAGAGATGCCACCTATAAGTGGGCACGAGACTGAGGGGTGGATCTAACCATGGACAGTATTTCTCAGGTTATCCATGACTGTGAGATGTGTGCTACCATCAAGCAGGCCAAGCGGGTGAAGCCCCTATGGTATGGCGGGCGATGGTCCAAGTATAAGTACGGGGAAGCCTGGCAGATTGACTACATCACCCTTCCCCAAACCCGCCAAGGCAAGCGCTACGTGCTGACCATGGTAGAAGCCACCACTGGATGGTTGGAGACCTACCCTGTGCCCCATGCTACTGCCTGGAACACCATCCTGGGCCTTGAAAAGCAAATCCTGTGGAGACATGGTACCCCTGAGAGGACTGAGTCTGACAACAGGACTCATTTCAAGAACAGCCTCATAAACACCTGGGCTAGAGAACATGGCATTGAGTGGGTGTACCATATTCCTTATCATGCACCAGCAGCCGGGAAAGTTGAAAGATGCAATGGCCTGCTTAAAACCACTTTGAAGGCACTGGGTGGGGAGACTTTCAAGAACTGGGAGATTAATTTAGCAAAGGCCACCTGGTTAGTGAGCACTCGAGGTTCCACCAACCGAGCAGGCCCTGCCCAGTCCGAGCCCCTGGGAACAAGAGATGGAGATAAGGTTCCAGTGGTACACATGAGAGGAATGCTGGGAAAAACTGTTTGGATTAATTCTGCCTCCAGCAAAGACAATCCCGCTCGTGGGGTTGTTTTTGCTCAGGGACCTGGCTGCACATGGTGGGTGATGCAAAAGGATGGAGAGACCCGCTGCATACCTCAAGGGGACCTTGTTTTCCGGTGAACACTGTGACTGTATCTGTATTTATATTCACATGTATATATATGTATATTATTTAAAGGTTGAAATTCACTATAATATGTTGGTGTGGGAAAAAATTCAGGGTGGATAATGTTGAGGGTTAAATTTTCCTGTAGAATTTTTCCCCTCCCATGAGTTACGAGGAGATTTTAAGTACTGATATTTAAGAGTGCTTATGGGGACAAAGGAGGTTGATCGCTGGGTTTTGGGAGAGAGAGGAGGCTCCCGGGGGCAGAGGTTGGAGGACTTCATTGCTCTCGGTTCTGCTGGGGGAGCAGGTCGCGCGACTGAGAGCTGCCTGAAGTCCACAGCTAACGGAGGAGCCTGGTCCTGGGAATTCTATCATCTGGTGGAGCGCCCAGGAATTCGGAGTTTCTTCGCTGCCTTGCTGGATTCTAGGTCAGCCCGAGACCAGCCGCTGCGGGTTCTCCAGCACTGCCCACTTTGCCTGCCAGGACACCCCCCTGCTTGCCGAGGACAGTTCACCGCTTCCAGCTTCCAGCCATCAGCGCTGGAGCTCTCAGCGTTTGCCCTCGGGGTTCTTAGTTCTGTTTTACTGTTATTATAAGTGCTGTTGTTGTTTGTCTGTCCTGTTATATTTACTAGTAAAGGACTGTTATTCCTGCCCTATAGCTCTGACCGAAAAGTTTTGGGTTTTTT
Source organism: Tachycineta bicolor (assembly GCA_025960845.1). NCBI lineage: Eukaryota > Metazoa > Chordata > Aves > Passeriformes > Hirundinidae > Tachycineta > Tachycineta bicolor. Next base: position 673,833 of record JANEHK010000076.1, on the reverse strand, counting down.
TTTTAATCTTTCAAATTATAATAACACGGAGGGAAGGATTTGAATTCCTCATTTCCTAGAGAAGCCTGCCTCTCCTTAGCAGACACCTGTCTTTTTTTTTCAAACCAAGACAACAGGTATCTGCTAGCGAGGGGTGGGGCCGCTCTAGGAATGAGGGAATTCCAATCCCCTCCCCTCAAGTTATTATAATTTAGAAAATTAAAGGAGTTTTTTCAGGCAGAGGTATGGGGAAAGGAATTACAGTTCGTTACTCATAAATATAACCGGACAAACAAACAACAACTACAGCATTAACAATAAACTGAACCAAAAACCTCGAAGGGCTTTGTTTCACAAGCCCGGGCAGTCTGATCTCTTGGGCCCCTTCCTAAGATCACCAAGCTGGAACTGTGGAACACTCTTGGGCTGATGGCTGGAAACGGCGGATTGTCCCCAGCAGGCAAAGGGGGGTGTCCCAGCAGGCAAGGGGGTATCCTGGCAAAGTGATCAGTGCTGAAGAAGCCGCAACAGCTGGATGGGACTGGCCCAGCTCCAGCAGGGCAGGTCACGGGGCTCCGAATTCCTGGGCACATGAGCAGATGATGGATGGTGGTAGAATTCCCAGGATCAGACCCTCTGTTAACAGTGAACTCTTCACGCAGCAAGCCACCGCCCGACCGTGCCTCTCTGATGCTGAGAGCAGGAAAAAGCACACTCAGCTCCCACAGCACTGTGCTTTTCCCTCCCCTAAACTTAAGTGATCTTCCCTCAGCCACTTCTTTTTGTGTGGGTCAAGCACCCTCTAAGCATCAGTATTTAGTCTCTTAGCAACTCATAGGGGGAGGGGAAATTCTGTAGGAAAAAAAAAACAAAATCAAACCTACCCCAAACATTCCCCTGGATTAATATTACAGATTTTAAAGTCTAAAGGTGTGATTTGAGGGAATATTCCTTTTAACCATAAGTTTTTAAGAGTTTTTGCAATGGTGTTAATGTATCCTTCAACACTCATAGAGAATTCTTAGCCAATTTAATATAAAGTAATTTTATTTCGCCTTTTAAAAGCAATCTGGGACAGCCACAATAAAAGACAACTCTGATTTCGGGTTATCGAAGCTGGGTGAACGCAGGGATAGCCACAAATGAACCAATCCCTCCCCATTCACAAACTCCTAGGTTCAGGGAACAGTTTTTATATTTTTTCTTCCTTGAGGCAATTCTACTGTTAGCTTTTGCCTACTGTGCATATTCATATACTATCTTTCTCTTGGTGCTTGGTTTTGAATGCCTTTCCTGGCAAAGTCGAGGGCTTGAATTGGATTCCGAGAACTTGGCATTGGGATGCTGATACATGACATCTCTGGGTTCCCCTCTCCTAGATCCATATCAGGTGTTGATCACTGGAGAAGCAGCAAACTCACCCTTGATGGATGAGGCATCTCCTGTCCAGCCAGTCCTTTTCTGTTGTAAATCTGGACTTCACCCTGCAATCGTCAAGAATTCTTACAGTTGCAAATTAGTTTCGGCAGCCAGAAACATCTCCACAATTTTTGAAAACCCTAACTTGTAATACAGTTTTATTTTATAACATATAACACACTTGAAACATGAATTTATTTCAAAACATATATCACACTCATTTCCACTGCCTCATAGGTTGCATTTTCATGTTGGGTGGTTAAAAAGGGTAACCCAAACATCATTTCATAGGGTGACACTCTCGGGTCTGACTTGGGTTGTGTTTGGATCCTCAATAAGGCCAAAGGTAGGCATTGTTCCCATGACATTCGGGTTTCAACTATTAATTTAGTCTAAGTTCTCTTTAAAGTCTGATTCATCCTCTCTACATGACCAGAACTCTGTGGATGCCATGGGGTGTATAACTCCCATTTTATCCCCAAAGATTGAATTATTTGTTGTAACAATTTTGACATAAAATATGTTCCTCTGTCCAAGTCTATTCTATTAACCATTCCGTATCTGGGAATAATCTGTTCCAAAAGAGTTTTACTTACCACGTTGGCTAAGGCCTTGGTAGTGGGAACTGCTTCTAGCCAATGAGTTAGATGGTTTGTCATTACTAATAAATACTTACATCTTAATTGCTGCTTTCTTCTAGTTTTTGGATCCTCCCATTCAAAGGTAAAGATATCTCGGCTCTCCTTGGCCAGTGGACAGGCCCAAAAAGCATCTTTAAGATCCACTACACTAAACCACTGATGCTGGGGTGGAACTCTACTTAGAAGTGTATAGGGATTGGGTACCACTGGTTAACGAGACCGAGTTCTTTTGTTAACCTCCCTTAAATCGTGTACTAGTCTATAACTCCCATCAGGCTTCTTTACTGGGAGAATAAGGGTATTATGGGGAGACATGCAAGGTTCTAGTGTCCCGTCCTTTATTAGTCCTTCTATTACTGGCTTCAAACCTTCCCATCCTTCTAAAGATATGGGGTATTGACGTACATGTATGGGACAATCTTCTCTCTCTATTGTAACACTTATAGGGTCAATATTTAATCCTCCCCTATTTCCTTCCCCAGCCCAAACTTCCTTGTTGATTTTTTCTTCATCCTCTTGGCCTAATTTTAAAACTTTAGCTGTCATTTTCTCATCTTCTAGTATAACCCTTATTCCTAATTTCACTTGTAAGTCTCTCCCCAGTAAGTTGCTACCTGTCTTTGGGACCAATAAGACATCTCCCAACCAAATTTTAGTTTCCCCTTCAATTACTACATCTTTAATGGCTGGAACTGTAAAAGTTTCTCCTTTTGCCCCTGTTACTTTTGCAGTATCTTTACTCACATTATAACCTTTTGGTACATTTAGCAGGCAGGTTCTTTCTGCCCTTGTATCTACCACAAATTCTAATTCTCCTCCTTGGGGACCCACTTTTAGAGTTATCACAGGCTCTAGATGGTATTTTTCCCCTAAAAAAATAGAGCCTTTGACCTCCCTATTCCTCCTCTGTGCTCATCTCTTCGAAGATTTTCAGATCTATTACCTGCTTAGGACAATTTCTCCTATAATGTCCTTCGCCCCCAGAGTAAAAATAAACATTCCTGGAATGCTCCTGAGACTTGGCTTGTATTGGTGTTCTACTCTTTTCCTTTGTCCTGTCTCTACAACCTTCATATCTAGAAGGAGTGCCTGTGTGTTTTTGATTTTTTTGGATATTGTTTTCTCGCATGGTTAGTGCCATAAGTTTTGCTTTCAGTTTAGCTTTTTTCTTCATCTCTTCGGACATAAACTTTCTGAGCCTCCTTTAATAAGTCATCTAATGATTTATTATGCCAATCCTCAATTTTTTTCTAATTTTTGTTTTCTAATATCTGACCAGGCCTTAGCAACAAAGTTAATCCCTAAAAAAGCCTTTCCCACATCAGTTTCAGGGTCTGTTCCAGAATATTGTTTCATATTTCTCCTAAGTCTCTCTAACCATTCAGTTGGAGATGCTTCTTTTTCTTGCTGTGCCTCAAAAACTTTTTAAGCGTTTTGCCCTCGGGGTGCTGCCTCTTTTATTCCCTTGTGTCTTGGTTTAAAAGCCAGGTATCTGCTAGCGAGGGGTGGGGCCTCTCTAGGAATGAGGAAATTCCAATCCCCTTCCCTTAAGTTATTATAATTTAGAAAATTAAAGGAGTTTTTTCAGGCAGAGGTATGGGAAAAGGAATAACAGGTTTTTACTAGTAAATATAACAGGACAAACAAACAAAAACAACTACAGCAATAATAATAATAATAACAATAATAAACAGAACCAAGAACCTTGAGGGGCTTTGTTTCACAAGCCCGGGGCAGTCTGATCTCTTGGGCTCCTCCCCAAGAGCACCAAGCTGACACTTCAGGGCTGATGGCTGGAAATGGTGGGTTGTCCCCAGCAGGCAGGGGGGATGTCCTAGCAGGCAAAGTGAGCAGTGCTGAGGAAGCCGCGATGGCTGGACGGGGTCGGCCCAGCTCCAGCAGGACTGGCAAAGGGGCTCTGAATTCTTGGGCACATGAGCCGATAATGGATGGTGGTAGAATTCCCAGGACCGGACCCTCCGTTAACAGTGGACTCTTGACGCAGCTAGCAGCCACCCGACCATGCCTCTATGATACCGAGAGCAGGAAGAAACACCCTCCGCTCTGGGAGCAATGTGCTTTTCCCTCCCGCAAACTTATGTGATCTTCCCCTACCCTTGGCCACTTCTTTTGTGTGGGTCAAGCACCCTCTAAGCATCAGTATTCAGTCTCTTAGCAACTTATGGGGGGGGGGGAAATACTATAGGGAAAGAAAAAAACACCCCAAAACAAAACCTAACCCCCAACATTATTCACTCAAATTTTTTTTCCCCATACCAACATATTATACTGGCGTTGGGAGAAAAGGAGATGTGCAGGGCTGGTCTTGGTGGGGTGGGTCCCCTGTGGAGGCCCCCGGTGCTTCCCCAGGTCCTTAGTCCAGAGAGGTTGGAACAGTTCTGAGGAGAGGGCAAAAAAAAGAAAAAAAGAGAGAGAAAAAAAAAAAGGAAAAAAGGAAAAGGAAAAAAAAAGCAAAAAAAGCACTTCAGCTATTCTACAGCGTCTAACTACGCTAGCACTAAACTAGCTAACTGCCAGGGAAAAAACAACAGAGCTTCTTCAGTCTTGCCGGGTTCCAACTCCCCTGCTTCAAGGTCACTCTGATGAGCAGAGTTTTCCTGGGGAAAAACAAACCGTGCTTGCCCTCCCCCTGCACCCAACAGATGATTGGGGATACACAGTCACCCCAGGACAACTTCCACCCCTTATCCCCATATCGTTGACTTACAGACAGAACCAACGTATATGCCACATAAAGCTTCCATCCATTCTCCCCACAAAAAAAAAAACCAAAACCAATACAAGCAATACCCGTCATGCTCCTGTCACGTTCCACACTGAGCCACTGAATCCAGGCCCCAGGCTGCAGGGCAGCAGGATTCCTCTCACTCATACCTTCAACACTTGCTCATACCTTCAACACTTAACACATACCCTCTCACTTACACATTTCCTTCTATTTCATTCTGTGTGGTTTAATGTACAGACAATGGCAATAGCATTCAGCAAACAGTGATGTTTACAAATTATTCTCACCCAACAATCAGATCTTCCTGAGGTACACATCATGTTGTTCCATCTTTCTGCATTATCCACCATGTGCAACCTGGTCCGTGAGCAAAGACAACCCCACGAATGGGTTTCTCTGTACTTGAGGCAGACCTGATCCACACTGTCTTCCCTAACAGACCTCTGACATGCACCACTGGGACTTTATCTCCATCTGTTGTATGCAGAGGCTCAGCCTGGGCAGGCCCTGCTCGGTTCGTGGAGCCTCGAGTGTTGACCAACCAGGTGGCCTTTGCCAAATGCTGCTCCCAATTCTTGAAAGATCCTGCCCCCCAGTGCTTTCAACTGGGTTTTTAACAATGCATTGTGCCTCTCCACTTTGCCTGCAGCAGGTGCATGGTAAGGAATATGGTACACCCACTCAATGCCATGTTCCCTAGCCCAGGTGTTAATAAGGCTGTTCTTGAAATGAGTCCCTTTGTCAGACTTAATGCTCTCAGGGGTACCATGCCTCCACAGGACTTGCTTCTCTAGGCCCAGGATGGTGTTCCGGGCAGTAGCATGGGGCACAGGGTAGGTCTCCAGCCATCCAGTGGTGGCTTCCACCATGGTCAGCACATAGCGCTTGCCTTGGCGGGTTTGGGGAAGAGTGATGTAAGCAATCTGCCAGGCTTCCCCGTACTTATACTTGGACCATCGCCCGCCATACCATAGGGGCTTCACCCGCTTGGTCTGTTTGATGGCAGCACACATCTCACAGTCATGGATAACCTGAGAAATACTGTCCATGGTTAGATCCACCCCTCGGTCTCATGCCCACTTATAGGTGGCATCTCTGCCCTGATGGCCTGAGGCATCATGGGCCCATCGAGCTAAAAACAACTCTCCCTTTTGTTCCCAATCTAAATCAATCTTTGACACTTCTATTTTTGCTGCCCGATCTACCTGCTGGTTGTTTCGATGCTCTTCATTAGCTCTACTCTTGGGGATGTGGGCATCTACGTGGCGGACTTTCACAGGTAGTCTACCTACCCTGGTAGCAATGACTTTCCACTCCTCAGCAGCCCAAATTGGTTTCCCTCCATGCTGCCAATTAGCCTCTTTCCACCTCTTCAGCCATCCCCACAGAGCATTGGCTACCATCCATGAATCAGTATAGAGGTAGAGTCTCGGCCACCCCTCTCTTTCAGCAATATCCAAGGCCAATTGAACAGCCTTGAGTTCTGCAAGTTGACTTGATCCACCCTCTCCTTCAGTGGCCTCAGCAACCTGTCGGGTGGGGCTCCACACGGCTGCTCTCCACTTCCGGTTAATCCCTACAATACAACAGGAACCGTCAGTGAAAAGGGCATAATGCGTCTCCTCTGCTGGCAATTGGTTGTATGGTGGAGTGTTGCTGTGTCCGTCCTCGCGCTTGCAGCGCTCGCAGGCTAGCTCAGTTAAACACTGCAGCAGCGTAGATGGGTCGGGGCGGCACGTCGGATGAGCTGCCTCCTCCCCCGTGGGATCTTAATTCCCCCGCAGCAGCAGCGAGTGGACCGATGTAGGACGCAACCGCGGTGGCCGAAGAAAGGGCGACTCCTCCAGGCAGGGAAAAACAGCGTTTATTGCAGGGAGATAGAGCACGGAGCTCAGCACCCCCTGATCCCCTGCCCAGAAGAGCAGGGATCAAAGCTTGACAGGCACTTTTAAACAGGGGAGGGCTGACAACGGGTCAGCCAACCAGGGAACACAGGGGTGGTAACAGGGGTGTCAACCTTGGAACCATTAACAAATCACAGGGGGGTAGGAGGGGATTCCCCGAGCACCAGCCTATCACTCGATGCCTCTCCTGGATCTTTCCAGAATCCAGGGAAGGATCTTGAAGTGACAGACAGGGCGACCACGAGGAGAGGGGGGAAGCTGAGAGGGACAGGTGCAGGGAAGAAATGATTGACAGAAAACGTCTACTTATACAGCTAACTCATAAGGGGGAAAGCTATTACAAAACACAGGGGGGTACAAGGAACAAACCATTACAAAAAACTCAATATAAATTACATTAAATAAATAAAAACAAAATGCACACCACCACATCTCCCCCTTTTCTGTTCTTAAAGAGGAGGTGACTTGGAATGGGGAAGGTAGATATTCGGACGCCGGGTAGATCTCCGTGAACCATCCCTGTCCGGTCGGATACCCCAGTTCATGATTTTCTTCGTTGGGGTTCCGGTCGTCGTCCTCTTCACGGTCCCACTCCAGCTCTTCCTCCATCTCCAATCCATCCTTCCCAGGTGGCACGGTGAGATGATTTATGGTGGGGGAGTGAGTGGTGGCGGAAACCAAATTATACAACATTCTTTTGATTATACCAAACACAATCAGAATTAACATTAAAATAAACAAACACAACAAAACTGTCTTTATAATTGATGAAACCCAGCCAGAAATTCCCCAATTGGTGAAAATCCCACGCAGCCAATCATCAGTCTCCCGTTTGATGTTTCCACAGGGAGACAAAGGCTGAGCGTCAATATGGCTCCAAGGATAAGATGACTCTTCCTTGGAGTAGGGGATCCAGCTGGGATAGACTTCATCATTATAACTGAAAGACAACTAAATACAAAGGTTACAGAACATAATAATAGATAGGGATTACATAAATTCAGGACAGTTAGAGAAAGGGAGCTCCGCCCAGGAATGTTGTTGTTCCTTCCTCTTTCGCCTCCACGCTGCCTCCGCTACCTGTGGACTGGTGACCCTTTTTGATCCTGAGCCCTTAGGGACGTAGGGCCTTACCCATTTTGCTGGAATCCACCTTGGCCCCATGGGGGTGGACACGCAAGCGTATCCATGTCCCCACGTGACCAGGTCATGAGGCCCTTCCGTCCTTCCAGACTCAGGATCCCTGACCATGACTGGCGGCCTGTCTTTGATGGAAAAAGACGCTTTATCGTTAAAATGCCGCACCACAAGTGGATTTAAACCTTCAAAAGAACAATTTAAAAAGTTGATGGTGAAAAGTGCCCTGGCCAGCCTGACAGACGGTGTTTCTGTCTTGAGGACCTGCTGGTGCTGATGTAAAACTCTCTTGATGTTTTGATGGGTCCTCTCCACCACGGCTTGACCTGTCGGGGAGTGGGGGATGCTGGTCTTATGCTCCACCCCCCATTGCTGCAGGAAGCTGCAGAGCTCCCTGGATTTGTACGCCGGGCCGTTATCTGTCTTTAGTTCTCTCGGGATACCCATAAAGGAGAAGGCATGGATAAGATGCTTAACGACGTCCCCTGCCTTCTCTCCTGTGTGGGCAGAAGCGAAGACTGCTCCAGAGAAGGTATCTACAGACACATGAATATACTTTTGATGGCCGAATTCAGGGAAGTGAGTGACATCTGTTTGCCACACCTCACAGCTTTTGAGCCCCCGGGGATTAACCCCCGCATGCAAAGTTGGGATCGCATGTCGGGAGCAGGACGGACACGCAGCCACGATCGCCTTGGCCTGTTCCCGCGTTAGGTGGAAGCGGCGAACAAGGCCAGGCGCGTTCTGGTGGAACAGTTGGTGACTGAGTTTAGCCTGTTGGAAGATGTTTGGCAGAGGGGCCATCTCGGCAGGGGCAGCGAGGGCATCCGCCTTTCTGTTTCCCTCCGCAATGAACCCCGGCAAATCCGTGTGTGACCTTGTGTGCATTACAAAAAATGGTTGCTCTCGGTGGGAGACAAGTTTAACTAATTTCAAGAGCAACTCGTACAGAGCGATGTTGGACCCTTCTTGCAAGACAGCTTGCTCCGCTCTAGACTCCACCCCCGCAACATATGCGGAGTCTGTGACCAGATTAAAAGGTTCAGAAAACCTCTCAAATGCCCTAACGACTGCGGCCAACTCAGCAACCTGAGGTGATCCTTCCACCTCAGCGATATCATCCTCCCACTGCTGAGTCCGAGGGTCCTTCCAAGTCAAGACCGACTTGTGGGACCTTCCGGACATGTCTGTAAAAACGGTTAAGGCCTTGAGTGGTCTTCTGCTTTGAACCTCCTTGAGTGACAATGCAAATTAGACATCCTGATTGAAAATTTTGTGGGTGTGGTGGTTTCAGGCAGATTTTGGGAGAAATGCTCCTGAGGGGGCCCCCTTCCCTCCCCCCAATCCGTTCGGGAAAAGACTTCCTCAGAGAGAAGTGGAAAAAACCTGTTTATTACACAGGCAAAGCACTCCTAGCACAATACCCGATGACAAGAGCTTCGTGCTGCTTACGGGGGGATAACAAACTTAAAGAAAAGTCTCTCCTCTTGAAGGTTGTCACG